>VMRN01000051.1:1224740-1446500 GCA_010277015.1 Poeciliopsis turrubarensis
AAGGAAGGAAGGAAGGAAGGAAGGAAGGAAGGAAGGAAGGAAGGAAGAATTCTTCTGCCATTTTCTCTCACATCTCATTAAAAAGACTGAAAACATCATGAAGGAACTCTTTAAACCAGTAGCGTTTCAAACCTTGATCTGTGTACATGTCCCATCATACCTCCTCTCATTTGATACCATCAATCAGGAGCCGCCTTTCTCTCCCCGCCCCGTCTCCTCGGAAAGCTGTCAGTCTCGTCTCCGTGAGGGACGGCGCCAGCCGACCGTCTTCTCGGTCCACCTCTGCCTCGCTGACAGAAGCCACTTTCTCGCCTCTCCTGCTGTTTGTCTGTGGGCGCTCCAAACTTAGCAGCATCATGACAGTCACGCATGAAGTGTCCAATAAAGAGATACAACGCTGGGCAGGCTGACACTCACTGTCAGTAGCCAGCTGTTGGCGAGGCTGCGTCTCCGAATTTCCATTCACGTTCGTCTCACGCTTGTTTTGACAGCAACGTCGACCGCTCGCATGAATCCCAAAGTCTTCAGGTTCCCCCATCTCTCTGTCCGTCCAGCTATGTGATCATCTCGTCATTTAATGAGATCAGCACATCAAGGTTCATTGATAGCGTGCAGATATGTCGAGGTTTTAATTAAGTCCCGACCACTGGAAGGCATGCCCTCGCCGGCGAATGCACAGGGCTTCGCTAAATAATGACACATTTACATTTAACCGTCTAACCTATATCTAATTAGTCAGTTGGGTATTGTTTTTAAATGATGGCAGAAAGTTCAGCCGAAATGACAAACAGATGTATTGCAAATTATTCTGCATTCTGAGCAGCTCATTAGGCCTCCGTTTGTTTTCACAGTCGTCTGCCCGCTTTTTGTCGGCTCTCTAATTTGAACAAGTGAGCTTGTGTGAGCGGGCTGAGGGTCCGGGCTGGCAGCGGCTGAATGCCCCTCCTTGTTTCTCGGCTCCAATGGGGGCCACAGGCCAATCAATGGGGGCCACATGCAACTGGGGCTCTGTGTGGAGCAGATGGCAGAAGAATGGCCCCTTCCTCTTACTGTGGCACGCTCTGAGACATACAAATGGGTCAGTTCTCGTCACTGGACGCATAATATCGCCACTCTGCTGGGCTTTGGTCAGGTAATTAGCAAAGATGAGGTCTCAAGAAACATATTTCACCCAGACCTTCTGCTGGATGACTATTCTGCAGATGAAAACTTGAAATGATTGGATGGGCATTGAAGGCTCCCACATGTTTAATCCGAAGTCCAACAGTCGACTTCCAGTAGTTGTTGACAAAAACAGACGCTACGTTTGTTTTTGTGAACACCTTCGACACAGCAGCGCAGACCACCGGAGGGACAGGCTTCCTGCCTCACCCCTCTAAACGCCAGGATTCCCACTACCTCAATGCATTGTTTGTTCTTCTTTTACGAAAGGGTAACAGAGATGTCAATGGTGTCCTTCCTGGACTTTCCAATCTCATTATTTAGCAAAGGACCAGGCAAGTGTATATAATTTCTCTGAAGTTCCTCAAAAAATGTCTGTCTCCTGCTGATGTGTCCAGCCAGAGGAAGTGGACCAGGTGAAGTAAATTGTCAACACTGATGTCCAAAAGCATTTCCACATACAACATGGCAACAAACGTCTGACCAATTACACAACACTTTGCACACACCTCTGTCAGAGTAGCTCAACATGAGCCTGGTGTTGAGAAGTGGAGAAAGATGGCTCTTTGCGATAAAGTGACACAACTTTCATCACGTGCCGACGTACGTCAATGAGAGCCAATTTTTCCATTTCAACATGTAGATATGGATATCTGCCACTTCTCCAGAGTTACTACAGGTCTCTTGGCTGCTTTAATGCCATTAGTTTAGGTGGACAGTCGTGTCTTGGTAGGTTTCCATTTGTGCCTTGGTCTTTCCAAATTCAGATGATGGTTTGAGCAGCTCATTATGAGACGTTCAAAACTTAGGATATTGTATTTTACCCCAACTTTATCCCTGACCTATCTCCTGTGTTCCTTGGCCTTTATGATGTCGGTTGCTTTCTAAGGTCCTCTAACGAATCCCCGGCTTTCTTTGTTGTAAATGATTGAATCCATCTGTCATTTGCTTTCCAGTTCCATTTGCTCTAGTCTACCACATAAACTCCCAACAAAGTACATTGATGCTTGTGGTTGTACGCGTCAAACCCAAATCACAGAAACGTGAGCAGTGTGAGTTAGTGACCTTTAATCGTTCTTCTTTTAATGAATCATTAGGGAAATGTAATTGTACTTAGGAGCTGAAGAGTGATTCCCCCTTGTGTGTGGGTGTGGAAGGTGTGCAGGCAGACTGAGGAGACAATTAGTCGAGCATAATGTCTACAGAAGAGGGAAGAGAACTCATCAAACATATCCAGAGCTCAGTGCCGACGACGTTGCTCGTTGTTCCTTCAAGCATTTATTCTAAGATAATCACGTCAGAGTCTGTGTACATTAGACAGTAAACAACTTTGAAAAATAAGTAGCTGTACTCATTTGCTGCATTTACTGTGAAAGGGGGGCTGATGTACTGTTTTAGCTGGAAACAGTGGGTGTCAGTGTACAGGAATCACAGAGTTCTGTTCAAAAGAGGTTGTTCAGGCCTTGCACCTGATTTGACTCCTGGTTTAATCTAATTCAATTCAAAGCAAGTCAGTTTGTAACAAAAGGGAATTTTTAAAAATGGAAAAGTTTGAAAAGCTCGGGATGTAATAATCTTAAATACAGAAACTCATTATTATTTTAGCTTATTAATCCTTTGTGATTGTTCTAAAAGGAAAGTACCCCTATGAAGCAAATCATACTTGTCGATATATTTTGGTAAATGCCCCAACTTGTATCTCATGCTTCTGCTTTTTGTAGCCATCAACAAGCTTCCTTGCTGTATACTTGATCACTTTTCTTGGCAAAATCTGCCAGGTTCATTCTAATTGGGCATTTTCCTGACTCAAATTTGACTCTTGAGCATAGTACAAACATGTTCTATACGACAGAGATTGGATTTCTGGGAAAGCACAAGCTTTACCTTTGCATGTCATGTCTTGACATTTCAGGTATACCTGAAATATCTAACCAGACAAACTGGTTGCTTAGACGTGCCATGGCAGATTAGATGTGCCAAATTATGTCCTTTGGATAGGACATAATTTGCACACTATCAATGAACCTTGATGTGCTGATCTCATTAAATGATGCTGATGATCAATTTGCTGGATAGACAGACAAATGGAAAGACTGGAACCTGAAAACTTCTGAATTTGTGTGAGTGGTCGATGTTGCTGTCAAAACAAGAATGGGATCATTTTCTTGTTGGAACTCACAGCTGCATTCAAATTTCGACCAACTACCTTAATTTAAACCAGAAATTAAGGCAGTACTTACGTCTTCCACTCTTTTTGCTCAGTGCATCAGTACCATTGGCAACAAAACAGCCAAAAACATAATCCTTCCACCACCAAAACAAGGATATTATGGAAACTTAATGTTACCTACTTTAGTCATTTTATTCCAAACTTGTGGAAAACCTGTGGCGCCACCTATTACTTTGAGATAAAGTAGTAGCTAATATTTGGAAGCAGTCCTTCGACATTAGGTACTCATTTTTTGGGACGAAAGTGGCTCATGAGGTAAGAGTTCGACCTGTAACCTCTGGGTTATCGTTTCAAACCCACACACTGACAATTTCAGTCGTACCCTTGGGCAAGACACTTCCCCTGCCTTGCCTGCTGCTGGCGGTAGACAAAGGGCCCGGTGGCATTGGTGTATTGCACCCTTGCTTTTGTCAGTTGACCCCAAGGCAGCTGTGGCTACAATGTTGCTCACCACCATCAGTGAGTGAATGTGTATGTGAAATGGTGAATGATTGATGGTGATGTGAAGTGCTTTGAGGTCCTTTGGACAAAATAAAGGGTCACTACTGGTTGAGGTTACTCTCAGCCCTTAAGCCTAGGCTTTTTCTGTTGTGTTACCGAACAGCACAACCCACAATCTCTGTTCTTGTGCTTTGATTGTCATTGACTGATTATAACTAGATAAACCCAATTTAGAATTTTGAAGTCTATAAATGAATTTTTCAGGGAAACAACTCACTTCGGCGTTGCTTTGTGAATCTCCATGAATGTTGAATAAAGACGCAGGTTTGTGCACGCCTGCTGCTGATTTATGGCTCTTCTATGGAGACTGGAACTTCATCGCTTGACATGTGTGTTAGTGTCAGCCACACTGTAGTTGGATGGATGACTGCCAGCATGGCTCCAACACATTTTCGCCCTCATGTGTTCCCTCTGCTTTTTAATGCATGCTAGGGAGTCGTCAGTATCAGATTCTCTTGGGCTTTGATTCGAGTGCCTTTGTTTCGTCATTTGGTGTTTCTCTTTTTCTGTCTGTCTGTCTTTTTCTTACATATTGCCTCAGTTTTTCATTCAGTGTGTGTCTCTCTGCTCCCTTACTTAGCTCCTATTGCTTCCTCCACCCTCGCTTGTGCAGTCGAATGTCTGTCGGAGCAACATGTGGCAGGTGGTGAAAGGAAGAGAAGAAAACCAGAGAAGCACACTGACAAAAGCTTCCCTCGGGCATACTTGTATCTGAAAAAAAACAACCTTTTATCTCCATGATTGAGTAACGTTAGCACAACTCCAAAGACGTTGCTTTTGTTCAGATGAATGCAGTTCATCCTTTCAGCGCAGATTTCTATGTCAACTGGTGTTTGTTTTGCACGTACGGCCCCGCCGTCAGTAATTATAGCACCGTGCCACGCTCTGACTTGGCCTGCCAATTAAGTCATGAGAGAGTTATGTACTTCCACGCAACAACATCTGTGTGGTGCAATGATCTATATATTCATCTCTCAATAGTGACTCCAGGAGCTCCAGTTTCAATACAGAAATACACTGGCAAATATGTCAGAGGAATTCAGGACAATGGCATCGAATTCTCGCTTTCACAACATGCGGCGGAAAAATTGCCGTTAGGATGTAAAAACACGGGAACTACAAGTTTCTAGCTTTACTCTTAAGTATTTTGAATTCATATGTGAAATATTGGTGATCTTAAAGATCCCATTTGCCACAAGTAAAATGGTTTCATTTTGTTCATAACCCGTTTTGACTTGTAGACATTTTAATTGGACACGCCTGGCTGGTTTGTGAACTGTTGGACTTGAACTCCAGATTTCAGTGTTCTCTCTACTTTTATGACGTTCAAGTGGATATTACATATTTCTGTCTGTCCATTCATCTGTCCAGTAATTCTTTCCGTCCGTTCATCCAACCATCCATTTGAGCCCCCATCCATTGACCAACCACACCTGCCCACTCCCTCATCCAATCTTATTCATCCAGTTTGACCACCCATTTTTTCACTTGCCCATCCACCCATCAATGCATCCATCCATCCAAACCCTCATCTATTCATCCATCCATCAGTGACCAGGATCAGTTGATTGCTTCGGTTCCAGCATTTTTCCCCCTCGAACTCCCAAACTAAAATGTTCTTATTTCTAAAGTTGAGCCCAACGATTCTGTTAAAATTTTAATGCATCCACTCGTATCTCTGTTCTTGTTCTTTCGGTTCAGATCAAAATCATTATCAAAGGAGATGGTAGTGGATAGACGGAGCAGTAAATGTTTCAACACCACAAATCGTTGAAGTGACTTTGGTAGTTCAGATATAAATCTATCATCTTACCATCACAGAGAAATATTGGCTTCATATAGAAGTTTTGCAACAAGAAAAATCAACAAAAAAAGGGATTCAAAATCTCATCAGAAGTGTTCGTACATTGTGATTACTTAACACAAAAATCTTTTTTTTTTTTTTTTTTTTTTTAAGCAGGCACAATACTTTCAGAAGGCAATGACTTGCTTGAGAAATGTCAGTTTTCAATTTGAGCCAGAAAATAGTGCTTTTCTGAATTTACTTATTCAGCGTTTTGTATTTGTTATGACGACTTTAAAAGTGACAGTAAGGGACGGGCGGAAGTATTTCTGGCAATACATCTGTCACTCCATCAGCTGCGCCACAGTAAAAATGCGCTTAAACCTAACATTCATGGCATCGGCTACTTAGCCAGTGGTATTAGGTTTTACAATTGGATTTCTGAACAAAAGACAATATTTACAGTCAGTTAAAAAGTAATTTTGGCGAGGAAAAAAACCTCTACTTACTTCTTTCCAGAAGATATTTTAGGCAAAAAAGTCACTTTTGGAAAAAAAATGACTTTAGGATATTATTTTAGTAAGGCGACGACATATTGATATTTAGTGATGCAAGCATCATCAGTTTATCATTAACATAATAAATTACAGTAACGCTTGTCACAGTATTGATAAATCACACAATAAAGACTGATACATCCATACACCCTGTGCTGTATTCAGAGGAAATTTTTCCAAAAGCACATGCTAGCACATATGTAATCAACATCTGGTGAGAGATGGGGGATCTGTGTAGTCAACGAAAACAGAAGCCTGCAAGCTTTAAAATGTTCACTGTTTATCTTCTTTACATGTGTGAGAGGCTTTTTTTTAGCTTGTTTGGGTCGTATTAAATGTTCCTGTTACAACTTCTTCTTTTCTCCTTTGTTTTCCTTCCCAGTTTCTTCCCTCCTCCCATCTCACTCTTCTCTAATTTTCCTGTATGTCTCCAGAATCTTTGATTTAAGTCCAAGTGATTCAAACATGACTTGCTCTGGGGGAGGTTAGATTAAGTTGCCAATGTAATTTTGGCAGGTCAAAAAGCGCCCTCAGTGTGGCTCGAGAAAATGTTCAAATTGAATATTACCTCACTGTATTATTCATTCTTTGGTGCTTCTTCTTTTTAACACTCATTATTTTGTGTTTTTTTTTTTCCAACAAAAAATAGACATTTGTAGAACAATAATCAAAAGTATGAGAAAAAAAAAATCATTGGGCTGACAATCCTCAAACCCTTACAGCCATCATGTTGGGGTTTTACATAGTTAGTTTAGCTTTTTCTTAGTTTTTTTTTTTCAATTTTTTTCATTCAGTTTTATTTTCAGTGACTTTTTTTTTTTTCCCAACCACTTCATTGTGATGGCTTTCTTCACAGCTGCCATCATTATTTTAAATGTTCACAGGGGCCTGCAAAGCTACTCATACCCCTTGAACTTTCCCATATTTTGTCACATTAGAACGACAAACATAAATATATTTCATTGGACTTTAATGTGAGAGATCAACACAAAGTGGTGTACAATTGGGAAGTAGAAAGAGGAAATTATACATAATTATAAACATTCTTTAAAAATAAAAAAAACAAAAAAATTGGTTAAGAGCATATTGGGGAGTAAACAGCATCATGAAGCTCAAGGAACAAGGATAAAGTTATAGAAAAATTTGGCTTTAAAAACATTTTCCAATCAATCTCAGAGATATGCAATTGTATCTCTTCTTACAGGCATTTTCCCTCTATAATCCATAGTTGTGTTATAAGAGGTACAACAATCTCTACATTTGACAAAGTAGGGAAATTACCTCGCTCTTTAACTAGCATATCTCTCTAAGGTAAATCTCATTATTTCACAAACGGGAGCATTGTTTGCTACACGCATATAGGCCTACACCTAGCCTGAAAATGATGTTTGGCTGCTCTCTGGCATTATCCATGTGCAAAATGTTGATAAGGAAAACATGCATTAGGATGGCAGCTCACAAGGTGATGATAACCTATGCCAATCCTAATAGACTGTCAGAAATCTTGATTGAAATCTCCTGGCTTTGCTCGCCCTATGAAGCCAATCAGCCTGGCTGAGTTTTCCTAACATCTCCTCTCCCCTCCTTCCTGCCGCTTTGTGGAAGCTTGGTATGATGAGCCAAGTAAATCCTTTAAGGGTGTGGATGTTTGTTTAAGGGGTGGCCATAAAAAATCACTACCACCATAAGGCTTCAAGATGTTAGAGCTATGGGATTACCATCATCAGAATCACTTAAGTGTGTGTGATTTCTTTGGCATAACCTTAAGATGTTAAAGCTTTGGTTTTAGCACTTGTCATTGTGAAATACATGGTTAAATGAGTCGACCGTTATTAATCATGTCCAACCAGTGAATCGTTATTAGATGATTAATACCCTGCTGCATCCCTTTAGCTCTATCTGAACAGAAAAAAAACATACCTAATGTGATATTTTTCACTATTTCTGCCTATTTTTGTGCTGTCTTAATCCTTTATTTGAAATTATGGGATGCTATTGTACAAACCTAAAACATTATAACATGACAACAACTGTAACACACAAATATTCAGAAGTTTATTAGTAATACCGCCTTCATATTACAACATATTTACCTTGTTTTTCTTTTGTGACCTAGGATCACCCTCTGTGGTGAATACAGCATTTTTTTCAACACATCTGATACCATATCAAAAACGTCGCTGAGTTACTGTGAATGTTTTGGGGGAAGTGTCTTTATCTATATAGCATTCGATTTTAGATATTTTGCACATGCAGTGCAGTAAGCTGGACAACACTGTATATATTTTAGGGTTAATTGCTTTTAAATAGCAATTTTTAACTTGTGAAGATGGCTTGTTTAGCCAAGCTTAGTCCAGCTTAGAACAGACAAACTAATAGACATGATGTAAATGTCTCTTGTTTTAGTAATAAAGAAAGCAGTTAGGAATTGAACTAACTTTGCTTTGGCTAAGTTAAATTTTGCCACTGTGTTTACCTCTTAAGCTAACGTTTTTGTCTTGGTTTATTGTTATTGTTCTGCTACACTGTCGCAGGAGCTCCAACCGAATTTTATGATGAAGCATCTGAAATAAAAAGTTAATGTTCTGAATGCTGAAACACTAAAAGGTTTGTCGGCTGTCTGGAATATTACTGAACACCCTTCCCTTCTGATATAAAATTAAAGGCTAGCCCCATTTTCTTTTAAAGTTGCCTGTAGGAGCTCAAACTCAGTTGCTTCATAATTAATATGCCTGAAAAACTTCATGTACTGAATGCAGAGCAAGTTGCATTCTTTTGGCTGGATTATTTTCCCTTTATGAGCTAATACATTGTTTTTATAGCATAGTAACACCGTCTCATCCGCTTTTTTTTTTTTTTTTTTTTTTATGCTGTCAGTGATATCAGCTTTTCTTTTCTCGCCCACGCTGCTGCCTTTGCTGTTGGTCCTGGGAAGCAGGTAAGATTGTACTGAATGTGAATGCGTGTGCATGCCTGTGTGTTTTCTGCATGTGTGTCTGTGTTTTGTAGTGGTGTGTGTGGCAGGGACAGGCTTAGCTGAGACGAGCCAAGTCGGGTCACATGATCTCTGTGGTGCTGCTGATATTGCTCTGGCAGTATGGTGGTAGGGGGCTTACCAGGGGCAACGATGAAAGTGGACGAATTAAGACACACATACACACACAGTTGTGTTTTCATGACTTGTGGGGACTTTATACTGACTGTCCTTCATTTTCCATGGCGAAGAACTTACCCTACCTACCCCTAACCGTCACATACCTAATCCTAAACGTCACATACCTATCCACTAACCAAAAAAAAAAAAAAACAACAAAAAACAGCATTTCCCTTAATGGGGATCAAGAAAATGTCCCCACAAGGAGCAAGGGTCCCTACAACCCCACATTGTAGATAGAAGTAAGTCCCCACCAGGGTATAAAAACCTGGTTTACACACACACACACACTCACACACCTCAAAACAGAGATTGACCAACACCAACTTTACACGATCATCCTCAACTGGTCGATTCCTCAGAAAATGAAAAAGAAATAAATCTATTCAAGAATTTCTATGGCTAACCAAGAGACAACAGAATAACATATAGAAATATAACAGCAGGAAGCTCATTGATAAACCAAAGAAAAAGTCATTTTTATAAAGTGGTGCAATGCTTTTCTGTTTGGCTGCCTTCTTTGCTTTTATTGATCTTGAAACGAGGTAGAAGTGGCTAATGGTTCTGAATGAAGAGAGAGTTTAATTTTTATGAGGCAGATTTTACACACTGCATTTGTCTTCATGGTGCATTTAGATAATACAGAGCGTGCCCAGATGTGCACCTATTAGACACAAACTTACCGCTTTGATTGTCCTGCTAACCACCTCATAACTCTTTTTTTTAAGTAGTTGGACATAAACAAACAAAGCAGCAGTACTGTTCAAACTAATGTGAAAACAAGTTAATGATTGCACTGATTTATATAGGCTACACATTTATAATGAGATCCACCCTCTGTCAACTCAAACTTATTTGGTTCACAATAAATAAATGAAAAAAGTACATTATTTATTAGCACATTAATAGAAGCTCCAAACAGAAAAGACCCACGTGGTTAAAAAAAAAAACCCATAAATGTGTAACTAAAGAGATGTGTCTCCAGTAAGTTGCCTGAAAAACTGAAAGCTGCTTTTAGTCCTTAACAAAAACGCCATAGCAACTCTACCAGACTTTACCACAGAAAAACACCTGTGGTAAAGATATTACTAAGTGCCATGTGAAAGGTAAAAAAATGAAAGGTAAAATAACTTTTAGAAATATAGACAAATTTCATACAACACATAATGCAAATAAAATGAAATAAGATATAGGGAATATGAATAAAATATGGAAGTAGATTGTTGGTAGCTGTGCAAATGTAAACATGCCAGTTCAGTGTTTTAGCTGTTATGGATTCTGGAGGAATGGTCAAAAATCACCATAAACTCATTCCTAAGTCCTGGGTAAAGTTATATTTTAAGGCTTGGGGAGTTGTAACATTATTTAGCAAATTAAAAACGAACAAACTCTGTCATTAAAACTTAAATGTCACCAAAGTAGGAACATCTTTTTTTCTTGTTTTCTGGACAGTAAAGACATGAGAAAATTTTTTCCTATTATTTCTCAGTGCTTGTTATGGTAACACTGTCTGAAGGTTGCACATTGAGAACAACTTTAATTAAGTTTTTTTTTTTTTTTTTTTTTCCGCCCGGGGCTGCATTTGCAAGCCGGTACACGGGCAGCTCTGGAGAGCCGGGTGCAGATCGCTGGGTCAAAATCACGTGATTAGAGGGAAACGTTCTCAATGTGGCGACCCTTTTGACTTAGCAGTCGAATTTATTCCAAGTCAGACAGATGCGTGTCGAAACTAATTCACGAGCTGCCACCGTAGCTCCATTTTTTTTTTTTTTTTTTTTTTAGGTAACAGTGACCTTTAATTTGAAGAATGTGAAGTGGCTGCATTGTAGCCTTTCAGTGAAGTAAAAGCATTGGGGTGGGGTAGAGAGAGGTTCACAAAGAAAACTGAAAAATACCACTCCTCACGTATTTATCGATTTATCCATTTGCTCTTGCTGTTACCGGAGCTTGACCACGTTGTTGCCTCACTTCCTGCCGGCGGTTTCTGGCGCTGTAAGAGCGGCGCGCTGGTTGTCTGCAGGCGCTGCCGTGAGTCTGGGCCCGGATGAACAGATGAAACATTCACACCGTGCAGCTCCGGGTTGATGTAGTTCGTGATTGGCAGCTGGATCACGGTATTGATTGAATTCTCCGTCTCTTTGTCTTGCCGTACCTGCGTGTCGCTCTCACACACTCATCCTTTGGCTCCCTCCCCCATCCGTGGGTTTGCTTTTTAAATTCAGGATTGTTGTTACATGGAGGGGACAGAAGGTCATTGCTTCGTTTTTGGGGCGGTGACTTATGGTGGCCACCTTCAGAGGCGCCCAGGTTTCCCTTTGCTTTGCGCATCCTATGACTCTGTAGGGCGAATGAGCAGAACGACATCAGCGCTCATCAGGGTTTGGTCCAAATAAATCCTCTTGAGTGACGAACCATTTCTCTTTTTGTCTCATTGAAAACACAAACACTAAGGTATTTTATTGGCATTCTATGTGATGTGACGAACCAACATTAGAGAGGAAACGGACGAAGCGCACCTGGCCATACATCCGCAGCGGTGGCCTCCAGTCTGGTGCTGCAGTGAGTAAAAACGCGTCCGACGCTTCAAGTTCGACATACAGACACTTGACATTTCGCTCTACACCCTCGGGCCCTTCACGGGCCCTCAACGCGCCTCCACATAGACTTTGAATGTAAACCAGATGCGCCTGACGCTCGAAACGCGTTTGATGTGAACGGACCTTTACGAACCTTCAGACTTTCTCACAATAATTTGCTTAACTGACATAGAAATGAGCTGTGTTTCTCTTATGTTTTAATATAAACTATGTCTTAACATGATTTCAATTAATTAAAAAAATTTGAGGATGTAAACATTTTTTTGATGGCACTGAAATTGGGGTATTTAAGTTAAAGCATTTTCATCTGTTAGAATTACTGCAAATCTGCAGCAAAATATTAATAAAAATAGACGCTCTCTGTGACTGGGTTTTATTGGGTTTACTATTATTTTAAGGAGAGCGGGCAAAAAGTGTGGACTGCTGGTGCACGTCTGGAAGAAGCATGAAATCCGACTTGTAGCTAAGTTGCAGTAAACTGTGGTATTACACCGTACGGATCTAAAGGGGGCTGGATAAAAATCACACCTTTCAAATTTTATTCGTATCATTTTCCTCCCGCTTTCTGCTCTGCTTTGTGCCGGTCCATCACACAAAATACCAGCGCAACACAAAATTTGGAAAATGGTTGCGTTTTTATCCCTCATATAAATCTTCTTTACGTTTTGTTGAACTTGTTGCTTTTCCTTCTCCAGCTCACAAAGTCCATTGTACATTCAGACAAAAGCTATTAAATTCAATAAGCAGGAAGCCGTGTGAGAGAATTAGCTTCCAGTGCTTAAACGGCTCTGCCTTCATGCTTATGAATGTCATTTACGATAGCACGGTTTTGTGCTACATTGTTTAAATCTTCCGCTAATACAGATATTATGGGATGAGAGTAAAGGGGTTGTTGAGGGGTGGGGATGGGGAGGGGGGGGGGAACGGGGGCTGGGGGGGGGGGGGGGGCAGGGGAGCGGCTGGAGCCGAGAAGTGACTGCTATTAGCTGTTAATTCTGAAACAAATTATGCAATTAGCTCTGGCATCAGGATGTAGGCCATGAGAGAGGACGGCGTAACCTTCATTTGATCTGTTCTGCGGCGAGCCGGCGGGAACGGGAAAGAGAGACCCGTTTAATGAGAGAATTTCTTCTCGCCTGAGCTAAACACTAACAGTATCCATAAGTGCCACTTTAGCTTCCCTTTGAGCGTGGGCCCCTTTTTATCCCCCTCTCTTCCCTCCCCCCCACCAACCCCGATTTGGGGAGGGATTTTCATGATGCGCAAATGTTTTATTTATTTATTTTTTTTCCCCTGTTCCGTCTGGAGGAATACTCATGTCCCTAAAACAAAGAGGTAATTTGTCTGTGCACAGGAGATAATATTGACTCGGGAGCCGCGCGATCCGTTACCCCCCCAGCAGACTGTGGAGCGGAGGGAAGGTGTTGATTTCAAGGTGTGAGTGTGTTCGCTCGTTTCAGCACGTAAAGGTCTCCAAATGTGGGAAGACAATAATGATAATCATAAAGCTGTGCAGCTGTTGCCCAAATATTCGGCTTATAATTGTCGACGTTAGCTCAACTCGCCCAAAACTGCTGGTACTGGTACTGAACCATGTTTAGGTCCAATATCACTTATAACATTACTATGAGCTTTGGTTCTTTTGAGCTGTGAAATATTGATACATTTAACAAATAGTACAAACTGGAACAAAAACATAAACAATACAAGTTGTTTCTATGTTTTTACACAGTAATATGAACTGTGTAAGCTCCAGGTAGACCATCTAAAGATTTTAAAAAGTATATCAAAGTAAGATAATGATAAGTCATGTCCAAAATGTTCCACCTTAGAATCTCTTAAATATACAATTCAACTGAAAAACAAACCGGTGGAAAAATAATATTTAAAAAACTGCAATGACCTGGTTATTAAACCAAGTCAGACATTTTTGCACCAGCTGAAGTTGTTTCTCGTTGTTTAAAGGTACCAGTAAGGACAAGACTGCATAAAAAAAAAAAAAAAAAAAATCCCCAGCACTGTTTATATAGAATGGCTCAGTGAAGACCGGAGCAACAGTGAAACTGGACCTTTCTCTAAAATCTCTGAATGTGTCCATCTGATGAAACCAGATGGACGCCGTTTTAAAAAAATACAATAAAATAAAAATAGTTCCGCACACTGAAACACGCTGCTGTCAGCTCTCACCTGTTTGCAGTGACAAAGCCAAAACTGGACCAAAAATAAACACCTCCATTTTTTGATTTTCGTATTTTTACCTGGATTTATGTCCATTTTTTTTTTTTTTTTTTAGTTTTTGTACACTTGACAGCTTAGTGTTCTGGGGAACGATTTGGGATGTTATCGGCGTCGTGCAGCAAAGTAAACAGCAGCGCTATCTCCGAAAGGTTAGCCATATGTTAAATCAGTGACATGGGAAGGGAGGGAGAACAGCTGTTCCCTCCCCCACCGCTGTGTGACAGCTCACACACACACACACGCACACACACACACACACACGCACACACACCCGTGCTGTCGCTGGAAAACACATTTATTCCCCCGTGTGCACGTGTGCTAACAGTTGTTAAAATATATATATATATTTTTTAAATCTAAATGTGTGTATGTTTCCAGCTCTCGAGGCGGGAGTTTAGCGGAGGCTCGCCCGGGCGAATACGCGAGCCCAGAAATGGCAGCAGCACATGTGGGCGAGACATCTGGGAAGCTGAGCAGACCAGTGATCAAAATCAAGCTACAGTGTAAACAAACAAGGCGGCTATGCAGCGTAAGCCGGCCAGCTGTCAGGAGGAGACTGAGGAAATTAGTCTCTTTCTTGCAGTTTCCACTCGTTTATTTCTTTTTGGAAGACAATGCACTCTCACCGAAAGCTGTTTTCTGCCTTGC
Source organism: Poeciliopsis turrubarensis (assembly GCA_010277015.1). Lineage (NCBI taxonomy): Eukaryota > Metazoa > Chordata > Actinopteri > Cyprinodontiformes > Poeciliidae > Poeciliopsis > Poeciliopsis turrubarensis. Next base: position 1,239,610 of record VMRN01000051.1, read on the forward strand.
CAGTGTTTCCATGTGGCGTAGTGAGAGCGTGTTCTGCGGATTCCTGCTGTAAAAGGGGGGGTGGGGGGGGAGATGAATGGCACGCATAATTGCCACGATGTTACATGGGTGTATAATCGCAAAGTTATCATAGAATCATCTTCATGCAAAAATGTTTTCACAGATGATTATCTAATTGGCATACAGTTTCACACACTGGAAGGCTCAAAGACATCTATTATATTTAATTGAAGTTGTTTTTCACACTTGTAGAAATCCGGCCGCAAAAAAAAAAAAAATGGAGGGGAAACAAAAAAAAAAAACAAAAAACATCTCTGTCCCCACACCCTTCCCCCTCATGCACGATTGCATTATTGGCTGCGTAAAATCGTGCCAGTTTATCTCACAGCCGTCGGGTTGCACGCTGTGAAGAGTTGCTGGTTTTTAATTATGGCGTGGCGGCGACGACGGCGTGGCTCGGTCGGCTGAGAAACCCCATCCGGAGCCTCTGCTGTTGTTCATTTTGAAGTATTGTCACCCTTCTTCTCCCAGAGCAGAGCAAACGAACAGATACCCAAGTGCCATTTTTGTACCTCCGTAAAATATAAGTGGCTTTATTAAGAAGCTGGATTGAATTCATAATCCCGCTTGAATATCTGCATATCTTTGGAAAGGTAGCTTGAATGTGTTCGTACCCTTAAGGAGCTGGCTTGAATATCTTGTATATCCTCCCTTTTTCGTCCATTTTCCTTGTAAAAATTATGACTACATAAATTAGTAAGATTACCTATTACTTAGGTGTTAATTAATTATCAGTCATTAATCGCCACGGTTCGGAGCGGTGGTCTTTCCCGGATCTGTTCCTAGCTTAGCAACACCAGTTAGCGTATGTTACAGATGCAGAAATGTGCTGATGAAATCCTTACAAAGCCAAGATGATGAATTGTTGGTATAAATATCAAGTCGTTCATCTTCCCGAGCCTGTTTTTTTTTTTTTTTTTTTTTGACCCCCATCTCTACCCATCTTATAAAAATTTCATTTCAGCCCTCATAGAAATAGGTGGCAATTGTATTCACTCGGCTTCTCAGATTTTGTGATTTATGTGACAGACCAGCACGGGGTGGCACATCATTTCCAAAATGGAAGGAGCATCGTGACTTTTGTTTTGCCATTTTTATAAAAGTAAAACAAAAAAAAAAAACAAACACAAATGTTTGGTGTCGTTGTCTTGCTCCAGGCTCAAGTCTTTCTAGAACCAGCCTCTGATTAGCTGAACTCTGGCCAGATGAAGAGAACCATCACCATGACGATTCGTATGAAGATGTGTTGCTAGGGTTGCAGTCGCCTCGTGGTCTTTCCAGTTCTTGATGATGGACTGAATCTAAAGTATGGACCTTACCACGTCAGTACCGATCCGATCCCGACACTGACTTGGTATCGATAACGTCGATATCTTAGATCAGTCCGCTCCCCTCTACTTTGTCCAGAGATTGAACTGTGATTGTCACGACGCAAATGCTGAAATGTTCCCGGGGTGGGTTTACGTTTTTCCATTCAAAAGCACAGAACCTATCTGCTGCAGATCCATTGTGACCGAGACTTTGGATTTGAACGTCTAGATGCAAGATTTAAAGCCTTCATCTCAGTTTCTACATCTTCCTACTGACTTTTTTTTTTTTTTTTTTACGTATTTTTGGATGTTGACAAAAAGAGGAACAAAGTCTCTCCGGAGAGCCAAACTTCACCTCTTTGCCAATTATCCGTTCCTGTCTCTGTAGCACTCCTCCAGCGAGCGGGCGGATAATGTAACAGCTTCGCTCCCGCGCGCCTGCTCCGTCGCCACCGCCGACACCATCCTCCGCGAGGCGCGCATCTGGCACCTCCACATTCGCCACTTAGCTAAATTACATTACTTCTAGCCTAGCGCCTCTAACAAGGTGCTCCGAGTATTCCTGGCGGCTGGGAAAACAGAAAGTGAACACGGAAAGAGACAAAGAAGTAGGGGGGGGGCTGGGAAGCTAACACGGTGTTAACAATTGCTCAGTGAGTTCCTCTGCTTCCCATTACACACACTTTGCACCTTTTAACCTTGTTAGCGGGGCCGCGGCGGCGGCGCCACCCCTGAATGCTTGTTCCATAATTAAGAGGGGGGCTCAGGTGCGAGATTTTATGGAGATTTCGGCGGGCCTGTGATTAAAATTGAAATTTAATTCTGGTGATCTGAAAGAGGAGAGGGAAGAAGAGCACGGGGGGTGGGGGGAGGAGGGAGCGGACGGTCTGGTGCTGGCTAGCTGGCTGGCTGGCCGCATATCGGCGGGAGATACTTCACACAGGCTGTTCAAACATGGACTTAAAACAGGCTTATCTCCCGAAAGGTTAATGAGGAGCGGCTGGCTGCGCCGGTTACAAACGCGCAACAGAGGTCTCATCTTCCACTGCGCAAAGCGGCACGTCACTCACAGCTACACACATACACGCGCGTGTGCTGAAGCAGGCCGGATAAGCTGCAGGCATCACAAGCCCACCGCCTCGCTGACAGAATCCTCCTTCCCAATAACATCCTCAGACGACTTAATTACTTTTCCTTTTGATGCGATTCATGAGAATAATCGGACTCTAGATGGAATCTCACTTTTATCCCCCTCTCTCTGTTTTTTTTTTTTTTTCCTCCGCTACAAGCGGTCGATAATGTAGTTGGGGGGGGGGGGCAAATTAGATGACCCTGAAGTCCGTTCCGTTGAGGTGTGACACAGAATGACGGATCGCTGTCGGTGTTGCCAGATCGGGGCGGGGTTCGGCCCAGTTGGGCTGGAGGAAAACGGTTCTGGGCTGGTTGTTCACGTTTGTGCTGCTTCTCGCAACATTTGGCGGGTGTTTAGGTGTTAGGGTTAAGGTTAGGGTTAAGTGTTCACAGGAAAAAAAAAAACAAAACCTTTGAAATAGTTGTCACTAAAAGCACAAAACGTTGAGTGAAATGCAGCCTTCTTCCGTTTATCGTTTTAGTTGATTTATTTTGAAGTTTCAAGGATCTGTTGAATCCTGTCAACCGTCACGTTCAACAGTTAATGTGTTGATGAGTCGTGGCTTTAAAGGGAATATCGCCACAAAAAAGGCAGCATTATGTATTTTCCATGCATCGATTGTGCCTTTTTATAGCACAAACAAGAAATTGTGTAAACCTCAGTTGTTATGTAAATGAGCTATATGTCAAAAGTGACTTAAAACATATATATAATTTTTGAAATCAACTGTTTTTGTTTTAGTTGTTTTACATCCACAAAATCATGTACCGTACAACATAATTGCAACAGGTGGAATAAGACATAGAAATGGTACAATTTGGACAGTTGAGAAGATGAAATCATCACTTACAGTCACATATTAAGAGGATTACATAGAATTATGTTGCACTCTTTCTCTAACCAAAGCTGCATCCCATGCTCTGATCGTTGTTTGACTGGCCGCTGATCTCTCCATCATGACGATATCTCGAGAAGGTAGTCGGCCCATTGTTGCCAGGGTGACAAGTGTGGTGGTTGCCATCCTAATGCCAACATGTTTGTAGCTGCAGTGAGGCCTGCCCACAGCGTGCGCTTTGGTTGAGAGGGAAGTTCCAAAGCGGAATCGTCATTAAGTAGAAACAAAGATGGTGATAATTGAATATTATCTTTAAGCAATTAAGGCTAATTTTCTGGAAACTAGCCTCCAGAAAACAGCCGCACTGGGACAATCCCAATGCATGTACATAAAATTACTTAAAAGAAATTTGACTTTATAATTTAATACCTTCAAATTGGGTCTCTGTCTCTTTAAAACTTCTCCTCTTTCTGAAACTCCGCCTTCATGAAGTCATCACAATATGGCTCCTCTATTGATCCTTTAACGACATTTTCACCAGCGTTGCTGCAGATGCTCAGTACCACCAGGTCTTTACTAATTGCTACTGGCTAGTCTGAAGGAGCTGAGTGAGGAAAGCCTTCTCTGTAATGCAGGAACTCAAAAGCTGCAGCTCTAAGGAGGAGAGTTGTCCTTCGAGGCGGAGCTGGGTCCACGCAGGCGTTTTCCACCTCTGAACGGTTGCCACGGGACATGAAAGGATTCGTTAAACATGCATGAAAGAATCAAAGCAATACCCCAGGTATGTTTTTGATGAGGGAATAACATCAAAAACATACATAACTTTTGAAAAAAGTTGATTTTTACATAATACTAATTCTTAAACTCAAGTCCCTTAAGAGTTGAATCCTTTTCACGCCCAATGGGATCTGGATCTGGTCGGAATATGATAAAAATCAACCAAAGACTTTATGATGCAGTCGATAATGCATGGGATAAAAATATTGTTACATATATATTTTGTCTCTATCTGGCTATATCAACATGAGTTTCATTAGAGGTTGAGATTTGTGTTGGTTTACTTGTAGTTGAGTGTTTTTTTTTTTATCTTGTGTTGGCCACCCCGCAGATTGAGGCCAGAATTTGCTGTAATGCTTTATTTTTGAAATTACAAAAATAAAAGCATAAAAAAAATGCAACAAAAACAACAAAAATCAAGCCAGAACTCAATCACAGAGGCACATGTTCCCGTTTCTGCTCCCTCCTTTGTTACCTCCCTCCACTTTAAAAAACAAAAAAAAACATAAAAAAAAACGTTCCATTTAGCATCCAGGTACTCCATTCACGGCCACAAAGTAACCCTTTTATTGCTAAAGCTCACGTGCGTTCCCCTCGGTCGGCGCCTCCAAACCGAATGGGGGCTTTAAATCATTCACGTCCCGACTCTGCAGATTTATGTTGATGCCACGGAGGTGGATTGTAAATGCATGACGCCGTGTGAGGCTCATTGTACGGAGGCCCTCCTTGTTTTTCACCTGCAGGGTAGTGAGTGGTTGCTCTGTCTTATCAGCACATGGTGGTGTTTAGGCCTGGCAGGGGGTGGGGGGGGTTGTTTATGACCGTGTGTGTGTGTGTGTGTCTTGTTGTGCTGCACATTTAAACTCGATCTAAGGAGCATTCTCGTCGCATTTACTTGAATGCTGCGAGCTGCTGCTTTTTATCTTTGGTGAGCGTTTCGGTGTTTCACTTCACAGGTATTCTTGTTCGGTGGAGATTGTTGCTACGTTGTACGGTTTGGAAGCAGTTGTGCCAGGTCACGTGATGTCACCGTGATCTTTGCTGTGTTTTATTGAGATTTTACGTAATGGCGAATAGCTAACATTTTGACTGGAGGATATAATAAGAAGAAAAGTGGCAGAGGGAAGGTGAATCGTAATGCAAGAGTAGAACTGAGACTAAAACAAAAAAAACACTTTAAATAAAAAAGAAAAGAATAACACTAAAATTTGAGAACAAGCAAAAGAAAAAGAGCTTGAGAAGGAACGAATACATTTAATTCAAGAAAAATTCAACCAAGGAAGCGATCAAATACAAATAAATCCCAAAATTCAACCACCCAAAGATTTAAAAAAAAAAAAAAATGGACTGAAGGTCTGAAACTTCTGCAGAACAAATAACTAAACCACTGAAACACAGTGACACAGATGACAAACGTCCCTTGATTGCAATCTGAAAGGTCTTTAGCCAGATGGAAACAGATCACGATGAAGGTTCTGTTCTCGCATCTCTTCTTGTCGCCGTGACGCGAGTGTTTCCGCGCGAATGCGAGCCCGTCGTCGGGGCCGACCGCCCGAGCAGCGGCAGCTCGCCGTCTCCGTGGCCACGCCGGTGTCACCCGCGGAGATGAATGGCCTCTGCTCTCAGCCCACTAAGTAATTCGGCCAATGATGAATCGCCGCTCTCAGCGACACCCACACAGGAATCATTCGGCCCTGAAGCCGAAACTTTAGACGAGGAAAAAAACAAACCCAACAAAACAAACAAGAAAAAAAAAAAAAACCCCAGAGGCCTCTGGCGGCGGCATCCAGTCATCTGTTACCGTGTTGCTATCCCAACGTGCCTCCGGACCCGACTCACCTCCTCCACAGAGTGAGGCCAATAAGTAGAAAAGACAAAGGCCCGTTACATCATGTCTGCCAACTCTACTCAGTATTTGGACTTCCAGAACCCATTGGTTTCCATGCTTTTCTGGATTATTATCAGTTAATGTGTTATTTTACAGCCAGAAGATCTAAGTAGCACAAAACATATCTAGAAATCATTTTTTTTAAGCAAATTAGTGGATACTTTTTTGAAAAGGTTTTTTCTTTTTTGACAAAAAAAAAAAAAAAAAAATCTTTCTGAGAATGGTTGAGTTGTGTGTACGGTTTGTTCTGTCTTGAATTTAATTGAAAGTGACAAAAGGTTTTAAAAGGCCTATTTAAATTTAAATTTATTTAAATTCGACCTGCCAGGATAACAGTTAAATATTACTTGATGGGTCAAATCAGCAGTTTTTTTTTATCGATGTGCTGCCAAAATATATCTGTGAGACATTTGTTCAATATCATTAAACTCATCAATTTTAGAGACTGATATTTATTCATATTTTAACCATTTGTTTATGCATAGTTTTAACCCTTTGAGAACGTTCCTGATCTCAAAATGAAAATGAGTTGGACACCCCTACGCTGGACGATGAACCCTCCAGACTAAAACAAAATGATAATGTCGACAAAAGTGTGACTTTTAGCTGCTTCCATTCACTCGCAACAGCGGTAACGCTTGTCGGGAGCCGATTGGTTGCCGAGCGACTCACTTCAGACAACTTGTCTCCTCCCAAAATGGATAAGTCATTCCATAAATGTTGAACTGGCGTTGCAGATGAAAACCCCGCAGTCTAATTGAGTTAAACACTGAGGCCAGAGTTCGGCACTTTACGTCAACACTCCCTTTACTCCACTCTTTCTGTACTGGTTTCTCAGCTGCGGAGAGCGACACAAACGTACAAACCTGCCATGCATGAAAATGTCGCATTTCACGCGCGCTTGTCCACTTCCCTGTCTGCTTCGTGCGCGTGGTTCTCCGTCTCCCGGCGGCCGCCTCCATCAGCCCACATCCAGCTCGCCCCCGGCCCGCAGTTTGTTGCCGGCACATGTAAAACAAATCCCCCAACACAAGGAATGACTTAATGAACTTAATGAGGTTTTCTAATTACAGAGGGAAGTTAGCCCATGTCAAATGGGTCTTTTCTGCCTTCCTTTACATGGATTAAGAGGCAGCCTATTATATCCAAGCCCACATTACAACAGGGGGACGAGGAGGAGGGGGGGAAACACCATCAGTTATATCTGCTGTAATTCTCTTCTGCATTCAGAGGCTCACGGCTTCGCTTAAACTGAACGACGCCGGTGTCTTTACAGCGTTGCCTTTAAACTCACTCGGGGACGGCGGAGGACGCATACAATCGGGACAGAAAACGTCCTGATGAATGAGTTTGACGCGACGACAATATCATTGGTGTGTTTTAAGTGGAACTTCAGCGGCTGGACCCCGGCCAGGTTCCCTACGTCTCTGTGTTTTCGTCGTTCTTTGCGCGTCTCGTCCCCCTGTCTCTTTCACTTCTCCATGGCAGGGAGGGATGATTTACTCGTATCATCATTAACACATCAAAAGAGCCAACTGTGTATTTCAAAGTCATCTGATAACTGATACTCTTTAATGGCCCACTGGAACAGTAATTAATTTCAAAAACATCCCGTTTATTTGTTCTGGAAGTGAATAGCTCCCACCAAAGCGGCATAAATCCTGTCAGTTGCTCCGGCTCGAATTAATTTACGTGTTGCGTCTCCTTGCATCTTTTGAGGATTTAATTATCTCGGCAAACAGGCTCTGGGTGTGCTGAATGTACATTCTATCACTGGAGGACTGGCGCCAAAACAGCACAGGGGCTCCTTTGTTCCCCCCCCCCGCCTCCTGTGCCTCTGCAACCGCAAACGCGGAGGCTAAGTTTTGGGCGGAAAAGATGCGCCGACGACAGAAACAGTTCAGCGGGCCTGCTGTCGACTCAGTGGCTCCGAGTTAAATCTGAGTGCATTTACAGAGTTAAGACCTTTTAAGGCCTTTTTAAGACTATTAACAATGAACTTTAAGACCTGCATCCTGACAGAAATGTACATGAGAGACTCTGCATATCTTATTAAGTAGCTGTCATGCTTTTAGCGCAGAATGAATGCAGCATCGCTTGGGTCGGCAGCAGAGGTCAGCCAATGGAGAAGGCTATAAATTTACATCTTGCCCCTGGTAGGGTAAAATGTGATATAGCTAGATAAGTTATATTATCAGATAGCTGCAACTGCCTTAAGTTTATGAGGGGAAAAAAAAGCGACATGTCCAAGGTTAAATGATTATATTTTTTATTGGATTTAAGACATTTTCAGCCCTCTGCGAGTGAGCCAATGACAAAGACATGAACATCGTCCAGCCAACTGGCGTTAAATTTACATTTTACCAATGATGGAGACTCAAAAAAGCTAGCCAGTGAGCTAGTGCATATTAGCAGCCGGTTAGTGTTAGCGGCTAATTTGTTTAAATATGTTGAAAGGAATGTTTATTTCACAAGAGAGTTGATATCGACGGTTTAGATTATTCTTGAACAACCAGTAGGTTTCCTTCAGTCAATTAAGTAAAGTGGTTGTATTTAGCTGTGGGCTAGGTTGGTATAATTTTGAAAAAGAAAATAAGTGAGTATGAACAAGCGCTGATATTTTCCCACTTCGTTCTGTAACGCATTGTCCAAATGCTTTAGCCGTCTATGCATTTTTTTTCTTTTTTTTTTTTTTTTTAACATAAATTCACAATAAAGTTTCATAAATAAATTTTAAAATCTGGCAAAAAACTTAGCTGAGAGTTAGAAAAGCTTGAATCGTGAAAGGTCAGCATGATGACGTGAGGTCATCCGCCAGCGGAAATCCAAATCTGCGTGCGGCTTGTTGCCGCCGCCGCCGCCGTCGGAGCAGAAAGTGGCCCGTGAAAATTTAGAACCGCTGGCAGTTTGCGAGCCTTAATTTGATTTCTCGTCATGTGTTCTGGTGCCGTTTCAAGACTCGCATTTTGTACTTAAGGTTGTTTCATTTGAAGCTAATGAGTCAAGCTTGGGGAAGATTTATCCACCATGATTAAATTTGGGGAGAACAGATACTCCCACACTGAGATACAGATTTCAAGCTGTTTCTCACTCCAAATCATTTGTTGTTTTTTTTTTCTTCCACTGGGTAATCTCTGTTGTTTTCAGCAGCATTTTTTCTTTCCTAATTTGTTTCACTCATTTATCTTTTATTGTATCGTAACCTCTGCACCCATTTATTGATTTAAAGCCACACCAAAGTGTTTTTTATTATTATTATTAGTTTTGTGAATAAAAAGTTTTCTCGTCGTCATTCATTAAAGGGCAAATCACACGTTTAAAATCAGCCGTGAGTGGCGGAGCGAAGGCGAAATGTGGCAGTGAGAGTTACAGCTCCCCATCAGCTTTGCTTTGACAGACCGTCCTGGCGCCGCGCACGCATGCAAACAAACAGACGCGCACAGAGTCAGCATGGGTCGTCGGGGATTTTCTCACAAATCGGCCCCCTGAAGGGAAAGGGGCCAGCATAAATCAGCTGGTGTCAGGGCTACAGACACCCGCGGCTCCTTATCGCCACACGCAGGCGGGCTCGCTCGCAGATTGATAGGTAGATAGTGGCTCTGAAAGGCCGGGTGACAGGCAGCCAGGTACAGAGGCTCAGAGAAGCAGGCGGAGGGAGGCGAAAAGGCACCGGGAACAGTTCAAGGACAAGCGTCGCACACCTGCGGGCTTCGTTTTTACTCAACGGCCCTCGTTTGGCAAGTCTTACTTTCTGGTCCGCCGAGAAAACAAGCTGTTTGAATTTAACCATTCAAAAATTTTTTTTTTTTAAATTTGCATACGGTTATAAGAACTTCATTTGTTAAGTTAATGATTTCTAATAGTATTTAGAAAGTACATCCTCAGCTGACAAAATTAAAATCAAAACAATTCTGGATGAAAGGTAACTATTGATTTGTAACCAAAACATAAGACATTTCTGAAACTGTGGCAAACTTTATAAATCTATTATAACAACGTAGCAAGTAAATATTTAATGATCGCCTCGGAGGGTCAGAAACTAATAGTGCTAGCCGATTAGCTAGCAAGGCTTCCTTGTTCGCTAATTTTCAAGAAAGCAACATTAGCGGCTGAGGTCGGTTTCTAGCAAGCAAATGACTTTTAGCAGAGTCATTAGCATCACTGCTAATGACTCTGGCGCTAGCACAATTGCTAAGCTAACTATAACTGGATAAAAACCAGCGACAGAGAAACTTTCTCATCTACTCGTCCAGTGGCAGGTTTTTACGTTTATTAACACAGTGATGAAGTTATTAATAATTCACCTTGTATAGTCAAATCAGCCTCTCTGCTGAGCTCCACAAATGGCCAACAGAATCAGTTTTTCCCATCACAAAATGTTAAACAAAATGCATACAATATGTTTCTACCGTCACATTCACAAACTAGAGCGCTCAATTAATGCGTAACGACCTTTCAACGTTTCTTTTTCAGCAGAAATTTAGTCCTAGAAACATCAATTTGAAATCACATCGCGTGGCGTTAATCACACGATAAAACACATTTTAAAATAGTCTCTCCGTTTGGCTAACATGGCTGATGCCAGAGCTGGTTTTAAAGTGGTTTTCTGTTAAGGAATCTTCCGGAGAGTCGCGGGAGAGCGACATCATCACGACACATAAAAACACGACTTTGTTCCTCCCTCTGGGCTCTTCTGAATTTCAGTAAAGGATCAGCGAGACGGAGACGGTTTATCCCCCCTGTGTTAAGATTCCAGGCAAATGACAGCACTGCAGACGGTAATTATAGACAATGTCTCAGTCAAAAAAAATAAATAATACATTGCTGTTGAGCTGCAGGCTCTGGATCCTCCCTGAAAACACTTTCTGGGAAAAATATATTGAGGACAACGCTGCTGGATTTTTAAGCCACTGGCCTTAATTTTTGGTTGGTTTCCAGTTTTCACATGAATAAGTCATAACGTGATCGAAGCCTCACAAAAACATTCTATGGAAACCTAGAAAATCTTGTACGTTTTTGGAGTTTTCGCCCGGTAAAAACCAGCCTATATTTCTTTGCTTCGTATGTAAGGTCTGGGCTCTTGGCTATTTGGAATCGATTGCTTGCTGAGCTGTGTTGAAGCTTCTAGCTATACTCCCGTTTTCCTGTCACGTACGGAGTGCGTCGGATCAACGTTGCCAGGATTTGAAAATCACGGGCAGACAACAACTCTAAACCAGCGCAGAAAATCGATGTCACCGTTCGCAATTTTGTCTTTCCGTTTGCTGATTGGCCTTGTAGAAATTCTGCCAGAGAAATCCACTGCAGTGGAAGAAAGCGCAGACGGAGAAGCGAAGGGAGATGAGAATCGAGAGGGATTACAGTGGAGGACAATCGGTAGGCGAAGATTGACCACAAAAGTAGTGCATGGAGCTATTACCCAGAAAAACAAAAGACACCGTCATACATGTCTGCAATGTTGTCCACATTGGTAAAGCTGACATCTCGAGGACAAAAGTGCGAAGCAGCCCTTCCATACAGACCGTGGCGCTGCAGGGCTCCAGGGCTCCCCTCCTTCCGATCTCCTCTGCCGTTTGGAGCCAAACAGACAGAGGCTTGTGTTGCTGTCAGAGCGCATTTGATGCATACTGTGTTATAAACAGCTACACTGAGTGGCTCCTCACCCATCGGAGCCCACCTAGAACAAATCGAGGCCGTTGTTCCGTTTCACGGTCCTGTCCGCCGCAGGTCGTCCGCTGAAGGCAACGCTGTGCTTTCCTAACAGAGGACTCTCTCATCTATTATTCACTTTCACAGTTCTCCTTTTGCTTTTATCTCTTTGTCTTCTCCATTTATTTATTTATTTTTTTTTGGTCTTTTTTTTAAGTTTTCGTATGACGTTGGATACTCACAAAACTCTCTCTCCGTCCGGCAGACAGCGCACACAGGCCCAACCTGCCGATGACTAAATGCAATGTGTCATCTTGGAAAAAGGCAGCTATCCACTGGAGATCAAAGCAAGTGAAACTATGGAGTGACTCAGAGCCGACACGTCAGGGACCAAAGAATAGCAGACACACACACACACGCACACACTCAGACGCACACACAGCGCTGTGAGTTTGCCGACTGTGTGCAGACAATCAGAACCTACTGAGAATAATGACGATATCGTGATATGTTTTTAGAGCCTTTGGAGATGTGTCACGCGTCTCCTAGCAACTGATTGGTATCATGAAAGTCCACTGGAGATATTTCTATATATAATTAGTATTTATATATACCGTAGCAGGGACGAACCAAAACTTACTTTGGAAAACACTCAGTGCTTTGTGATCATTCTAAAGATCGATACAAACCCGAGTATTGGTATCGGATTGATAGCGCAATGAGTGCGATGTTTTCTCCTCCGAATGCAGAAATTAAGATGTCCAATATCAATGTGAGAGAACATTTCATATAATTGTAATGTTTGCTCTGAAAATGTCTGCTTTCTCTTTCATATACAATTTGTTCATTTCCCTCATAAGCATGGCTTTTTTTTTATGATCTATTAGCTCAGCTTAAAAAAAAATGTGACTGAAACTCTATAATATTCAAATCTGAAATAATAATTTGAAGGAAAGACAGTATTCCTGTCTTGATTATTTGCAGATCACAATTATTCTATAAACAGTTGTGTGTAATAGAAGGTAATTGGGGGAATTATTTCATTTATATACTGCTATATTATTTTCTGTTGTAGTTGGTTAATTATTAAAATAAAAACAACACTTGCATTTGTCTAAAATCTTTGCCGTTTATTTTATCTCTATCAGCTGAAATAAAATCCCCAAATTACTCAATGATAATGACAATGTTTAAGTATCGTATCGGTATTGCTCTCGGCTATATCTAATTATATCGTATTGGTTCGATACCAAAATTCCCAGTCATGCACATTGGAACTTTACAGCATTTCCTCACCCACAAACTTTCTCAGGTTTTGTCATCTTTGCGTTGCTAAAATTGAAGTTTAACGTTGGAATTCTCGATGCAAAGGTTGCCACATCGATAAAAGGAATGAGTGAAATGAATTTTATGCAACGGACCAGCAAAACGTAGAATCTTATTGTGATGGAGGATCTAATGTTTTTGATTAGAAATAGCACGAGGGCTGCGTTTGTTCTGATTTTCTTTCCTGTTTTGTGTGGCAAACGGCCTCCTTCGCTGTTTGTCAACTTAGCAAGGCTACAAACGCAGCATCGAGTTGCATCCTTGACGAGATTTACATCATGTTCATTGCAATCCGTCTTCGGTCTACTTCATTGCATTTCAAACTGTTTTGTCGAGTTGAATCACCGTTCTTCTTTCTGAGAGGCAAAAAAAAAAATAAAATGAAATCTCCACTCACACATCCAGCATTTCGAGGAGCACTGAAGAGATCCCTCTCCAAACTGTTCTTGCTCCTTCTTCAAAACGCCGAAGCGGAAACGAGCAGAGGCGCCAGTTGCCCCGTCTCCTCCAGCCGCGAGTCAGGTGTGCACTTTCGTAGTCAAAGAGAGTCGTGAATGCGGAACAAATGAAGCCTCCGGTGCGCCGATTCAAACGTTTCACGTCTCGATAATGACCTCACTCTCCTACGCCATTACTCATCATTCATGGAGCCTCGGCTGAGGTGGGAAGCTGCTGCTGCTGCAGCTTTCTCCTGCGTGAGACACAAGGTGATTGGGAGGACTGGGGAGGGTCGACGGGTTTGGTGTGACTGAAATAAAGTCATTTGGAGTAGTTTGGATTACGAATCCGCCTCAGAGCAGTAGCCGTATTTACCTCCGTGTGGCATTTGGCTGTGGTTTGAAAAGCATGTTTTCAGTCTAAACCGTGAACATGGATTGATTTCTGTAGGACTTGATGATGGATGGGTGGCGAAACAAAATCTCAACCCTTGGCCTCTCTTCCCAACGAATTCCCCCTCAGGTAAAGCCATGCAACGTCCGTAGAGCATAAAGAAGTCAAAAGCTTCATTTCAGACAACCAGAAAGCTAAATGTTGGAATCCATGACAGGATTTAAAGACTTTATCGTAGTGAATTTTCTCGTCTTTGTGCGGAAAATGTTTGAGGGTTTTTTTTTTGTTGTTGTTGCCGAGTCCTGATAGATGTTAAGTTATCTCTGCTCTCACATCTAGTAGAGCTGTTGTCAGTCAGTTGCTATGGCAAAGGGTCTGTGAAGAGGATGAGTGGCTTTCAGTTGTTTTTCTGTGGTCCCTATGTTTTTTTTTAATTGATTAACCGCAGCAGTGCGGCGATGGATCTCAACCAAAAGAATCGTATTTTTGCCCTCCAGCATTGTGCACAATAACATGCAATGTGCCTCTGATTATTTTTTCGCCGCCCTCCAGTCATTGGGAAAACCCCCCCCCAAAAAAACCTCTCAAGGGGACTACATTTGTGTTATTTGTAACACGTTTTGCATTCCTGTCCTGCCACCCCTGGTGATAAGAAGCTCTGCAGACCGTATGGCCTTTGACCTCTGGGCACGTTCCAGGTCAGACGGAACTTATTAGTAAGCTGCGAGCGAACCGTCTTTGAAAGCTCAGTATTTGTGTGGATTCTGGGCTTAGTACGCGGGAACAGACAGCGCCCGAGATTACTTTTTATGATGACACAAGACACACCATCATCCTGTTGGCGCCAAATCAGAGGAACGACAGCAAAACCCTTTTAGCTTGTCTACACGCGAGCGTTCTGCGGCTCTATTATTCAGTATGTTGGTGACAGTTTGAGGACTAAATATATCTGCTCTTGTTCCCTTTAGCTCTGCTTGACTGTACATTCATTTCAAGTCATTTCCACCCCCCCCCTCTCTTTCTTTCAAATGAGCAGGTGAACAATGGAAAAGCCTTCAAAAAGGAGAAGTTTACTTGGCACCTCTGAATCGTATCAGTTACCGAAGCGACTGAGTGTGTATATTAGAAAGATCTGTCAGATTTTGTTTTATTAATTCCATCTGTGGAGTTTTTTTTTGGGGGTGTAGGGAGGTTTCCCCCCTTTGGGTTGAGTTTCTCCTCTGGTCGTGTTAGAACTGATCAAAACAAAAATGCTTAACAGATAGATTAACCGTTTGATGTGAAAAATAATAACGTTGTCAAGCCGTGGAGGACGTAGACGTTAGGGACCTGGATGGCACAACAGCAGGAAAAAAAAAAAATAAATATAAATAAATAAATAAAATCAGAATCTCGTTTCCTCTTCGCATTAAGTCAATTCTGATATTTTCATTTCCAAGACACTGAGTGCACAGGAATCCCCCCTCCAAGACCCCCCCATCCTTTCTGCAGGCAGTATTATCACAGCATCAACATTTACCGCAACATTAGTGTCACTCTTAAGGAGCCGAGGAAAGTGCTTGTCGTCCGATAAAAGTGCTTTTCTTCCCTCCGTGAAAATAAATTTATGTACAAGCACAGAGCCATTTTCATTTCACTCAGAAGTCACTTTTTTTTTCTTTTTTCTTTTTTTTTTTTTTTGTTTTGTCCCCTTTTCAGTCTTGTTTTGTATCTCATGTAAATTCCGGGCAGCCAATGTTAGCTTCTTTTTATTGAACTAAAAAACATGGTTTGGTTTTTTTGGGGGCGTTTTTTTTTTTTTTTTTTTTTTTTTTCCCCCAGCACGTACATACGGCACGTAAAATGTGTCTAAACACCAAAAACTTCTTTTTAGCAAAATTGGTCCACGTCCTATAATGATGCTTTCACGGTATAGTGTACCATTGAAAAAAAAAATACACTTGCAGTTTTATATTTTTTTTTTGTTACGTATACATGTTTGTAATTGCCAAACACATTTGAATTTCAGACAAAGAAATCCTGAATTATTACACACCAATTTGACCTGATAGTAAGTCATGAATTAAACCGCTTTTAGTTCCATTTTGCAAGACATAAAGACAAACCTCAAGTCATGTTTTGACAGCATGAAGTAGAGGCTGAAACATCTCAAGAAGCAACACATTTTGATCTGATCAAAGGGAATTTTTGTCCTTGTGGCAAAAGCCTGGGTTGAAAGTTAGAGCTGTATGTTGGGGGATGTCAAAAATGGTATTTAGTCTGATTGAACCCTTCCAGACCAAACCTAGCAGCGACAATCCAGACGGTCTGTTTTTGTATATTTTGTTCTTGATACACAAATAGATTATCTTTCCTTCTCTCCTTGGAAACTGCGGGTTCAGAAGTTGCTTTGTTAGGAATTTACACGCTCCACATTCCCTTTCCCATCCCTCCCCCAAGTCACACGGCTCGTGTGCTTGACTCCCGAAACTTCTGACTGGCCATGTTCTTCAAACATCATGCCGCAACCAAAGCATGGCAGGAAGACAGATAGCCCCTTCAATGTATAGTGACAAACAAATTAGTGCAAAGATGCCGCTCGCTGCATACCAGATGTGTCGGGCTCTGTGGCACGGAACAGCCGATGAAAAACGGCCGGCGTCCCATCTGTGCCGTGCAGCCAGCGTCGGTGCGGCAATTTGCGTTGAACAAAGTAGTGCAAACAGTCCACCTGATTATGTGTGTCATGACGTGAGGAGTGCAACACTGGTGGAGGAGATCACACAGGAGTTGTATTTGATTAGGGGGTGTCGTCTAACTGGGACGGAAAAGATAAATGAGAGGAATACTGTTCCCTCTCTTGGTGTCACACTTTCAAAAAGCTTTGTGGTTTTTTTTTTTTTTTGCTAGGCGCGGTGTGCTCACCGATCGGAAACGCCACGATATGCACCATGAAGTCATCCGATTTCAAGTCACCAGTAAATCTCTCGGTGCGTCTTTTGGACGTAGAAATTTTTCCCGAAGTAACAGTAAAATACCCCAAAACGTGTACTAGCTCTATGTCAGGATATTTTTTACTCAAGGAAAAAGAAAAAGCATCCATCCAAGAAAATACTAGGAAGTAAGAATAAAAAAGTAGTTGGTAAAAAAGGCTGTTCGAGAATTGCGTAACTGATCAAAAATATCAATTATTTGATATTTAAAGGCAAGGCAAGGCAAGGCAACTTTATTTATATAGCACCTTTCAGCCAAAGACAATTCAAAGTGCTTGTACAAGAAAAATAAGGACTACATACTGTCAGAAGATAGAGAAAGAAAAAAAAAAAAAAAATAGACAAAGTAAACATAAAAATTGTATTTATTAAATAAGTCGGATTAAGAAATTAAGAATAGACAACTTCAAATAAGAAGGTTTTTAACCTTGTTTTAAATAAACTCAAGGTAGGGGCAGACTTACAATGAGCAGGAAGTTTATTCCATAGTGTTGGAGCATAAAAACTAAAAGCTGCTTCTCCGTGTTTACTTCTAACTCTCGGTATAGTTAATAGGTTTGATTCTGATGATCTTAACGGTCTGAGTGGTACGTAGGGTGTCAGAAGACCGGAAATATAGTTTGGATTTCTATTATGAAGTGCTTTATAGACTATTAAGGAAATTTTAAAATCAATTCTTTGAGCAACAGGCAGCCAGTGCAGAGATTTGAGAACTGGACTGATGTGCTGATCTCTTTTTGTATTAGTAAGGACTCTTGCAGCAGCATTCTGTAGGAGCTGGAGCTGTCTTAATGCTTTTTTAGATAATCCAGTGAAAATGGCATTGCAATAATCTAGTCTGCTAAAAACAAAGGCATGAACTAGTTTCTCACAATCCTGTACGGACATGAGTCGTCTGATTTTTAATAAGGGGCATTATTATGTATTTTCCAGGCACATGGTGAAATTTTATAGCCAAATCAAGTAACTATGTTACTTTCAGTTGTTGTAAAAATGCTATCTTTATCTTAAAAAATACATATACATCGCTTCATAATTTAACCCCTTGAGAACGGGCCTCTGTCACTTTAAGAAGCTCCTACTCTTTCTGAAACTCCACCTACAGGAAGCCATCATAGCGTCGCTCTTCTATTAACTCTTTAACAACATTTTTACCGGCGTTGCACTGAGAAGTAGCTCTGACTCATTAGCCGCGCAATCTGTTTTCTGAGAAGTGGTATTACATCTGCTGTAATGAGCTCAGCAGATGTTCCACCAGGTGTTTGCTAATTGCTCCCAGCTAGTCTGAAGGAGCGGATCGGGGAGGGCTGCGCTGTGAGGTGGAAGCTCCAAAGACTCAAAGGCGGAGCGAGGCTCACCCGGGCGTTTTGAACAGCTGAATGGTTGCCACGAGAGATTAAAGCTACAAACACATTCCTAGCAGGGGTGTCAACCAGCGTGAATTTTGCTGTTGGTTACGATACGAAGCATTTGTTTTCTTTCAGACTCTCTTTCCAGTGGCTGTTCTCCTCTTGAGTGTTTTCCCTTCAGCTCAAACTGCCAGGTTGGTCTCTTGCACTGAAACGGCTCGCATCTAATCTCAACACCTACCAGTTGACTCCCACACGCTCTGAGATCGGAGACCACAGGCGGGGGGTCGTGTCACCATCTGAGCACCGGGTCAGGCTTGCTCATCCGCCCGTTGCCGGGGCAGCCAACAAAGCGGAGCATCGCTCAGCCCCCCCTTCTTTTGCTACGCGACTCGGCAGTGGGAAGCGATCCGCGCGCAAATCCGCCGAAAGTCGAGAGCAAAGGCCTCGCGAGGCAAAACCCCGAGCGTTTGAAATCCGAGCGGATGACAGCGCCGCGCTCGCTGACAGAAACGGGGGATAACCGTGGGAGGGGAGAGGAGCTTTGGGCGGCGTCGGCGCCGAGACGCTTCCTGACCTGCTTAGTGTCATTACGCCGCAGACTTATCTCGCTCGCTCCGCCTTGTAAATACACTCGAGTGCTTGTTATCAAACGAGCAGCGCGACAAAAACCCCATCCAGGTTCGAGTCTTCGGCTTCCTCGGCGCGCTTGTAAATGAGTCATTCTCGTGGCTGACAACCAACATTAATATTCTGTTAAGCAGGGGAGCGGGTGCACATTAAATCCTCCTGTTATCAGGCTGCCATCACGGGCTGCACACAAGTGTGGTTTGTTTGTTTTGTTTTTTTTTTTTGCCTCGTTTCTTTTTTCAGGGGGTTACGACGAGGGGAGGGAATCGGGCCTGTTTGCTTTTTATTGCCGAAAGGCATAGAGCAGAGGAAGGACCAGAGAGCATCTCGGTTTACCTTTTGCTGCTCCTGCTCAAGCAGACAGGCCAGTGGGGCCAAGTTAGCCTTTTGGGTCCGATGGCTCTGGGTCGCAGGCGTCTGGAGCACCGCGAGGCGCCATTGTTCAGTCGTTGCCGTTCTGGCGCTAAAAGCTTTTGGAGTCAAGCTCAATGGCATTCACAGGTAGAAGACTTTTTTTTTTTTCTTTTTTTTTTCTCGGAATGCCCGTTGGGGGGAAAAAAAAGGACTTTTTTTTTTTTCCTTTTTCTTTGTTCCTACAAGAAAAAAAAAAAACATTTTTATATCGCTCTTGCCTGGGATGTGGCATAAAAAGGCTTTTATCTGGGCTGCGCTCTCGAGCCCGGCTAGTGCCTGCATTGTGGCTGTAAGTGCGGCTCTCTGAGGTGAGTGCTCGCAGAGGATGTGAGGGGTGTTAGGCGCGGACGGAGAGAAGCCCGAGCATCAGTTTGATCGTAGGGGCGAGAGAGAGACGGCCGTCACGCATGCTGAGCGCGTCCCCGCGGCGACGTGCCGGCTCCTCGCCTCGGCAGCTGGAGAGGGTTCCTCTGAGACTCGCTGTCAGAAATGGATGGTGGGGGGAGACGAGCTGAGAGAAAAAGTGGTTTCAATTTCTTCCCTGAGCTACTGTATGATTAAGCGATTCACTGTCCGCTTTCTGTGTCCATTCTTCAGTGGAATTCGGTGCTGTGGTCTGTGGACATTGCGGTGTCACTTTGGGTGGAGTGGCCCCTCCTGCCACCGGTACCTGTCCACGCAGACATGCCTGGCTGGATCCCGTCAGTCGAACATTAGGACTGGCGAGAGCAAGACGTACAAAAAAAAAAGCATCCAGGTCAAAAATCACTCTGCTTACAGTGGGGGAAATAAGCGTTAAATATGGCTGCACAAATTGACATTTTGAAAATAAATTTGCCTAATGCAAAAAAACTTGTTTTTTGCCTTTTGAAATTGGAACAATTTCTTTCGCGTTACGCAAGTCACGTGATCAACAACCGGACGTTGCCACTGGCGCAAACCATGAAGACGACAACAGGAAGTAGTTGGAGGGTCACGGCTACATAATTTTTTTATTAATTGAGCACACTTAATCAGATGTGATTTTAGTTGCATTTTATTAAATGGGAAACGCCGTAATTCCAGACATTTTGGGGGGGGGCTTCGCCTGAGCTGACTGATCCTGTTTACAATCGTTATTTCTAAACCTCTCAATCTGTAGCGGATTGATTATCAGTAAGTGAAAAGAACCTAATTTTACCTAATTCCTAGTGAGACTTTATGAAAAACTACCACATCGCATCATAATGTTATGCATTTTCTTGAATAAATGGTTCGTATTTCTCGTTCTGCTCTTGGTTATTTTCTAGTTGATCCTCGTTTTAGTCCCTTGTTGGTTTGTTTTTGGATATATCTTTTTTTTGTTGTTTTTTTTTGTTTCAAAGCTCAACTTCCACATGCAGACTAAAACATCTGACTAAAAATGAGGAAAAAGACATTCTCTGGCTCAGACGCTCTGACACCGGCTCTGACAGGTAGGTAAGACTTGCATCCTGCAGAGAAAGCCAGCATCCTGTCTGTAACTCTCACCAGGTGGTCTGTGTGAGCAGATTTCTTCAGCTGACAGTTTTTACTCTGCAGGAAATATCTACAGACCACAGAGACCGTTCAAAAAGGAAATAAATCACTGCTACAGGAGAATTTTTTTTTTTTTTTTTTACATTCCTCAAAATGTTTAAATTAGAAATTCCCAAGACTGCAGACTTTGAAAACAAATAAAGGTGCTTTTAGTAACTCACAGACATTTGTCATAACCTGGAATGTTTCAGCCTTAACCAAGAATGAGTTTGTTTTGAAATTTAAGTTGGGAGCTCATTGTCGCCATGTCTTATCAGGTACCCAAAATGGTGGCACACATTTCTTGTTTTTGCCACGGTGTGTTTGTGACTACACCTGAAATGCTCAGATAAGGACAGAACGTGTTGCGTTCCAGCGCCGGCCCGAGGTATAATCAAGCTGAGCAGCTTCTTAGGATCCAAAATAAACAATGGGCTAAATCACAGGTCAAGTTTTATGAATGTATTTTGGTAATGTGATCGTTGATGTGTAGGATGGTTAGTCAATGCACACTATGAAGACTCCCGAATAAAATTATTAGTTGTCAACAAAATTATGTTTTAGAAGAACAAACTCATAATAAATACATAGATTTTGCTGTCTTTGAGAAAAGCAATGTGTTTTTCTGTCGCTGACATACATTTCATAATTATATTTGAATACTTTGGGGGCTTTTAACATGTTTAGCATTCACATTAACGAAGCTGGCAGTTTGATCCCTAAACAGTCTTGGACCTGCACAGTTTGGTACCTTTAGTGTAGTTTAAGAGCCCAGTAGGTAACTAACAGGAAGTGATTGTTGCATGCGCAGGCTTTCAAACTCCGGTTTAGATGTCATTGTATTCAAACAAAGGTTTGCAAGGACCCTTGGCCCAATACGTATTATTATGTGGAGGATATTTTTATCACATGAGAGAATTGGCAGGAATCAGGTTTTAAGTGTGATGTGGGGGGGAGATGAAAAAAAATGCAGTCTCTCATTTACTGGCTCAGTAGCTTTCAGTCTCAGAAAGATACTGAGTGGAAAGTGAGATGGGCAGGTGTTAAACGGAGACAGAGCGAGTGAGTCTGTGATTTCCCCCGGCGCCTGTTTCAATAGTGTCTCCCGTCGCTCATCTGACCCATTCGTTATGCTGAGCCATGGGGAAATCTGATTGGGCTCATTACCCTCTGCTCGGAGCCGGCGGAGGAGGTGCAAGGAGAGAAGGAGCCTGCACTCTGCGGCTCATTGTGAATGGACGCCACGGCCGCTCCCGTCGCTATCAGGAGTTCACGGCCATCTGCCGAGGTTCTCCCGTATCTCGGCCCGCCTTGTCCTCCGTCTGTGCCGCGGAAACAAATGAGGACCGTCTCCTCCTCGCTGTGCCTCGGCGCGGCGGCGGCGGGGAGGACGGCCGTGGTGAGCCGAGGCTATCGGCGTGAATTGACTCCCATCATTCAGACCTGCTGCTCAACGAGAAGGAATGGCTGATGCACACCGTGAAGGACATGCAGAGTAACGGTGGAGGGAGGAGGGGTGTGGGGGGGACATAAGCAGAGGTGATTGGTGGGATGTTTGATGAACTTCGTCGCAGGCTGGATTTTTTAATTTTTTTTCCTTACTTGACTTTGAAGTCATGCTCACATGGAGATGATTTCACCTCAGCTTGACCGCATCTCAAGAAGTGACAATACTTCCAACAGTCATTTTTTTCTATTAGACGGTCTCTGCTTTCCCTCAAGAGACATTTAGTAAGGATAAAGCTTTTACATGCCATCAGTCGGGACTCTGAACCCACCGCCTTTAATGTGGAACGGCATAGGATGCAGGACTGCTCTCAGAGTTATTTTCTGTTTGGTCCTTGCTTTCTTTATCTTTTTCAACAGTACATTCACAGATTTGTGTTGATTTCTTTTCTTGTGTGGTTTGCTTGGGTTGTTGCTAACACATATTGGGAATTTCATGCTGTTAGGGATATAATTAGTGACAAAAACATTGACGTGTAGAAGGACTTTTCAGGGAAACGTGAACTCCAAGGAACACTTCAACCCAACATGAAACTCCGGGTGGAGTTAAGCTAATATTGACAGCCTTAGTTATTAATATAATGATAAACTTACCAGGTTGTTTCACCATTGGCATCTCTTTACTGACACCTCATGCTCGAACTAAGATGCTACAAATATCCTACATGACTGTGGAAAAGCCCACCTTTCCTTCAAAAAGCTGCCTGGGATGCAACATGGACGTCTTTGAGACAGGAGCGTACTCACGTCAGCCCGCCTCACGAAGCGCCACAAACGCCGTGGCAGCATTTCCACTGTGACCTCTTCTTTTCTCCCCCATTTACGTCCGCGCAACGTCCGAGCTCTTGAAAACATCACAACGTTTCGCACTCAATGGCTACTTCCTGAGGCGTTCGACGCGAGCTGTGCTCCATTGAAAGCGGAGAAAGGGGGAGCGCCTCATAGGGTTGCATGAAACGACTCGGTCCTGAGGAGAGGAGACAAAACCTCTGTTCCGACGGTGAATGCGAGTCTGGTTCAAATGAAAGTCCTTTGAATGGAGTATTAAAAGGGTCTGTTAAAGCTTTCATACAGCTCAGTGATGTGTCCAGCATATCATCAAGCAATGAGGATGTGCATTGAATCTCATTCCTCTTTATTACATTGTGTTCCTTTTTCTGCGTCACGGTGGTTCATCAGTCAGCGCCGCTGGCTGTTCGCCGTTGATACGGTTCAAAATTTCATGAAGCTTTGAATGATTTGTCATTAAACTTCTGCACAGGGCGCTACCCACCAGCGACCTGTTGGCATCTCGGTACATAGTGAAAAATCAGTGAGGTTGTGCATTTCCTCTAAAGTATCCAAAACCACATATCCTGTGCGTAGCTGAACTGCTCAGAACAAAACACGTGAGTAGGCCTGTCAAAATAAACAATCGATCAATTCGTCGCGTGACAAATTAAAACGGGCTCAATAATCGAATGCTTTTCTCATGTCTCTGTCTATTCTTATTCTGCTTAGCAACACAGAACATTACCTCAGATCAACATTTATAGAGTCAAACATGGAGAACCAACACAAGCTTTGGATACGGTTTACTATTTTTAATGCATCTTCCAAAAACTGTTTTCCATGTTGTAATAATGGAGCATTTTTGTGCCTTTTGAGGATAAGGGCAATATAAAATGTGGGCAAAATGTAACTCACTGCATGTACTTGCACTGTATATCTCAGATATCAAGAAATACGTTATCGATTTTGACTTAAAAAAAAAAAAAAAAAAGCTAATAGAAAATCACATCTAACTGCATTTTCTGCCTTACCTGACGTTTGTGTTTCACATGTTCGCCTGTAAAACAGATTAGGACGTTGATTTGGCTCATCCCCTCAATTACTGAAATGTGCGGCAGTGGCCTCTCGCAGTGATAACCTAACTATATAATGTAGCTCCGCTTGCGCGAAGCTGTTGTGTCTGATTGCCAGCTAAGCGCTTTAGCTCGGCAGAAGCCGTTAAAACGGTACGCTTGGACCGCTCTGCGGCGCGGGATTACCCAATCTGCAGTTGATTTCTGTGTTTTCGGGCTACACCGGGAAAGCTCAGCCGTCCTCTGTGTTAATTGCCTCAGAGTGCGCTCTAATTTCATGGTTCATGTGAACTACTGTCTTTGCTGTTAAAACGCACATGGGTAGACTTTGTGAAGGCTACAATCAAATCTGTATAAATCCTCAAATTTGACAGAGTAGTATGTCACATTTCATCCTCTTTTTTTTTTTCTAAAAATGAGCCTTTAGAGGTTTTAGAAACAATACAGATTGGTGTGGAAATGGCCTCTGTGATGCCAAGGGAGTCATTAAGGGCCAAATTGCTGCTTGTGTTGAGCTGTAGTCCATAATTAGGTCAGAATGCAAGTGCTCGTATTGTGATGTTGGCCCACAAGGACTCGCCAGTGTTTGGAGTGTAACCATGTGTGTCACAGTGACTCATTGAGTCCCTCTAGTGCTGCTGCTCTGCTAATAGAGGAGGCCTCGTTCACAACCTCACGCTCTTATCAGAACGAGTTTACTGCCCCCGTAATGTGAGGCCCCCACCAATTTACGCAGCGTTTAGCTGTTTTGAACTCTCGCCCTCATGAGTCTTGGCTCTTGGAAAGTCGGGTGGAGGAGCTAAAGGGCACCAGAGGCGGGGGGGCGGGGGGGTGTGCTGAAAGCTTCGAGAGTATAATGACACCTGGCTCCAACTCCGTAAACTCATTCTGGCTCTTTTTCAACTTCCTACTTCATCACCTTGCTGTACAAGTCCATCTCAATCCCCCCACCCCCACCCATCCACCCCATCCTCTTCCTCGCCTTTCTCTTTTATTGATCATCAGCTGGCATTGGGAGGAGAGAGGAGGTTTAATTAAGGAGCCAGACTGGTCTGTCAATTTTACTCAGCGCTGCGTGGAGAGCACCAGACCAAGCGATGGTCCTAATAGGGCTTCACACTGTAAACAACACGCACACCTGGACAGCGCTGGGCCTCGAGGGGGAAACAAGACAAGAGGGGCTGTTGACAAGCCCGACTCCGAGGAGAAAAAGTTCAGCTCCTTTTTCTTCCCCTTTTCTTTTTTTTTTGTTCGGGCACAATGTGAACTGCGCGAGTTTAGGTCTGTGTTACTTCCACAAAATGTTGAATCGATTTGCAGAAAGATTCAGAGCTGGTGGGTAAAACTTCAAAAATATCTGCGTCAGCTGCAGCTGCAGCTACTTTTTGAAGACCTATAAAGATGCAGTGTGCACCTTTTATTCTAAATGTTTTTTTTACCTTTGTTTTGTTTGTTAAAATTATCATTATGTTGACAGTATAATATAAGACGGATCATCTGAAGAAAATGAAACTTTTCACAGACATACACCACTCAGTCAGAAACAACCAATCAGGGGCAGGAGGCGGGTCTTGGCGCTGTCAATCACTCTCCTTCTCAGCCCCTCCCATTTGCTCTTTGCTCAGCTACAGCTGCTTCACCACAGCATACCCTGGTACAAATGCTAAGTCTAGTTAGCATAGCCGCCAATAACAACAGATTTAAGGTTTTCCTGTATCTGTAAGTTAGCACATTCAGCAGAATACCGAATATTTATTGATTGACAGCACTAAGACCCTCCTCCTGGCTCTGATTGGATGTTTTTGACCAGGAGCGGCGAGCTTTTGCAGCATTTTTAGCAGAACTGGAAGGAGGTGGAGCTCATTTTTAGTTTTCCTGTTGGCTCGCTCGCTTATCGGTTAAACAGCACAGGACAACCCAGGAACCACTTCCTGTTAATCCATCCAAATGAGAGTCTGAAATCTTGCCAAGCTAAGACAATTCACCTTCCTATCAGCTAATCCTGGTATCAGAATAAACTTACTTCGCCAGATTCAATCGGCTACTTTGAAAAGGAGCTCAATTTTAGATTGTGAATAATAGCTCTACTGCGCTTTGTATGTCGGTGTCTGTTTATAATGCACAATGATCAAATTTCAAGACCAAGCGTGCCTGTCTTTTTCACAACAAGCCGTACAAAAGGTAAAAAAAAAAAAAAGAAAAGAAAAGAAAAAACGTAGCGGCATCTTTGGAGGAAATTAAACTCTGATTTCAGCGTAGGTTCAACGGGGCGCACTCCTCCTCCTCTGATGCACGCGTCATCTCTGCCTCGCTGTTGACGGGAGGGCCGACAACGATCCCTGGCTTTAATCGATAAAAACATCAAAGCAGCTCTACCTCTGCCCTCGTGTTGACTCTGCGTGTCTCTTGTCTCTCCTCCAGAGAAAGTCAGTATGCTGTCGGCATTGATCGCTCCCTTCAAGTACATAAGCCCTGGGACCAGCAGCACGGAGGACGAGGACAGTTTGAGTAAGCCGCCGCGCACCTTCTCCGTCTCTCATTGGCAGACCCGAGTGCGGAACTGAAATCTCTGTCACCTTGCATAATTGACTATTTTTGGGAGGCAGGCGGGAGAAATGAGCTCTTTGATTACAAATGGGTCTTTCAAAAGTGAGCTAATAAATGTTAAATCGGAGTGTTCCCGATGAATAAGTCATCAAATGAGACGCCTCGCCTGCCTGCCTGCCTGCCTGCACGCGCGCTCGTCTCGAGCTGCGATCTGCCCCACCAGTAAGTGACTCCCATCCCGCCGCTGAAATTCCTCTGAACGCCCTGTTTTTGTTCGTTTGCCATCAGAAAGCCAATACACGCCACCACTTCTCCGTAACGACGGTTGAAGAGCGTGTCGCAGCTGTTTCAGGCTTTTGCTCTCGCAGAGGATAGAAGTGTGAAATGAAGCAGGCTCCAACCCCCCCCCCTTTTTTTTTTTTTCTTGGAAAGGTTGGGGCCCCCACACACCCCCCCCCCCCCCCCCTCACCCCCCCCTTCCCATTACAAATAGGATTGATGCTCTGCGAGGGCCGCGGGGACCGATGTTTCCTTCTTCCCCGACTCAGATTCCAAACCAATTTGGAGGCAGATTACAGGATGATTTGGCAGATAACATCGCCATTTCAGAGGGATTTGTATTTGGGTTTTAAAATACTTAAATATAATAGAGCCCTGTGGTATGAAGTGGGCTCGGCTGCGGGTGTTGATTGTAGATGTGTTCATTACCATTTCATTGTGTATCAAGTGGCTCAATCTGCCTTGAGAGATTTTCCTTGATTCATTTTTGTTCAGCCAGGATAAATATGAGCGTTGCACAGTAATGATTACTTTCTTTTCCACTTTTGTTTTTTTTTTTTTTTGCTTTCTTCAGTATTTTCCATCTCTTCCTTTAAAACAGTTTCTGTTTTGTTTTTTTCCCTCTTCCGGTTGGCACTGCAGGCACGAGCAGCGCGGAGGTGAAGGAAAACCGCAACGTGGGGAACTTGGAGGACCTCTCCGGAGAATGCCAGTCGCTCTTCTGCTCGGAGTCGTCGCGAGGGGCCGGCTCTGGCCTGAAGAGGAAACGGCCCCTGGAGGAAGACAACAACGGGCGCCTGTGTCAGCTCCGACTCATCTATAAGAAGCTCTCCTGGTCAGAGGCGCCAAAGAACGCCTTAGTGCAGCTGAACGAGCTTCGGCCCGGGCTGCAGTACCGCATGGTGTCCCAGACCGGCCCCGTCCACGCTCCCGTCTTCTGCATCGCCGTGGAGGTCAACGGGCTCACCTTTGAGGGCACCGGACCCACGAAGAAGAAAGCAAAGATGAGGGCCGCCGAACTGGCCCTCAAATCCTTCGTCCAGTTCCCCAACGCGCCCCAGGCCCACCTGGCCATGGGAAACATCTCCAACCCCTCGGCGGACTTCACGTCCGACCAGGCCGACTTCCCCGACACGCTCTTCAAGGAGTTCGAGGCGTCGCCGTGCTCCGATGGCCTCGCGCTCTGCGACCCGTCGAGCGAGAGCGAGCTGCTGTCGAGCGAGCTGCTGCGGCACGGACGGCTGCTCCGCCACACGTTGGACCTCATGGTGCAGGCCCAGCAGAGGCTCGGCGGGATCGTCCCGGAGCCCGAGGCGCCGAAGAGTCCCGTGGCGCTGCTCAACGAGCTCCGGCCGGGCCTGCGCTACGCCTGTCTGTCGGAGCGAGCCGAGGGGAGGCGGCCGCGGAGCTTCGTGATGGCGGTGCGCGTGGACGGGCGGATATTCGAGGGCTGCGGTCGCAGCAAGAAACTCGCCAAGACGCACGCGGCCCAGTGCGCCCTTCAGGGCCTCTTCGACATCAGGACAGCCCCCGAAGGGAGGACGGGCCTCAAAGCCAGCAGGAAGAGTTGCCCTCATTTACCCCAGGTGAGTGAAGTCACATCCCAAATGCCCCGGGTTCCGCTAAGCTTCCTTGGCAAGCCACTCTGTGTCCTACGGCGACCCGTAATGACCAAAACAGCAGGCATGCGGCAAACTCCCAAACACCTTCCAAAGAGTAATTAAGCTAGAAATGAGATTGGAGCTAAAGATAGCGGACTGGAGGAGGAAATCGCAGCAGCACAGATAGAGATATGAGTGAGCAGGCAGGGATTTGCCTGGTTACAAATTTTGTCCTCTTTTCATTGTGTAGGATCGGATATTGAGTAAACAACATGTATTTGTCAGTCTGTTTTCATAGAATAGCATGTAAATGGAGCTAATTATTATCCCAGTGCCTCTGACACACGAGAAATCTCCATAACAACCCAAATGAGTTTTTTTTTTTTATTTTTATTTATTTATTTATTTTTTCCCACTGCCGTTTGTGTTTGCCGAGCTGTAATTGGTAAGGTTTTGTAATTTTGCAAAATCTCCTGTTTTCTCGCGTGTGGGATCATAGTGTCTACAGACATTAATTCAATTCCGTAGCCCAAAGGAAATCGAAAAGCAAAGAGCAAGTCGACAAACAAACCACTGAGACCAAACCCCTGCTCGTTTAGCCAAATATTTAAGTAGCAATCAGAGCGAGGAAACTAGAGGATTTTTTTTTTGTGTGTGTGTGTGGGGGAGAAAACTTGGAAAAATTGAAGACACCAAAGAGATGGTTCTTGGATTTCCTTGCCCTTTGTCGTAGCTTCTTGTAGCTGGGAAACAAAATCTCTTGAGGTGTTTAATTCGACAGGTTTAATTCGTTGTCACGTGTTTGCACGGACGGGAAATTATCAACGCCGTCCAGTTCGTGGGCATGCTGACAACCGATAGCAACACTTTTGAAATTCTCCTTTCTGTCTTATTTTATGCAAGGATGTGTAAGCCACCTGCCTCTCGAGGGTCTCGAATCGGAAAATGAAGCTGTTCACATCCAAAGTGTCCTCACCCTTGCGTCTTCCCTTGAAGCCTTTGCTTTTTCTGCGCACCCCAGCCCCCCACGCCCCATGCACCCTGCCGAGTGCGTGTTGAATTAGCGTTCTCTTTGAGCCTCGCAGGAATAAACTGGCGAGGGTGTCCTTCCCCAGAGCAAAACATCAACCCAACAGACCTGCACATGTTTGCCTGGGAGAAACTTCTTCTTTTTCCCCCTGACTGCCACGGTGTCTAAAAGGATTTTAAAAGGATTTGCTGCACCAGTTTAGTTCCAGAGAGCAGTCGCTTGTGGAATTTCTTGAAAGTCAAGCGTGCCGTCTGCCAGCCTCCAGAAAACACTTTTTTTTTGTTGGGTTGGGGGTAAATGACATACATAATCCATATAATATTTATGCGGGTGTGGACGAATAAGGCGTAGGGGTGGTGGTACAATGTCAAGGCAAAGCCGCCCAGTTAACACAGCACACTCGCATGTGAGTCAGTCCCGACGCCAGGCACCGATCGCACGGATAGCGGCTGACTACCCCACAGATGCGATGCGGAATTCGGGGGCGGCTGCCAGATGTAGCCTGGGGGTAGTTCAAACGGTGTGGTGTCATGCCAGCTTCTGTGTGCCAGCTCAGACTGTTCTCTCTCCTCCGAATTCCCTGCAGCGCTACCTGTTGCACAACGAAGCCGCGCTGGTGAAAATGTTCAACACGGCGAACGCTGGCAGGACTTCTCAAGGCGGCAGGAAAGGGTTCTGCCTTGAAAGCTACAACAATTAAGATGTCAGAAGTCTGTGGGAGAAACGCTTGGTGCCAGTCATACGCCATGAGCTGCACGTGTGAAAAAGTGAAAAACAATGTGAAAGCCACAGGCTCCAACCAGATGGTTAAAGTTGTTGACATTTTGTCGAACATTCTGCTGAGAGTTTTGTGTAACATTAAAGAGGCGGTATTATGTAAAATCAACTTTTGTGACCTTTACTGAGGCGTTGCTTTGATGCTTTCACACATTTGGGAAATTCTTTCATCTCCCGCGGCAACCATTCAGGTATCCAAAGAGCCTGCTTGTGAGCTGCAACAACCGCCACACAGAGCAGTCCTCACCTCCTCTACTTAGCTCCTTCAGACTAGCCAGCAGCAATTAGTAAACACCTGCTGGAAATGCGCATCTGCTGAGTTCATTATATAAGCTCTACTTCTCTGTGCAACGCTGGTAAAAACGTAGTTTAAATGTTGAAAGAGGAGCCATATTGAGATGACTTACTGAGGGTGGAGTTTCAGAAAGAGCGCAAGTCTTTAGAGAGACAGAGGCCCAATTTTAAGGCTTTGAATTAAAATTTAAAAGTAAAATTTCTCTTTAGTCATATTTGACATATAGAACATTTTTTAACTGTTAAGTCCGGTACTTGATTGTGCTATAAAACGCCAGTATTTACCTAGAATACACATAATAGTGCCCCTTTAAAAATGGCAGATGCTTATTAAGTGCCTATGTTTTCAATTAGCCTGACAAGAACTCTTTCTTGGCACTTTCCTCCTCACTTCAGGAACCAACATATGACAGGAAGTCGACCTTAACACGCTCATCCTCATTACTTTGCCAACTTTCTCTCACAAAATCACTTGTAGTATTGGTTAGAAGGGAAATATTGCGGCCATTTAATAGCAGTAATGAGGGCAGCTTTTCTTCTTAGAGAACACTATTCTAGAGATTTGTCCACACTAAAAGGGGATTTTCCAGAAGTCCAACATGGATACTGTTGAACGAAGGATTGCAACTAGTATCTCTTCTAACAGTGAAATATTTAGATGCAGCGCAACTGCGCAGAGTTTTATTCTTCTCACTTCCTCCTGGTATCACATCCATACCAAAGAGAGAGGCAAGAGGGATTGACGAGACAAGCATACAAGCACGCTAGCAAAAGACTGCTGCAGTAATTTCAAGCTATAGTTTCGTCCTCCTACTCTCATGTCTCTGGGAATTAGCTTTAACAAGCGGAGCAGAAGCGAAGCGTTGGACTGCAGTTTGCTTGGCATTAAGGACGTATTTATCTACAAGCGGAGGCTTTTGATTTTCTGGTTTTTCGTTTAACCCTTTTTATGATCTGGGGAAATTAAAACGGGATCAGTTCTGCTGATGAAACCTCATTCGGATGTCAATCCAGTCACTTTCGGACTGAAAATGAACTTAGTCACAAATCGGCAGTGGTATCTGAGGTATGGAAGTTAAAAAAAAAAAATACTATTACTCTAATCTAGGCCCCCTTTCTCTACTGTACATGTCCTAAGCTCAGCATCAAGGGAATGTCAGCTTCTAGACCTGCTTGACTTTATTATTAATCAGTCATTAGTGAGCAGTCCTTCAGTCCAAGCCTCAGCAATCCAGTTAGCAGTAAATGCCTTTGCTTTATTAAAGCCCGCAATGAAGTGAGAAAGCGCTGGAATAATCCTGACACCCGTTTTAACAAGTGGAATGATTACCCCACTGTTCGGGCCTTGATTGGCCACTTAATCTCCACTCGCCGTCACAACGCGCCACGGTGTTGCCAAGTCAACTAAGTGTTTGGCCGGCACTGCGACTGTGGGAGGCCAGAGAAGTCAGTAGGTTCGCTTGGTAGAAAAATAGGGACGTCAGCGGCTGGGACGCCGAGTTCTGCCACCTTGGACGTAGGAAACGTGGTTGCTGGCAGAGCCGAAACGGCACCAGTAAGGAAAGACTGCAGATGAGACAATAAGCGTCTCTTTCTGCTAATTCCTACGTCACTAAAGACCAAACGCAGCCTTATGTTCGTCGGTTTCTTTATGTTTAAAACGATGCGATTTGCTTATCTTGAAATGCAAAGCGCCAGCGATTGAGAGGGGATACGGAGCGGTCAAGTGGAGTAATTTCCCTGCCTCCGCCACGGCAAATTGAATATGATTCCAGACACGTGAAGGTGACCCCTGTCAGCGGCTGAGCCTCTCGCAGATTGTTTTCTTTGTTTAATCTCTCCCTCCTCTAATCTGTCTCAATATAAACAGCTGTGACAGGCTGATCATTAATTAATATTGCCACAACAAATTAGCGACAGTGATCGCCCGGCCAAGCACCCTGTCTAAGATAGAAATCCACCAGCTTGGGCGAAGGGAGGGGAGGGGAGTGGAGGGAGGTGTGAACAACACATTAGAGAGGAGTTGATTAACAGCTTTGGAGACCTTGCAGATAGCGTTGCACCCACAGCATGTGGACAGTGATGGCAACAGATACACAAATAGTGACAGCTTTTTATACGGCCGGGTATCTCGCAGGAATCGACTGTGATTATAATTACAAATGGCGCGGTGCAAATAGGGCGATGAAACATCTGCATCCATCACCATCTAAAGACGCAGTCAGAGACAATGGGAAATGGTTTGGGAAGTGCAGAGACGTTGCCATGTATGTGATGTCACGCACGCAAGATCCCCCTCCCCCAACATCCCCCTGCTGAAAAAAAACCTACCGACGTTGGTTTTAGCTGTTAAGTTGTCAAGATTCAATTGTAGTTTTGTTTGCTAGTACCAAAGTATGACCTTCTTCCATGATGCTGTCTGAAATTAAAATACACACAGGGTTGCAAAAGTTGGTGTATTCATGCCAACTTTTAAAAGGTTGGTATGAATACACCAACTTTATGTCTTTTAGTGGCATCAAAGAGGAGTCTGTAATATGTTTGTATGCCAGATTTTTCAGAGTGTCATTCATGAAATATTGAAAAACCAATTCATTTCCCTTCAGCTTCAAGACATCACCCTGTGTACATAAAATCTATATAAAAATACATCGACGACTCTGGTTGTAATGGCAGGATTTAGGCACAGTAAATGAGATCAGTTCTGTTTTTTTGTAGCCTAAATAATGACCCAAAGTGAGAGTCTGTTGTATGAGCCATAAATGAGTTTCCAGCGGGCCTTGTTTTTGTTTTCAAACTCGTCGTTTGCTGAGCTCTGACCTCCGCCAAACGACAACCAAGACGGGAAATCCTGGCGCGCGATCATAAGCTATCTCATTACACTTTGTCACTTGTGTGCAAAAGTAATGTGAGCATAAAGCAGCTGTTTGCTTCTGGAGCGCCACTCTGCCCTTTTTCTTTTTTACCAGCCACTTAGCTCATCATTTGGTATTTAATAAAAGAGCAGAGCAGCAGAGAGAGAGAGAGAGAGGAGATTTCCGTGTGAGATCATCAAACAATAATGTTTTTTTTTTGTTTTGTTTTTTTTTAATCCTCCATCCCGTCTGAATGGGGGGAGCAGCCCCAACACGGAAAGGTTAAAATCATCCTCGTCTGTCTAATATGTATGCAAAATATGACCTATGAGGCTGCGGAGCCCGCTCCGTCTAATGTACCGCGTCAGCATGCGGCTTTGTGGGGGGAAAATCCCTGAGCACGGAGGAATTGAAGTGGGGTTGGTTGGGTCATGTCACCTTGCACGTACACTATAACACCCCTGTAATCTATTCCAAAAGACGCGCGGTACTGCCGTGTGCAACCCCTGCTCGCCCTACAATATCCACAGTCGCAGCTACTAAGTCTTCATTCTTCATGACAGTCCTCCATTACTCCCTTCCCCCCCCCTCCCCCCCCTTCCGCCCCCCCCCCCCCCCCCCCCCCCCTCCCCCCCCCCTTCCCCCCCCCTTCCCCCCCATCCGCACCCTTCCTCCCTCCACAAGCTGTGAGCCAAAGCACGGCTATAATCATTCCTGAAGAACCTCTCACACTTCATTAAAAGCATAATCAAGTTCATTACAATTTCATAGGCGTTCAGGTAGCAAATGGCTTCAGATAAATCATGACTATTGGTCCTGTGTGGCTGCCGTGTGTAGGTTTATCTCTGGCTCTCAGGCAGGGAGGCGAGGAGGAGGAAGAGGAGAAGAGAGGGGAGGGGGTCCGGATGTCTGGCCTTTAAATGACCTTCCAGCCCGCAGCGGCGGTCCGCTTCGACGCACGTTCAGAGCGGGCCACCCAGCGCCGGCCCGCGTCAACACGGAGGGACGCGATTGTTCGTGACGCCCCCTTGGGTCGCACACAGTGAAGAGATCAACAGATGTGGCAACGTAGGATTATTTTAGACTGGTCTCTGTGACAGTGGATGATTAATTTATCTTGAGCTGCTTTTGATGGTTATTTGTCTTAATCCACCGTGGCCCCTGTTATGGAGAAGACAGCTGTCACAACATAAATTAAAGACTAGAAGAAGTCCTGGTTCAAAGGGGGATTTCCTTGAGTTCTTAGTCAAATGTGACAAACCTCATAACGAAGCCTGTCTGTTTGGACAAAACGTGAGCAAATAAATGCTGCGGTAATGATCAGAGTATGATTACAGATGCTTTTTTTCGCTTTCATTTTTAAGGATGCGGAGATCAAAAATGGGTTAAATGAAAATTGTTCTGACCCAGTTAAAAAATTAAATGTTACCTCAAAATTTTAAATGCACCAACCAACATCAGATTTTTGTTGTTGTTGTTTTTGGTACTGACCAGTGATTGAGGGAAATCCAAATAAGTATTTTCCCAATCGGTGAACAAATATGTGAGCACAAATGGGTCACTGTGGAAGCAACGCTCATTGGTGCTGAGATCGTCGCTGACCGAAGTAAGCTCAAAGTTAGCTAATTGAGGAGCTATTTTGAAGCAGATGCTGAATTTTCTGCCACACATCTTCCGATTGCGAGAGAGGGACAGAGAGCAGGACTTTCAACAGGAAGGCAAAATATGCTACAGGTTGGCTTTGAAAATGTTCCCAGCATGTTAAAACTCTTGGGTTACGGTAAGACTTCACGTTCTCCTTCGCAGATAGACGGGAATATCAACGCTAGCTGCACTAGCAACACTATCGGTGATTGCTAGTGCAGCAATCGGTCTCTTTTTCTTGCCCACACACAAATTGTTGCTTTTACTTTTTATAAATGACATTAAAAACAACATTTTTTTTCAAAACAGAAACGTCAGTCCCTTCAACAAACACGCAGAACAACAAGCCCGCGCTGTGTCCTACTCCAACCAATCTCATTCATGGTTGAACACTGAAACCCCTTGGGCTTCCCAAATCTCTGCAGATGTTTCCCCGAGTGGATTCCTCTTCAGTTCTGTAGCCGAGGCAACATGTTGTCAGCTGTTGATATGCCCTGCTTCAGCGTGGTATGAAACATGAGCCACGCTGCTTTTCTGTAGCTGTTTTGTTGGAATACCTCTCCAAGATTCGAGCAGATCTTGAAAAAAAAAAAGACCTGTGTTATAATTACATATTTAAATAAACCCAACAGTTACTATCAGTGATATTATGCTCACATTAATCAAGTCTTTAAAAGTGCATTTCAAAGAACTTGTATGGCTTAGTTATTTATGTGCATTTATTTTTAGCTTAATTAAGACCATTAGCATTGCAATAATTATGAGTGACTGGGATGTGTTCTTCTCACTTTTACCCTCCCACACTTGGAAAAAAAAAGTTAATTACCCCAGGGCTGTTTTTGTTGCTTCATGAAAGAATCCATTCAACTTGGCTGATGGAATACTTACCGCTAAAACTCCACGGTTTCTCCCGGTTACCTCCAAGAACTCACCACATTGTATGAACCAGGAATAAGCATACAATTTAAGTTCTTTTACCTAAATTAGCTAAAATTGCTGGTTTTTGTCACTAGCCGTTAGCTTAGAGTCGTCACTTTCTCTGTCCAAACTGTCCACAATGTGACATCAGTTTTTTACAAGTAGGGGAACTACTACTGATCAAAGAACACAGCTTCCCGTGTGTGTATAGTTGTGTGTCTCTGTGTTACCCTGCAATGTACTCGCAAACTGTCCAGGGTCCAGCTTGCCTCTCATCCAATGACCACTGGCACCAGAGCCCCACCTCGCATCCCCCTGGACTAGAGCCCGGAAGAAATGCTGTGTACAGATGATGAATTGATGTTTTTATAAGGAAGAATTTGCGCCAACACAATGGGGGGAATGTAGCAACCGACACTTTTTTTAAAAATTTTTTATATATATCTGGGGTTAAAGTGAAACATCTGCTACCTGTGTCCTGCTCTATGGGACCACACTGTGCCTCTCCTCGGGGAGGGAGGCTTATTAAAAGAGGCCAGAATGAGGTGCATGTACGTCCGTTTGTGAATGTGACAAGAGTAGCGGGGGTACAAACCTGGCTGGCAGGGAAAAAGATGCGAGGCAGACCGCGGGGGGAGCAGCGGAGGTAAGGATGGATGGAGAGCAGAGGGGGGAAAGAGAGAGGGAAAAAAAGAAAACCCTCAGCGGAACAAAAGACCTTCAGGATTAATTAGGCGTCAGATTGGTTGCAGGGCACAGCGGGGGGAGAAAGAGAGAGTTTAGCATTCTGGGAAGACCTTATGTCCTCAGCCCTCATAATTCAGCCTGCCTGCCCATGAGTATACAACAGCAAGCTAGTTAGGTCTTGTGCTGTGCCTGAAACCACTGTCTACTGGGTAATGGATGGAGTCCGCGCTTCATCTTTATGTATTTTTATGTTATCCCAGTGGGCAAGAGGAGGAAACGCAGAGGTCATATATGTAGCAGGTTGTGTTTACATGATTACTGTGTCAGTACTCACTGGATAGAGGGAAATAATATTCTCTCCAGATAGCTGCGTCTCTTCCTGCTTAAGTTGCTCTTAGCAGTGCGCGAACTCTGGCAAATTAGAAGAGAGCGAACACACAAAATGAATGCACATAAACTCTCACTGAACTTCTCACTTTCTCCGCCATTATCGGCTGAATTTCTCCTCTCGTCGCTTCCAGAACAGCTGAATTGCTGATTCGGGTCACCGGCGCCACCTTTTATATTCAAAAGGCGGACGCGAAGATGCCTGTTAATGCCATCTCCCGTTGTCACTGTCACAGAAGGACGTTTCCGAGGCGACCTTTGGTGGCACTCCTCGCCCTCCGATACAGGAAGTGCGCTGAACTCTGCATACAGATGACGGGCAGGGTCTGCCGCGAGCCATAATATCCTCGCACGGTTCCGTCTCCCGGCAAAGCACTTAGTAGGGATAAAAGAAATGGCTTCCCAGAGACCCGGAGCAAATCATGTCCTTACAACATTCGCTCCAATCATCCAGATTCACAAAGGTAGATCATACATAGATAGAGCTTTAAGAAGAGCTCGGCGACATGAACCTTAGCACACAAGATGATTAGCTGTCAGGTTTTTTTTTTTTTTTTTTTTTATCCCCCAACACAGAATCGTGATAAAGCTGTGTTATGGAAGAGAAGAAACCTCAGCAAGTTGTGGTTAGAGGCCTGAAAGAAAACTTTTTCTTTCCATTGACTTAGAAAAGTTGGGCAATGCGTTTGTCTTTTCGTTCTCCAGATTTGCTTAAAAACAGATGATGAATTACTAAAAGCTCTTGCCGACTTGGCCTTCCAGTTGAATATGTAACTTCGGCCACCTGAGCTGAATGCAGCCGCCTAGACTTTTAGGACATACCTTGTCTTTTAGCACCTTGCTGTACGCCAGCAGGTTACATGACAAATCCATTCCCTCTGTCCCATTTTTTTTTGCACGTCGGCCAAACTTCGGTACCTGTGCAGCGCGTGGAGCCTCTGCCTCTGCAGATACTGAAATGAAAGCGGTCACTGGCAGGAGACTTTTTTTTTTTTTTTTCCCCTTACAGAAGGTAACTTGCGTCATAGCAGCTATGTGTGATGTAATGCGATTTCTTTGCTCGTCTTGTTAGATTGTGTGCAATGTGACAGAATGCAGGTGAAAGGTATGCTATGTGCCATACCCTCTAACAATGCTACAGTGTTGAATTGAGATCAACTTTCCAGAAATGTTCAGAAGTCCATCAGCGGTTGTTGTTACAGCTGCTTGCATAAGCATTTATAAACCTTGAACTTCCTGGTTTCACATTTTGTCTCATTACAACCACAAGCCTCGGTGGATTTCTCGGTGGATTTCTTGTTGGATTTCATGTGTTCATTGTGAAGGAAAAGGTAGAGGACACATGTTTTTGGCCGACTGCATCAAAGGTAGGGGTGACCGATACAGACCTATCGCGATATCTTGTGGTAGTATTGTGATAAGGGTTACCATGACGATAATAACTATTTATTGCTTCCTTTTGAGGCAACTGAATGTCTGCGACTGCATGACACAGAAATCACAGTCCCACAAATAGCACTCTTAAAAAAATAAACCCATTTGTCATGCACCTTTTTAGGACACCAGTCACATAAAGAAGTGTGATTTGTATCACTGAACTCTCACTGCATTTAATCACGTTTTGATTTTCGATAATTGTTTGTACTGTCATTGAACAATCTGTGGAGGAAACGATAAAGATAACAATCACGACAATACGCACTGTTTTGGTTCATCATTATTATTGGGAATTCATTGTGACGATAAATCAAAATTCTTACAGTGATAATAAATTTGTCACGATAAATGATTAATGCCCACCCCTAATGAAAGGTGTATGCTGAAATGCTTCAGATCATCAAATAAACTTTCATACCTGACAAATTCAACTCAAGCAAATACAAAATGTGGTTTTCAAAACAATTATGTTATTTAAGGAAAAAACGCTATCAAAACCAAACCGAATTGCTGTACTTGTTAACTAATGAATTAACACTTAATACCATTTCCTAATTCCCTTACTTGACTTTGAAAGCATTTTCTGTTGATACATCTGAAGTAAAACTAATACAAAGCTATGTAAAACGATCATCATACCAACCCTCAAATATGCTGGAGGTTGTTTGACGTCTTGAGCTGCTTTTCTGTTTCAGAATCTGGATCATCTGTGATAATTACTGGAATCAGGAGTTCTGCTCTTGACCACAAAATCTTTAAAAATAAAGATATTCATAAAGTAAATATTAATAAAAATAAGCTCTTCCACCACATCACACCTCAACATTCACACTCGCATGTGGAAAAAAAAAAACTGATGCACAACTGTACAACTTTGAAAAGCACAAGTGGAGGTTCCTGCACAAACAATAAAGACTGCAGCAGTTGATTTCTGAAAGTCAACAACAAGACATTTGTCTTTTGCAGCTGCCGTCATACAGTGATAAAACCAGCCGACCAAATATGTTGGAGCTTCGCTTGGGTTGCCAGGTGACAGGCTGGGCTTTGTTTAGGTAACGGTGGAGTGCCTGTTGATTGTGACTCATTAGTTAGGCTGTTTTTGAAACGGCTCCTTTTCCAAAAGGAAAAGGAGCTTATTGCCAAAAAAAAAAAAAAAAAAAATGGCTGGGTGGTTTTTAGAAGCAGTAGAAACCCAAATGGAAGTACAAAAATGTGCAAAAAGTCAATTTTGCACAAGAGGTCCCCATTAAGCTCAATCGCCCCTGGGTCATGCAGTGAAACAATAATCCAAAGCGCATCATCAACTTCACCTCATATTGGCGCAGAGTGGGGAAGAAAAAAAAAAAAACAGAATGAAAAAATCTGAATTTATCTAACCGAGATGCTGCAGTATGACCTTAAAGAGACCATTTGTGTCCACAAATTCTCCAGCGTTGTAAAATTAAAACAATTCAGCACAAAAGATTTAGACTGTAAAAATCCTCAACGGCAACACAAAAGAATCACGGCGCGTTATCACAAACACTTGACGGCAGCTGTCGCCACCAAGCACGACAAAAATGTTAAAGCAGAGGGAATCGGAGGGGGCGACACAGCGCTGTGCAGTTATAGAGATGAAAGATAAAGGAATCTGAATTGACTTTTTTTTTTTTTTTTTTGGCAGCCGTATAACGGCGTCGCTCTCTCTCTCACTGACAGAACACAGAACAGAACCTTCACTCAATATCCCTTCATTCAGGTGGAAATCAAAAAATGATTTACCTGTTCACAAGGTAAGTCCCTGTGTGTCTGCTCAGACCTCATCAGCCTGCAGCGGCGACGGGTTGGATGCTGAGGACACACACACAAATACAAACACACACTCCGAAGCTCCGATCCGCCGGGCTGTCTGTCAAACCGATGCATCCCAGATACTTAGCAGCCATATTTTAACAGGTGCAAAGAGACAGCGTTGACACTTAGCACCTCTGTTGATTATTGGTTGGACATGAGAGGTTTTTTATGAGCTCTTAGATGTGGGCATGTATATTTCATGCAAATGTAGTTGTGTTTCTTCATTTGTTTCATACTTTTTGTGAACAATCTCAATCTTTTACCCACCTTGTTCGGACTTTCAGCCAGAGCCTGTTGGTTTCCCAAACCACCGATTCACGAAGTGCCTCGACATTAAAAATCAGTCAGATTACGGATGGTCTCCGTCGGGTCTTCATGCGTCCAGAGTTCGCTTTTGAACTTGCGGAGACCTCCCATGGTGATTTCTCTGTAGATCGATATTACAGTGGCTGAACTGGCCACTTATCTGTGACATTTGACCCCCGCATGTCTGCGTGAATTGATGATCAGGCATGAACTGAAGCAGCAACTGTCCAAACCGGACTCACGCCAAGGCTTCAGCAACTTTAAACTCCCGCCAGACTTGCAGCTCTTCACACAATTTCATGTAAATTGTTGTTTTCAAGTAATATAGAGCTTAATGG
The DNA here is from genome assembly GCA_010277015.1 of Poeciliopsis turrubarensis. NCBI lineage: Eukaryota > Metazoa > Chordata > Actinopteri > Cyprinodontiformes > Poeciliidae > Poeciliopsis > Poeciliopsis turrubarensis. The sequence continues at coordinate 1,280,602 of VMRN01000051.1, forward strand.
CAGAACGCATCCCAAAGCTCAATAAACCTTAAATTCTAATGAACATTTAACACTGGAACCGGAAAACATTTGAAATATCCAAAATAATGAACAAAACAACAAATTAAATTAATTATGAAGTCTCTGTACACAAAAAGATCCTTCAAAAACGGGGATAATTGAGACTAGACTGAAGACGTTTGTCATACAGTTTTTGGTAGAAAGAGAGACAAGAGGAAAGCATAAAAATTTTGAGCTCGTTTTATAAAGTCCTGGAAGTATTTCTCAGTTTTAATCCAAAGTTTCAATCCACTGGTGGCGTCCTCTTGAACCGGGCGGCGTTTCCTGGGTGCAAGCTCCGATCCAGTTTCTAAAACGCACAATCTGCAGCGCTTGGGCAAACTTTGATTGTCGTTTTATGTCGTTACTTTGATTTTGATATTTTTTTTCACTTGTTTTAAACATTCAGTCAAGTCAAATCTCCCGCTGCACAGATCTTCCTCTCTGGTTGAGCCGCCCCACGCCGGCCCTAACCCTAACCCTCTTTATTTAACCCTAACCCTCTTTATTTAACCCTAACCCTCTTTATTTAACCCTAACCACACCTAAAGCCAGCATGACATTCCCCAAAATCAGTTTCAAACAGTGGAAATTCAGAAAAATTTTAACGATGAAATAACAGCCACTGTTCTACAAAACAGTTTGATACATTTACTCCTTAATGTATTTATTCAGAAAAAAAACAAACATGTTGCAAGGTTTAGTATGGTTGAATTAAATTTCAGTCTCTGTATGTAAATATCTGGTTTCAGCAGTACGTGGCGTTGCGTGAGATCTCGCAGGACTCGGCGGCAAACAGCTTCCCTCTGCTTGCGGTTCAATTAAATCGTTTTCACTGCGCCGAAATTCCCGTTTTGATTCACGACGTCTCCAGTGCGCGGCACATTTACAGCCGGTTGCTTTTATTAGGCGCAGAGACGGTCGGAGGACCCCCTCCGCTCCTCTCCGCTCTTTGTCAATTTCTTCCCGTTTACCTCTCTTTCTGTCACCTTTACAGCGGTGACTGTGTCAAGCCCCTCTTTATAGAAACGCACTTAAAGCTGCGGCTTGTTAAGCCGTGGCAGCTTCTTCCCACAAACAGCCCGACTCTTCAGGGTAACGTACACTCGGCTCTCTCTCCCACACCATTATTAGCCCTTTCTGGAGGTCGGGGTGGGAGCGGTGATGGGGGTCGGGAGACGCATTCGCCGTTGTCGTCGGTGGAGACATAACGATGTCGCTGTCATAAGCTGACCGCTCATTTGTTCCCGTTTCTCACCTCACTGTACACGGCGGCAGCAGGCATCGCTCCAGCGGCAGAGGAGAGTAAATAAAATATTCAAAGGAAGGCATAAAAAAAAACAAAAAAACAAGAACAGAACTTTGATGTCCTTTACAGCTTTTAGCAGCTTGACACACAGGCATCTGGGAAAGAAAACCAACTCATGCCCCCGAGGCGTACAAAGCAATGGGGTGTAATTTCATGTTTAAGGAGAAAAGCTTAGGCCTAAAAGCGAAGCATGCACAATGGGAATAGATCACTGCTCTTTCTGCTCGGGCCAATATTGACTCTGCTGTCACTGTATTTCCCTGCCTCACCCCTGTCCGGTGTGTGTGCGTGTATGCACGTGTGTGTGTGTGCGTGTACATGCCCGTGGGTGTGTGTCACTTCAAAGATGTTCAGGTAAAAAAAAAAAAAAAGAGCGAGCATGTGTATTCGTCACAGTCTGTCTTGAGTTCTGCTTACTCTGCAAATGGCGCCTGATGGATTTTTTTTTTTTTTTTTTTTTTTTTTTAAGAAATGGTAAAAGGGGAAGGAGCACCAGAGCGATTTATTTGTTTTATTCCAGATTCTTTTGTGTTGTTATCCGCGTCCATTGAAGTGCAGAGTACTTCAATGGACGAAAGGATAACAATGTAGGAAAGGATGTGTGTTTGTTGGTGAGTGGGATCCTGAGATTGGAGAAATGAGCACTGATGGGTAAAAGAGGTGAAATGAAGAATAGTGGATTTTTCCTGTTTTTCTTGGTAGAGCTTATTTAGAACGTCTGAGAGAAAGCTTAGAAAGCTTAAATACTTAGATGAGGTGCTACCTGCATGTTATTGGTTCACATCATCAAATCAGCTAATCCTCGAGAACCAGATATTTTCCTTGGTTCTGATTGGAGCAGAAATAAGGAAGACTGTTCATATTAGCGTCTGCTAAGACGGTTTCCACTGTGTGTGTTCCTGCGCGTTACGGTATAATTGGTGTGAACTATAAAAATAGGCCATTTTAAGTGTTTTTGACGGGTTCTCAAACATTCACAGATTTCAGTCATTCACTACTGAGAAAATAAAGGGTTATTTCAACATTTAATTGTCTTTTGTTCTAAATAAAGAGGTTTTGAGCTAAACTGAATTGAGCTCTAATAATTTTTAGTATTCTTTGCACAGCATGACGTTTGCATCATTCTGCTTTGTGGAGACACTCCCACTTACTACTATAGTCCAGATCGCTGCATGTTATTGTTAGGGGCTGACGACGCACCAACCCAACTTACTTAGTCATCACTCCAACCTACTGCAACAAGTGGCAAAGGGAGTCTCCAAGACAGCCTGGAAAAGTGCAAATCTACTTCATAAAATCTTTAACGTCATATTCTCTACAGACCTTCAGGATATGAGGAAGTGGTTTGATTCATGTTTATTAAAAATGAATGACAAGGGCGCAGAACTGCCACACACTGCAGCTCATGGTTTTAATGCTGAAGTAGTACAGCTTGCTAGCACCTCAAGACTCAGGTAGAGCTAACAGAGATCTTACTCTGTTGAAAACAAAGACATCCAGTGTGTATCTCGATAGAGCTGAAGCCATGTTCTCATTTCAATAACAGTATCTCCCTATGAGTTATTTCCAACCAGTACAATACCTGATTTTTGAAGAACTCGGTACTGCGGTGCGGTGATTAGCTCAGCGCTCGCTGCACAGATCTGACAGATTTGGTCCCCGGCTCCATCACCTGTTAACTCTTCTACCAATCTGAGCTGAACTTAGACATCTGAAAACCTAAACATCTACTAAACTTTCACTTCTGGATTTTTTTTTTTTTTTTATCAACCAAATGCAGCTCACTGGGAACAGGTTTGCCTGTGACATGCCTCCAGGAATAATTTGCGAGTCCCAGTCGCAGAAACTGATGTATGACTATTAAATTGGTTCAAGTTAAAATTAATATTGTGTGTGCTGTGCAATAAAAGTCCACGTAAATGGAGAAATTACTGTTTTACCTCTTTTTTTTTTTTTTTTTTTTTTTGCAGACTCTTATTGTCCTCATTCACGTTGTATTTCTTGAGTCTTAAAACCTTATCTCGGCCTTTAACTGCTGTAAATGTATCAAGTGTAACTCGGCTTATATTAGTTTTCATTTCAAAGTGATTTATTTGTTTAATTTTACTCAGTCGTTAAAATTGTGCTTAAAGCTCTTTCGTGGAATGAGAAGTTTTAACAAGTAGACGATCTGAAGATCTGATAAAAGGTTTGCACAAAGACCTGAATCCTATGGCTTCAACGTCATAAAACATTCACCTATTATTGGGAAAAGAGAGTTTTGACTCTACTTATTAAGCATTCATAACTCTGTCATATATAACTCTTTTGAATACAAATTTTAATCAATGGCAGCGTTTGCAATTACAAATTAATTGCATGTTGATCGAAAATCACGTTTCGACAAAATAAACATTTTCAATTCAAAACCCTTTTTTGTTGCTAAGTTACTGAACAAAAAGACATGTGAGCTCAATAAGGTTTTTATCATTTTTAATCTGTAATCTAGGTTATTCAGGCATCAGATTGGTGAAAAGTCATTTTATATTCATTCAAGTATTTCAGGAACCCCGGATCATTCATCAAACTTCTTTGGAAGAAAAATAAAGTACTTCAGAAATTTGGTTTGAATAGTTTCAGTGACGGGTTAACTCCGTTTTGCACAACTTGAACACAACAATAGTCTTTTCCTTCGTCCCTTCAGAAAGTGTTTGCAGCAAAAATGAACCCTCGTCATGCTGGTTTTAAACCAGCTCCAGTACCTCGTGTTGTTTAAAGCGCACATTAGCAGGTGACAACCAAAATGCTGCCTGTTGCTTTGATTAATCCACCAAATCTCCACTTTTACATCGTTAACGTTGTTCCAGATTTTATTAATTTCTTCTGTCTGAACAAAAAAAACACAGACTCAGAATCCCATTGGGAAAACCCAAAGCATCCCATTTGTACCAGTTAAAGAAAAAATGGCTACCTGCCCCAATCTACCAATCTCCCCCATGTCAGTCAGGTGCCCCAAGCTAACACAGCATTGATATTTACCCATGATCCCCAGTTGACCGTTAGGAATACCAAAGGAGCACCTAGAGCTATGAATCAAATGTCAGCCTTGGTGCGGCGGTGGAAGCGTATCAATATCTGATGATGTATGGCTGGCCCCGGGGCCCTTCGGTCACTGCAGCACCCACAGATATGACACGGGCCCTGGTCCACACTTAGTCATCTGCAAAGCGAAAGCCTCCAGATGAATGACCGCCTTCACAAGAAAATAGGCTGACTGTGTTACACGAGGAAAGTAACATATAGAATAGTGCATAGAATATCTTCTATGCACTTCATCATAGAAGATATTTTTGGTACACGGTTATTAACAATTTTCCTGCAGTGAGATATAGTAATGTGAAAAAGTAACCTTAAAAACTTGAGTCTTTTTCATCACTTCTGGACAAATTTGGCCTTCTTTTCTTGTTTTATTTTACACATACTGGTAAGGCATACATTTTCCCTGTTATGTTCTTATCAATTGAACCCGCAAAACCGGCTAGAAATGAGCTGCGACTAGTCAAGAGGTAACAAAGGAGGTCTGACATCTACCCTTCAATTATCATCGGTCCCCTTACAAAACCTAGTAAGACAGCTAACGGCGTGTTCATCCCAACCATTTGTAGTCTGTTTCAATCAAACTCTGGTCCGTTTGCCTAGAAAGTCTGTTGTGAACTCAAACTTCGATGTAGTCCAGAAAAATGAACTCTGGTCTGTCTAAAAACCTACGTTCCAAAAGTAGGAAACGCACTACAGCGCAGGGCACTCTGGGTAGAAACAAAGGCGCTCGTCTATCAGTAGTTGCAAAAATGGCTCATGATCTTTTAAAAATTAAAATCCTACAGTCGCTAAAATTTCATGGCACTCTCTTTTTTGTTTTACCTTTCGTGAAGAAGAAAGTTGTCCTCAGTGTCTTCTTCAGAGGTTTTCCTGCCGTTTCCTTCTGTGATTCTCTGTGCAGCGCCCCTACAGGCGATTGGGTGAACAGGTTTGTTAAAGGGTTTGGGTCGTTTGACACAGTGCGGTGTGAAAGTAAATTGCACCTGTTGAAAATGTGACAAATGTTGCAGTTCTGGTCCCCAATCAAACCAATTCTACAAGACCATCAGGTTTGAAGTACAGATTGTGTACAATTGCCAATGTTCATCAAGATGTCTTTTGGCAAGTGTGTTTTTTGGTCTACAGCAGTTTTGACCTTGAATTCTGTCATTGATGCTGACTTTGGATTGCGTTTCAAAGTTATGGAAATGTTAAACTTTAAAAAGTTTTTTTTGGGGGGGGGTGATGTGTTGCTTTTTCAGATCTTTTTTGCCTACTTCATGTTGCCAAGCAGGTCCTTTTCAAGGAATTTCTTGATTTCACGACTGGCTCTCTGATTTGAATTTCTTTCTTCCTTTAACAATTAAAATCATCAATTTTGTATTCACCCAAACTATCTTTTTCTATTTTCTATTTTTTTAAAAAAATGTATGTGTAGTTATCTGAAAGTGTGACAAAGAAGCAAAAGAAAACTATTTTTAGTCATATCAAGAGCAAATAAAACAGTTACCAGTACGTTGCATTGGAAACATTGCTTAACAGAGCGTCCAGAAACACCAGAGCGTCGCCTCGCATGCGTCCATAATCTCCACGCCAAGAGGAAAGCAACGCTTGGCAGCAGACGTTCCCGGCCGTGGCTCAAAGACTGCCACCAGGGGTTTGTAGTGTTGCTGATTGCCAGGTTCGAGCCCAACCAAAGAGCCACAGCAGTATCTTCAAGAGCAGCAGAGACGGGGTGGTGGCTGTCGGGTCTGGATGGAGGTACAGTCACAATGGCGTCTCTCTTCAGAGGAACCATTTGAATGACTCTGCGCCTTCATATCATGAAAGCCAACAGTAGATCCATCCTCTACCCTTGAACGCTTTCAAGCTGCTGCAACAGCTTGAGAATTGTTCTAAATCGTAAAAAGGGATCCCGTTGGTGGCTTTTTCTGATTCCGCTAAAACATTACATTCCAGGCGAAATCTCTGAGAGATTTTTACTAAATGAAATGATAAATCCAGAAATGTGTGGCTTCAGCAAACGATCCAAATCTCTATTACCAAGTGACCATCTTGTTACCATAACTAAGATATGAGTTGCTGATTTTCTGAACGTGTAACTTTGAGCAAACTTTTTTTTTTTTTTTATGTTTATTTCTTGGTGTGGGATGCCATTTTTTTCTTTCTATATTAGAGTTTTGACCATTAGCTTCATGAGGTTATAAATAACACCAACATTTTGTGGGTATCACCTGAAGGAAAAGGCTTGATAAAATGTGCCATTCACCCAAGTGGTAGGAAATCACTTTATTGAGTTCAATCTGGGGAAAACTTACCACATATGAAATTGTACAATACAAGGATTAAAATACGATAACATGTAAGGATGATATTGGATATATCAAAACTCATTTGGTCAATAACTAATACCAATACCAATAGTTTTTTTTCTACACCTACTGACTGGAACTATATGACTTTCTCTACTGTGGAATTAAAATACTGCATTATCTATGCTGCTACAAAGTGCAAATGCTATAAAGAAGACTGAAAATGAAACTGCATTTTGTTTAATGTCAAATGTATTCTTAACCTTTGCTCTCTATAAGACAGTGAAGATCTGCTTTCGAGGAACACAGTGAAACGTCTCCATTTCTAACATTAATGCTCCGTTAGTAAAAAAAAAAAAAAAAAGTAAAAAAAAAAAATCTTCAGTTTCCTTTCGGAGTTTTTTCAAAAAGATTTTTTTTTTTTTTATAACATCTAATCCTATCAGCAGCGATCCACCCAGAAGTCATTAACACATAAAATCCCCGAATACTTCAAAGAAGCTAATAAATCTCCGAGGCGCTGTGTTCACTTTGACTACAACTCTTAAATTATTCCTTACTACATAAGATATAAAACTTCCCTACAGATGATCCAGTGAAGAGGCTGATCTCTCCCAGTCTCTCTCTGTCTCTGCGCTGAATCATGAGCAAATTAATGGGAGTTGTGTGAACAGCCCTCAGGGGCCTCTAGAGTGGCCTCCTCCCTCCTCCTACTCCATCATCTCTTAGTCAACTATGTACTGTAGATGATAGACTCTTGTTAAATTCTCACGACTGACCCTCTCATTTCCTCCTCTGTCTCCTTCCAGCCTCTTTTTCTCTTTAAGTGCCTGTCTGCTCTTCTTCTCTCGGCTCCCTTCCTCTCCTGGGGGTACGGTCATGTTATCTTTTTGCGGGAGTCTCTCTGCTGGCCTTTGGTGCATAATGTATAAAGCCGCCGGTGTGTGTTTTACACTCTGCCTGACATTATTAAGTCGTTTCAGGCATATCGCTGCTTTTATCTCCGCCGCGGAGGTTAATCAGAGGGGATTTATACTGAAACGACCACCTCCCTCCCTCCATTTCTTTTTTTTTTTTTTTTTGGGTGGGGGGGGCTTTTCCGTTCGGTGCATGTCGTCTGAACTAACCTTTGTATATTTTCAACATATTTTACATTAAAAAAAGATTTTCCGTTAACTGCGTCATGGATACAATGTTCAATAATCAGTGGCAGGAACGTCGACTGTGAAGGCAGTCTGCTGTGTTGTGTGACATTTAGACAACATAATTGCGTTTCCAATTTCTCCCTGAGGGTAATTACAGTAGTTGTTGCTTGGCATGATTCGATCTAGAAATCTCACATATAAAACGGGGATGTAGGGTATGATGCAAGAGTGCATCAAGCTGCGTCTTTTGACTACGTGTTTACTGGAGCAAAAAGAGAACACCTTCAGAAGACACTTACACAATCTAACCTGCCTATTTCCCCCCCAATTATTAAGCACACCTGCTTTGGCATTTGCATAGGATTCTGTACACTTCTCGATTCAGGGAACTCTGGTATCAGTTTAAGCTTGGTTCAGCATTACAGACAGATGAATACTCAAGCAACAAGTCACTGGTAATTTCACATCTGTCAAATATGTGTCAAATGAAGCCCGACTAGTTTCGCGATTAGCCGCCGCCACCACGTCTGTCACTACTTTGAGTTGTACCTAGCATTGGACAATATAGCTCTCAGATCAATTGATGTCATTATTGATTGTTTTTTTGTTTCGTTTTCAATATCTGAAATACTTCCAGACTTGTCAAGCAGCACAGTGCTGCTCCATGTACTCAACAAGTTGATGCTACGTAACCAATGAGTGAGTGAGTTGGTTGACGCCACCAACCTTGCTTATGATGCGTTCGCACCAAATGCATTGTGAGTGTCGGGCGCGTCTGGTTTGCATATGAAGTCTATATGGAGGCGTTTCAATGGGTCAAAACTGCTCTAGCCATTGTTTTTCATTGCTGGCCTTGTTGTAGGACGTGCTTGACATGTCAAACGCTCCAAACGGTTCAAATTGCGCGGCGCTAGATGCTCGAAATGGGCCGTGATGGACCCTCAAAGCACCTCCACATAGACTATGAATGTAAGCCAGACGCACCAGATGCCTTGGCTGTGGACGCGTCAGTCGATGGTCGTGAGAGGTTAAGTCTGAAGTCTTTCCTGTGGCTATAGTTACACAAACGCAACGAAAGATGTTACGAAGCTGATCAAAAGCAAAGTCTTCCTTGCAAAATAGAAGAACTGTGGCGTAGTTGTTTCATGTTCATCGTGTGCATTGTTCTGTCATCTTAGTCACTTTGTTTCCTTCAACAGTAACTCATGCAGCTTCTTTTCCACAACAAGCAGCTACTACATTTCGTTGACCATCCGGTCAACGAATGGTCAACGATGAAAATCAGGAAGAACAAAACAACATTGTAAAACATGGAAGCTAAAGTACTATTCCTGGATCAAGAGAAACAACCTCAGCCACAATCGAACACTAACAATGTCGAGTTTATTTGTTCTGTTATGAGGTAAGTATTAAAAAGAATTCAAGACACTTTGAAGGCATTTTTTATGCAAAAAATATATGGTAAAACAATGTTATATTTAGTTTAGTTTAATTTCCTGCCATGCTGGACTTTTTTACATTACTTGGCTAGAGTTGATCGTTTTTGATAGTCTTACTGCTAAGCATCACTCATGGATTACTGTTTTAACTCACAATACTGGAAATGTATGGCCCGTTTCCAGCTCTGTGGCATAAAAACACATTCGCTGGTTTTGCCAAGAAGCCAGTCAAGCTGCACTGAAAGCTTTTTCCCAACAGGATCTGGTTGAAGTAACTCGGCAACCTGGCAAGCCCGGCTCCACGGTCGCACCGGAGCCAAACGCAGCGCCGCAGAGGATTCAGGCTTTTCATGCTGATGGTTTTGTTTGATCAGATGAAGAGATTTTTAGATTGACCGTGAGTTTCAGAGTCACTCATGTAGAACATCAGTTGTAAACCCTTCTGATGTCGTTGTTAAGCCTCACATTGGCGGCTTCGATATTTGGGTTGGGTTTTTTTTTTTTTTTCCCAACCAAATTAATGTTTGGATTTCAGTTTAAAAGCAATAGTGACTTTGAACAGTTGGAACCGGTCTTGATAAAGTTTGTATGAAACTGAATTTCGCTTTTTATGTGATCAAAGTTTCTATCGTCTACTCAAATCTGCTTTACTTTAATGACCTGATGGAGGAATTTTCATGTCTAAGTTATTATCCAGATATGACCCAATGACAAAGCCGGCTGCTACAACATTGAAACCGCTTCAAATTCTTGAAGGGAATATAATGTATTAGCCAATGAGGTGGACTTTGATCCCAACACCTGACACAATGCAGAGCAGTGGAAACACTTTGAAGACTTAATTGGACTCACTATTATTGTTGGTGTATACAGGGACAAACACACAGAAATGAACTTTCTGAGTCCACAAAATTCACCAGAGCAAGTCAGTTTGTTCCTACCGATGAAATATTTGTTTATGAATCATTTGAGACAAAAAAGCAGTTGTACTAAAATTTATTTCCTTGACTTCGTACATGCAGAGATTTATCATTAATAATGTTATCCAAGATTTTCTTATTTCTTGCATGAAGAAAATCAGTTCCAGCCAAAATGTCAGACTGAATTTTTATTTTATTTTTTCAGGCAACTAAAAGTCAGCCCTGGCATGAATTTAAAAAAATGAAATATAGTGTATTTGTTAGTACAAAATTTACATAGCCTGGTAAAAACCACTCCATTTTTCTACACTTTCCTTCGAACAGAGGGTCTGGATCCTCGACTATTAAGAAAAGATTTCTTTTTTCAAATGTTGCACATTTGCCCGTGACCTATATAATGTGCCAGTTCAGCAGCATGAAGCTTACCAGAAAATGCCTGCACTGTAAATAACCATCTTCCACTGCGAAGACATTAGATGGCTGCTAATGTTAAGTCATTATTTGGAAACGTGACCAACATGGACTCAACAGATTCATTCACTTCGTCTGCTGCCATTGCTAAAACTATCAATCATGAAATTATATCCTCCTTGAAGTTATTTGCAAATTTCCTGCTGTTCGCCGATTGGTAAAATTCTACCGGAGAAATCCCCTTCGAACAATCAAGCGGAATTACGTAGGAAGGTAATGACCGCTAAAGCATTTTGGTCATATTCCAAAATGTTTGTTGATTTTTCTTTGCCGTTCAAAAGGCAAATTGTAAATTGTTGAGATTGATTGAGTCCCAAGTGAAGACCGTCGCGTTTTTAACGATCCAGTTTCTATGTTTGGCGTCGTCTTTGGGTTTTGGATGAAGCCGTCGTTCTTGTGCGAGCGTATGATCCCTGATTCTGATCCTTCCCTCGTGCGCCAGGCTTATCGTCTCGCTTTCCACCTTTTCAAGCCTAATGAGGACTCTCTGCTTGAGCTCTGCTTTGCTGCCAGAAACCCACGGCGAAGGCCTCTCGTCTCTCATCCACAGTGGCGGGGAAGGGAGGGTGGCGAAGGCAGATCAATAGGAGTATTTCCGTCTCTGTGTCTCTGTCTGCTCCTTCATCCACCTTTGTGCTTACTCTCTAACATGATGGCCTGCGAGTCAATGTCCGGCTTCCTTATCTGACTAAAAAGACTCTCGTTGTTCGGGCAGAAAGATTGACTAATCCGCGCATGTTGCGTGAGCAGCAGGGCCATCTGGTCGGGGTGTAACAAAAACGTTGATTCGGGTTAGAGGCGTAGAGGGCGAGAGTGTTTAACACCACTCTCCAATTGTTTTTTTTTTTTTTTTTTTTTGATTGTTGTCACAGGGGCACAACAACATCTATTACTGGGAACAGAAGGCGAGACAGCAGAGCGACGCGTTAAAAGTCCCGACACATGGTCGTTATTTATTTCTTTTGTGATACCGATCTGGTGGACGGCGACAGTCAAAAGATTTAGGAGTGAGAGGGATGTTATGTGTCACATGGAGAACAAACAAGAAAGAAATCTGTCTCGCCGTGAGGAGTCTGGCTTTTTTTTTTTTTTTTTTTTTCTTTCTCGAAATCTAAAAATCCCCCTGGAGGCGGCAAATGAATAGATATCCATTTTCAAAAGCTTCATGCCTGGCAGTAGGCGAGAGATGGGGAGAGGGAAGACTCGGCTGAAGGGTGGGGGGTTGGATTTTGAGGCAGAGGGCAGACACTATTAAAACTGAGGAGAATGAATTGTTAAATACCCCTATAAAGAAATATAAGACGTGGCCCAGTTTTTATACAGGCTGGGCGGCTCTGCAAGCAGGTGATAAGGGGGGATGGTGGAGGGCTGAGGTGTGTGTTTTAGGGGGAAATCAGTGGAGTTCATAGATGACCGACACACACACACACACGCACACACACACACACACCCGCCACATCTGCCTAAGGGTTTGGACTCCGCATTCCCACTGATTAACTAACGCACAATGTGCCGAAACATATGGAGAACGTTATGGAAGCCCTTAAAATGCAATCAGGAGATAGATCTGGATTCTTCTGTCGTTATTTCCCCTTTGGGGTGATACTAAACAATAAATTATACACTTGGGCACCTTTTTTTTTTTTTTTTTTTGCCTCGCAACACACAGGCAAACGTGCCGTCTCTAACCCCTCCTGCCGACGTTCCGCCGCCTTCTAGGTCAAGAGGCAGTGGAGAAAATTTCCCTGCTGACATTTTGTGTTTCTGGCACAATATTGACTTCGGAGGAAAGACAGCAGGAGGATTGTTGATGACATTCCACATTACCTTGGAGAAAGGTGTTGAACTGTTTACGTGTCCCTCAAATAGAGAGGGAGGAGGGGGGGGAGAAATGGGCTGGAAATGCCTGGAAGATTTTTAGGATTATTAGAAAGTTCTTTATGGCGCTCTGGGTCTTCAGTAATATTTAACGATATAGACAGGTTTCTGTCACACAACTGTGTGTAGCAGGGGGGCGGGGGGGAAGCAGAGCTCATAACTGTGTTGTGTGGAGACCGGCTCCTAAATAGAGATGACAAGCCATTTTGCTCCATCAGACGAACAGCTTTTCCAAAGTTAAGGATTGTAGCAGTAATTAACTGTTTCCCTGGATCTAAGGCCAGCAAAGAATCCAAGTGTTGCTTATTTGTCACAATTTAAGTTGTTTATATTCAGTATTTATTCTAATATTACAGTTTTATTAATTGGTACATTTCCTAGTGCACTTTTTGCATCTAAACAAATCAAATTTTTTTCCACATTGTTCCACGCTTGACTGCAAGAGCTGCCCTAACATGTTTTATTTTTATGAAAATTTAGCTTTTTTTTTTTCAGTTTGCTGTGGAGGAATATATATAAATATATTCCTCCACAGCAAAAAAAAAAAAAAAAAATAGCTGAGCTCTTTTCGGAAACATCCCCAAATGTGGCCACAACAGAGATTTCCTCACCTTGATGTTCATCAGAGGGGAACCCGCCGGCCTACTCGGTGACGGGTCACGCTGACGCTTTGACTGACGGAGGACTGAGATCCTTGGCCCCGTTTTTCTGCCACATTAGCTCCACGCCGAGGGTGGCGCTCAGCTACCACTTTAGAGGAGAGAGCTGATGTGTGTGTACAAGGTGAGCTGCACTGAAGGAGGCTACAGAGAAACACAGCTGTGTAAACCACCAGCTTTTTTCACGTTGATATAAACTTGTTTTCTCAGGATCATTTTTCCACGATGATTGAGAAAAACAGTCTCTGACTCAGTGGGGAAGGCTTCTTGCTTCTGATGCGCTTTATTTTTTTTTGTCTGTACTTAACCTGTATTTATCCAGGTAAGTTGGTTGAGGAAAAAAAAAAAATCTCATTTTCAATAACTAACATGTTCGGAAAACATCAAGTCAAGTTTATTTGTAGCTCACATTTCCGCAGCAAAGTGCTTTTTACATCATAAAAACATTATAATCTATCATTTTAAAACAAGCAGTAAAAACTCCAATTTGTAAAATGTAACAATCAAAAATCATCAATTCACATAAGATATGTCGATCAATGTTTAACTCTAACCATCTGGGTGTTTTGCCTTGATTTAAAGGAAGCCTTATCTTTCAGCTGTTTTGCAGTTTTCTGGAAGTCAGTTCCATATTTGTGGTGCATAGAAGCTGAATGCTGCTTCTCCATGTTTGGTTCTGGAACCAGAAGACCTGATCAGTCTGGAAGGTTGATACAACAGCAATAGCTCTCTCATGTTTTTTGGTGTTTTTCCATACAGTGATTTATAAACAACAGAATTTCAAAAGCCTATTTTCTGAGCTACAGGGAGCCAGTGGAGGGACTTTGGAACTTGATCGAAGTGTTCTTCAGGTGATAGAAGACCGACTTTGTGATTGTTTTTATGCGTCTCTGGGGGTTCAGTTGTGTTCCAAGCTGTAGCAGCAGAAGCTGCATACTTCGTTCCTCTTTGGATCCGAATGTGGTAACTTCAGTTTTCATCTTAGGACATCATGCAACAGAATGTCACACAGCAGGAAATAGGAGAATATCATAAAACAAAGAAAAAAGTAAAAAAAATAAAATAAAAAAGCAACCACAGTCATAATAACTCAACGCACTATAATACACATTTTGAGATGTAATGTATTTTGCAAGTTGTTTCAGGCACTTGGTGATGCAAAATGAAATGAGGATTAATCTAATGATATACAAACCTTAGAGACCATAATGGTGACAAATTTGAGCGTTGGTGGAAATACTGATGATTGAGCGATGGTATTGCCAAGTGATAGTCTTACAGACAAATTTGCACAAATGTATTAATCTTGAGCATTTTATAAAAGATAGACGACATCTAACTTATAGAGCTGAGTTTTAGACGCAGATTTGTGGATGATGTCACCATCGGCGAGGATAGGCAGGACTGTCATTTTCACCAAACCGTGCTTTGGTCAAAATGACATCAGAGGAGGAGACGTGGCAAAGGAGGGGGAAAAACAAGTGGAGTCAAAAAAAAAAAAAGAAAAAAAGAGAGAAAATAGAAGTAGCCCACAAAGGCTTAAAAAAGATTGGAAAGAAACTGGAGAAACGGTGAAGTGACAGAAGCAGAAACCGAGAGAGAGAGAGAGACAGAGAGAGAGAGGTGAAGAGGAGGAGAGAGTGAAAAGAAGGTGGAAGGAAGAAAAAGCCGGGCTGCTTGCCAGGCTCTATTCCACCTTTGCTCTCCGGGTCTTTCTGAGCTGCCACCTCCCCTGCTCTCTGCAACGTCCTCAATGAAAGGGCCTTTAAGGAGGGATGGAGGACTTGACTCTGGGTTCACGCTGTGACCGACACCAGCTGAAGCTGCCAAGCCAAGCAGCTTTCTGTTCAAATTAATTGGATGTCACTTTCAGGTGCAAGAAGCAGGATGGGGTTTTTTGTTTTTTTTATTCTCTCTCTCTGCCGGTTTTTTTTTTTCATCTCGTCTTTGTCCTTTTATGTGTTTCTTGTTGATTACTGCTTTTTTGTCTTTTGCAATTTAATTAATCTGCGCCATCAAAGTTTTGAAATCTCAAACAAATCGGCTTGTTTTTTGTTCTTTTCACCTATTTGGTAAAGAAAATAACACTTCCTGTCAGAATGCTACATACACAGTTTACTGATGTGGATTTCATAATATTTTAACTTTTTTTTTTAATTTTGTGAATTAGTACTTTTCCTGGATTGACTGATTTGTGCTAAGCAGAGGAATAAAAATACCATGGCATAGCCATAAAAAAAAAAAGCAACATTGCTTTCCATCTAAACAACATAAAGTGGATTAATAAGTGAAATAAAATCCACCCAGAGGCGTCTACCACAGGGGCATCCCTAAACGTGGGGAGGCGGGGGCACGGACCCCCAGAAAAATCATTTTCAGTTCATAAAAATGGACAATATGTATAACATATGTTTGGATTTTTTTTTGTTGATTTTTTTTAATTTTTTTTTTTACATTTTTACAAGCCTGACATGGCCACCAATATAAAAATATAAAGGCGGTGCTACTGGTCTACTGATATGACAAAATGGCTGACATGTGGAATCTGCATATTTGTCTCTGCTAAATCAATCAAACATACTTGAACTCAAGCTTGACGCAGAAACTATCCCCCATCCAGAACTGTGGACTCAATTCAGAACTCTAGACTCTTGTCAAATCTTCTATAATAAAAATCTTTCTGTGACGATTTTTATTTTAAGCAAGTTACCATGCCCATCGTCGTCATCGACTATTTTCTCAATACGTTTACGCGTCAGTTCGAAGTGAGGGCAGACTGACGTCAGAGACTCGGGAGAAAAGATACAAAACTATTTTCCTTCCCACTTTTCTTGCCACAGGTGTTTCGTTTAAGGAAATAAAAAGTGCCAATCTCACACGGAAGAAAGCGCTCGGGTGTTGGCTGAGAATCTTCGTTCTGAAGTAATTAACGGAGCAAACTTTTCACCACTCTCTGTCTCTCTCTCTCTCTTTCTCTCTGTGTTGCACATTAAGCTTCGGGGCTGACATCAGTGTCAGAGCGACAATATGGGCTTATGCATACATACGCATGGACCCGCGCAGCCACCCACCACACCGCAAGCTGCGAGCACCTCAGCCTCCAGTTCTGGCTGCGAGAGTATTTCACAGCTCTGATGAGGGTTATAATGTGCAATATGTTCACTAATTCATTCGCATCCCATCGTCTTCTTTCAGCCCTAATCTCTCTCCTCCCTCCCTCGGTCTGCGCGTCTGTCGCCGTGGCATCTGTTGACGTCCTCTTAGCCGCAGCGAGCCTCAATATGTCCAGAAAGGCCCCTCTGCGGCGCCGCTCCGATGCCACCTCCCGGCGACGCGTTTTGTGTTTTTTACAGTTGGCACGGAGGCAGCTCGGAGGCTAAGCCCTTAATTACGAGCGGGGACGGGGAGCGGGGGAGCTTCTGGAGAGGGGCGTGAGCGGTTGGCGCTTCGGCAACGTGGTGCCAAACGGAGTCGGCGGGCGTCCGATGAGAGGCGTCGGGCCTGGACGCGGCGCTGGGGCGACTTTGAGGGAGAAGTGGAATTTGGAGGCTTTTCCGGAGTCGGTGGACGGGAGCGAGCAGGAGAAATAAAAAAATACACATATCATTTTTTGTTAGCTGGGAAGTAGGCCTGGAGAGTGCCACCAAGTGGCAGATGGTGGAGGAAATGAGGAGCTGATGTGTTTGGTTCACTCGAGTGAAGCCAGAGCGAAGGCAATCCACTCCGGGACAAGACCCAGCACACTGTTTCATATTAGGAAATACTGGCCAAAAACGAAAAGATGTTTCTAGCATAATCAGTCATCAGTAGACTGGAAAACCTCTTTAAATTAAGCGATTATTTTCTGCACATTATGCCCGAATGTGTATGATTCGTTCAACGCTGTATATAATTAATCAAATAACAAGAGCCTCATTTTTTTTATATCTAGAGCTTCCTGAAATTCCCACAATAAAGCTGTGTAGAAATTTGTCTTGATATTTAGCCAGGGTCCCTGCCAGTTAGTTATGATTACCATGTCGATTTCTCTTTTCTAAATCTAGAATATTTGGGAGATTTTGTTTTGTTTTGTTTTCCAGAACATTTCAAAGTCTTTGAAGTCTAAAGTTCACACAGTTTTGCTTGGTGTTTGATTGCATATGAGCTGCATGTCTCGGGGAGGAAAATCAACGTGGGTGTTTTTTCACAAGCTTTTTCACCATAGTTTGCAGGAACTGCGGCCCGTTCCACCTGCCTGATCCGCTGTAACCGAGTCAAGTTCGCAGGTTGCTGCCGTCGTTCTTTTAGCTCTTTTCTAGCAACTTTATAGCTAAGTTTGCTTTGACTAGGAATACTTAAACAGGATATCCATTTGAGCCAAAGCTTTAACTTACCGGCCGTTAACATTTTCCACATGGAGTGCTTTCCTGATGCCCCATCACACCCACCCATCATGATTCTGCTAAACTCATACTTCACAGTTGTGATGGCGCCATAAAGCTTGCAGTCTATACCTACAAAATGATTTTTTTTGCTCAAGATACCGTGAGCATATTTGGTTAAGGGTGAAAAAAAAAAAGATTCCTTTAGCAACAAAGCTTCACTGATCACTGTTAGACATCATTGTGACCCCAATAATATGAGGTTATTTTATCCAAAGTGCTTTATTTCTGTTAGTTTCGATGCCTTACCAACATGAGAGAGTAGCTCTGTGCTGGTTTTTAAATTCGGTTAAGGTCAGCGCTCTCTGCTCTTCGAGACGTCATCAGAGTCCTGTTAAACAAAACGCTCTCCCCTTGCTGCTCGCCGTCTCGCCCGACACATGCAAGAAGTTGAACGTCACATGACGAAATGTCACATGGGCGCCCGGCCTGCACAGATTGATGTTGAAAATAAATTAAGGCGGCGATTCTGCTTTTTCCAGGACTTTGCCGATTCTATATTCCACCTGGTGAGGGAGAAGTACCGGTCGCTGGTGGGCGGCTGCAGTCCGGCGCACGCTCGACACAAATCCCTGGCAGGCATCGTAATGACCCGAGGTATGGCAAATTTCATTGACTTTTATATATGACTTTGAATTATTGAAGTGGCGCAATATAGACAGAGTGACAGCGCGCGTGGAGGGGAGGGTGACGGGGGAGGGAGCAAAGAGGCACGGAGAGAACGAGGACGGGGGGGGCGGAGGAAAACTAGACAGAGAGAGAAATTATGAAGTGAGCGTGGGAAGACAGAGTTTCCATTTCGTGCCGTTCCTTAAGCTCATGCTGGAGAATGCACCTACTTGCTGAATTATTGACTGTTCAGAGTCTCTGAGGAGAATGAGACATAGTAGAGAGTGTCAGTCATCCCCGCTGCATGCTGGACTCGTAGCGTCGAGGCAGCCTTGACAGCAGTCCCAGATGCCACCGTGGGAATCCTAACTAGATCAGCCTAATCTAAAACCTGACGGAGTGACACCCTGGAGGAGGAGGAGGAGGAGGAGGAAGTTCTGCACTGCTCCCCTGCTGCAGCACGAAACAATCGCACGGCCATTTATCTCGCTAGGGATTTATCTACTGAGTTGTTGCACCTGGAATTTTCATGCACGTACATTTCCTAGCATGATTCTGTGTGAATTCTCAACTGTCCCAGACATCCAACATTCATACACGTGAAAAGTGACTCTACAGCTCTCATACGTACGATGTGGACGTTTGGTTTATTCTCGTGCTGCCAAACCTTTCTGATCGTTGCGTCCCAGTGAAGCTTTCAAGCTCATTCCA
This sequence comes from Poeciliopsis turrubarensis, assembly GCA_010277015.1. Classification (NCBI taxonomy): domain Eukaryota; kingdom Metazoa; phylum Chordata; class Actinopteri; order Cyprinodontiformes; family Poeciliidae; genus Poeciliopsis; species Poeciliopsis turrubarensis. The sequence continues at coordinate 1,299,572 of VMRN01000051.1, forward strand.
GGCACAACATTCATTGAAAGCACTTCCTTACGTTTGTTCCTCAGCACCTTGAAAAAAGATTGTGAAACTAGAAAAACAAAAAAATTTCAAGAGGTTTTTAAAATGTTTAAAATGCTGAAATCAAGAACGGGATGACATGCGAAAAACATCCACGGGCTGACGCCGACACCATCATTGTACGAGGAACTGCTTTAAAAGTCATCCAAGCTGAGTGGCAGAAGTTTTCAAAGAGTTATTAAAAATTATCTGACTGAAAACATTGGTTTTCTGATATTTCCATGTACTGTGTACACAAAAATAAGAATTGAACTTCTCGGTTTCTTCATAACTTCATTTGTCCGAGGAACTTGGCTGTTCTGGGTTACAACTTGTAAACTCAAATCGAAATCGTCATGGTTTCTTTTGAAACCACTGGGAAAGTGGTGGATCTCGTGCCCCCTGAACTGGGTAACCCAGACAGCGGCTGTACTGTGAACCCGATCCTGCCAGCATCGGCAAATTACACCAAATAAACCTGGAGCTATTAACAGTCTCTGAAATCTGGGAAAGCGGGGAACGTGTTAACCAAGGAACGGCTCCATGTCTTCAATGCATTTCACATGAAAGTGTTTGAAAGAAGAAGAAGAAAAAATTCAAATAAAGCCATGGACTATTTTAGTGGGAACCTTATAAACAAAGCAATGTGTATGATAGTATCTTCACTACTTGTAAAATATATTTTAAAAAATGTTGATAAAATGATGCATCTGTCTACCTGGATGTGTCCCCTTGTGTATGCTGTCCAGACAGACTTTCAGCACACAATTTTGCTTCCAACAATTGCACACACACCCACACACACACGCACACACGCACACACACACACACACACGCACACAGAGGAGTTTTATCTCTGAGCCACTGCAGGCAGCAGGGCTATGGGGGGGGTCAGTGAGAAGGGATCGGTATCTCAGCTGTCTTTGGAGTGCTGGAGCTCATCAGTTTGGACTTCAGTGAGATCGGCGCTCATCCCGAGCTAATCCAATCCCTCTCCTCTCCTCTGCCTCCCAGTAATTGCTTCTGTTTGTTTATTAATACCAAATGTTATCTTCAAATATCCAGACCACGGGCTGCCAAGCATTCGCAGCGAGGCGGCGGCGGCGGCGGCGGCGGCGGCCAACAGCAGACACCAAAACTTGACAGGAACTCTGGGGGAGTCCTGTTCAGCCTTCTCTCTCTCTCTCTCTCTCTCTCTGTCTGTGTCCCCATGCGTCTCATGCCCCTGCTTTTGCCACAACAACATGAATCAGGGTTCTTTTTTTGAACTGTGGACACACAGCAAGCATCCCCACACCCTTTGCCTCGGTCCCTCCAAGACAGTCGAGCTCCATCCTGAACGAGATTAGCCCCGCCGCCAGGCTGAGGCTGCAAGACGAATGCCAAAGTAAACTGGAAGCACATGGCGTCAAATAGTGTGGGAAATCTCTTTCTTATTTTTGTCAACTTATCTGAGATAACACTGGGCATCTGGAGATGGTAAACAGTGTTCAGATGTGTTCAAAGAGCTACAAAAGTCCGGATCATACATATGGAACAGCGGTGAAAGACACGCAGGCATCCATTCCCCGACTTAAATTTCCTCGCAGAGATGAGAGAACCTTCCCAAGTTTTTTTTTTTTTTTTTTTTTTTTTGTTTGTTTAGTTTTGTTTTCTCACATCGAGCGCGTTGATGCGAGAGACGACGGCGACGGAGGAACACCACGGGGACTCAAAGGAAAAGATGAGAGTAAAGGTTTTCAAACAAGTTGATTACAAATGACAGTTAAGCCTCGGTTCTTAGTCGGCATATCCGTTTTCAAATGGGGACTTTTCTCCGCTCTTTATCTGGTTTTCCAGCCGTCGCAAACTGTAACGTTCAAGTAATCACATAAGGCAACGAAACAGCTTGTCAGAGGATGGGTTTTTTTAGGGGGGGCGGGGGGGTTGGGGAAATGAGGAAAAAAAAAAAAAAAGAATTAGCAGCGTGTGTGGCAGCAGAGAGAATCTCACAAAGACGCCCTTATGTGTCGCCTGTTAAAGCTGATAGAGATTCAACAGGGTGCCTCTTCTGCTGACTCCCAAGTTGCATTTTAACCCTCGACGCATCAGAGTTTTTCCAACGGCTCGGGCGACAGGGTTGCCGGATGACATTCGGCGCAATAGTGGAACATCTCCAAGACACGGACGCAAGGGAGGCTCCACCTAAGCGACGTTTAAACGAGTCGGCGCAGGAGCGGCGCGTAGACGCTGACCTTGAGAGCTCATTCCGCCTCGGAAGAAAATGTTTTAATGTCTGCTTTATGGTTCCCAGAGATAATGGTTGGCTTATTAGGAAATATTTTCCCCTGTTTTTGAGCCATGAAGAATAAAGGGATCCCGGTAATAGCTTCCCAGCGCCCGTCACTGGTGGCTGACAGCCGTATAATAACGGATCATTTCAAAGCTCGCGGCCATTTCGTTTATTTGGATTCTGTTTTACTTTTAGTGTCCGTATGTCTTTCTTTTTTTCACTGAAATAAAACAGTTTCTTCTTCAGCTTATTTAAGTTTTGGCCTTGGAACTCTCAAATGATTTTCCTGCCAGTCTGTGGAGCTTTAGACGTCATCGGTTCTTCTCTTGGGTGTGTCGTTCATCCGCTTGTGTGGCGTTTTATTTGGTACCAACGCCATAGAAGGAGCTTTGTAACATTTCCCACACTGAAAGATGTCGGTGGCATTAGTTCTCATCTGCTCTTGAACTTCTTTAGATCGCGGCACTGTGTTTATTTTCAGTGTGTTAAAAGTTTTTGATAACTTTTAACCTGTTTGCTAGACAAATTCTCTTCCACATAAAAATAGCGAAGGAATCAAATTTACTTCTTGAGCATATTTAACTGTGGTTTCACTCTCTAACTGGGACAGAAAATGTCAAAGTTTATGCCTGGATCTCCTCATTTTGACCCAACAGAGACAATAGAAACTCAGCTGTCCCATTACCATTGGACGTCACCATGACAACCAGATTGTAGTCAAATTACGTCAATGAAAAGTTGTAATCCAGACCAAAATGAATACTTTACAGTTAATCAATATGCAACTGTAAACTGATGGGGGCTTTGTCCTTGGCCTAAAGGAATTCAGAGTTTCAGCAGTTTTACAGTTTTCTAGAAGTTTGTTCCAGATTAGAGGAGCATAGAAGCTGAATGCAGCTTCTCCTTTGCTGGTTCTGACCCGGGGGATCCAGAGTAGACTTGTACTTGAAGCGGTTACAGCCGACTGTGTTGGTCTGTCGTCTGAATGATGCTAACGGATGCTAATGTAGCGCGATTTGATGGGATCACTCCTGAAATCCGATCCGACAGAGGAAAACCAGCGTAGCTAAACGAGTCTGTTCCAATCGCAGTGATCTGTAAACTGCATTTATGGTCTGAAACGATGAGGAAGAATGAAAAAAAAAAAAACGAATGTAATATAACCCAGGGCATCACTACAGAACGTTGATGCCCTGGATTGGATTGGCAAGAACCCAAATATTGTTGTGCAAGATGAAAAGCAAGACCAAGATGACTAAGATAACCTTAAAATTAAAGAGGAAGAAATATTGCAGCAGAACCGAGGATGCCCTCAAAACTAAACAGTTCAAGACAGAGGCGATAAGCAAAACAACAACAAAAAAAAAAGGCACAAGGAACATTCAGGACTGTAGGGGTTGAATGGCAAATGCGAGAGAAATGAAAAGCACACATGCGACGCATGGGCAGCCGTGCAGAGGAAGTGGGCTCGTCAATCGGCCCTGGGAGGGCGCGGGGGGTTTGTTCAAATGCTTTGTCAGTAAACACACACCTATCTATTTACAGTGCTGTTCCTCGTAATCGGTGCTTCCTGCTCTCGGCTAAAAACAACTAAAACGTGACGCGGCACGTTCAGGAATAATTTTTTTTATCTGCCCTGTTTAGACTAATTCCAGTGAATGTGTCACTTGCTGATACGCGCAAACAGAATTTTACGGTCGAATTGCAGCAAAGTGGGGGCTGAAAGAAAACACAGAGCTGCTCCAGTTGTTCCACTGATTTGATGCAGGTTACATTTGTGAAAGTGTTTGTTTTTATAACGGTTTTGTATCTGATTTTCAATCTGTGTAGGTCGTTTAAGTGTCTTTGTTTCTGTAAATGTTTTCTGCTAATAACGTACAGCAATTTGCATTGTTTGAGGTCTGAAAGCTTCTTGTTTTCACCATTTCACATTTTCTGCAAATAAATCCCACATTTTTGCTTGGAAGTTAAGAGACATGTTGCCAGTGAGTTCAAAGAATAAAAGAACAATTTTCATGTCACTCAAACATAAACCTATGAAGAGTAAAATCAGAGAATCTGATCATTTTAAGTGCTCTCTTAACTTTTGCCTGAGCTTCACACTTATCGTATCAATGAAGTTCAGGTCAGAGTGACTAGCTAATTTGATTATGTCAATCAACTAGTACAAGTTGAAAATGACCTTTGAACTGCAGTGCCTAAATTTTTTTTCTTTTTTTCCTTTTTATTTCTTTTGCAAATCAATCATAATCAACAGAATTTGGTTTTCATTGGAAAAAAAGAAAAAGTGCTGATGTCACAGCGGACACTTAATTTCTACAAAATATTGGCCATAAAATAAAAAATGTATCACATTAAGTGGTTGCATAAATATTCAGGTTATCTTTGTCACGTCTGAACATTTTGTTGGATCTGAAGCAATAGTAAGAACAAAACAGAAGAAATGCATATTAAGGATGATTTTAGACAGAACAAATGTGCTACTGGACTCCAAAATATATACATATATATATATATATATATATCACCTTTGTTTAAACTTTAATATTATCAATTTGCCTAAATATTCTGGATGATGTGGTTTGTAAAACATTTGCGGCTTTGGTTTGCTCCACTGGACACAGTCACAGCGGCCCCGCCCACCTCCATAAACAGGCCAGATTATGACTTCATTCATCACATTTAATAACGACGGCAGCTCCGTTTGTTCTGGAACAATGTGAGAACCGTGGCGGGGAACCTAACATCTTCATTTGCCTGCAGTGTTAGAGGATTAGGAAGAGGTTGATCCAGAACACTATGTGACAAATTAAAGAGGCAGCTGGGGGGACGACCAACACCACACAGCGTCTTTGTCGGACATCTGCATGTTTTCTTTTCGTTTCTGACGTGATTGAGTCATTTCTGAGTGTCCTGATACTGAGCTCTCCTGGTTGACATCAGCTGCGTCCTGTTTGACTCTGAAATCTAAACCCGGAGACTCAAAGTGGCTCACAGTCAAATGGCCCACAGCCTGCTGCGGCTCTGTGTAATGTAGTGTGATGCAGCCTGGTGGTGGGAGGCCAATTTGCCAACATGCAGACAGAGCGAGTTAAGTGGACCGGCGTTGCAGTCTGAACGTAACGTGACATTAAGCAGAGGCGCAGAGGAAACGCGCACGCCCGAGCTGTTTGATTAATGCGTTGATGAAAAAGAAAAAGAAAAAAAAGATACAAACCAGCTAGTTCAGCAAAACCGGATCCAGCTCTCTGATTGTCCTTGCAGCTGAGGGGGAACTGTTGGGTCTTTATAGCCCAGGAGCTCTTTCGTTCTCTCTGTGCCTCCATTTTGGCTCACTAAGAATGTATCATCAACAAATATCCACAATAATTCACCGACCTCAATGTGAAACCTTGTGGCTGCATCATGCTGTGGGATTCAGGAGAGACGCACCGATCCGATATCAATGTCTGCATCGGTCTCGATGCTGAAAAACAGTTCTAGACCGGGTATCGGTGGCAACGTGGCCGGTCCAGGAGGGCAGATCTATTCAGTCTAATTCTATGCTTTGCTATGTTTTCTCGACTGTTTTGCAGTTTTCTGGAAGTTTGTTCCAGATTTATGGTGCAGAGAAGCTGAATTCTGCTTCTCAGTGTTTTTAATTTGAGCAAGGAACGTTTCCTGTTTTTAGCTTTCGTTCGACATCTTCCGGCTCCATTTTGTGGCTTGTTGTACCCGCAGGGTGAGTCAAATGCAGATCTTCTGGGATGTGATTGATAGGAGGGGAACAAGGCGGGGCTGCGTGCGGATCTATTCTTACAATTGAACAAAGTTTGTCACCTTATTTTCGTTCTTTCCTCAACAGGATGAGCTACCTATATTTAAACTATAGTAACTACATAACTTTATGCGTTTGGTTTTCTCTGTCCTGTCTGTATTATGGGCTTATTGAACGTGCCACAGAAACAAATCATTTTGGGTCGGTTCGGGCCGTAAATCTAAACTCTAACTGACAGGAAAATGACGCGTCGTTGCCCGATTGTTACGAAACCCATTCCCTCACTTTTCATGTCCAATTTGGTTATCAGGAACAGCAATCAAAGCCCTGATGGAGCAAAGCGCCTGGCAGAAACTAAAAAGCTTTAAATTCTATCTGATGTCAGAGAGTTAGTTTATCTCCTGAGTGTTTTTTTGTTTTTTTTTTGTCTTCTTATTAAAGGTTTCTGTCAGTCCAGTTGCCATAGCGAGCGGTTCCAGGTCTGAGCCTGTGATGTACGCGCTTTCTGACAGAGCTGCTACCCTCGGGTGTGACATTTCTGAATCACCAGCGATCAACAGATGTATTTGTGTGTGAAGAGCGCTCCGGGCCTTCCACTTTACTCCACCTTGTTCCTTCTGAGCGTCCCCTCCCGCTTCTTCTCCTTTTTTTCTTCTCCTTCTTCTTCTTCTTTGATGCAGCTGATTATTCTTCCTTTTAAAACGGCGTGCCGCCCGCGGGGCTCTGTCCCTTCCTCTCTCCGTCTCTGTCTTTCATTTATCTCTCCTCTCTCCTGCAAACTGGAGGCAACCTCGGTGCCAATTTCATGGCAGGCTAGCGAGCAGCGCGGCAGAAATTATCCACTGCAAAATTGATCTAAACAATCGCAAAGTGGAACGGCAAGGAAAAGCAGGAGAATGAAATTGGGAGAGTCTGTTACCTTTTTCAACTCGCTTTATCACCAAAAGTGGGATGGCGGCTTCTTGCTTACAGGGAATGCTAATATCTGAACTGGTGATGTGATAGAGATGTGTGCCATAAGCGGCTTAATAAGCTCCAATATTCGTGTTTCTTTCTGTGTGTCCTGTATTCTCTGCACACAAACACGATTAGTGTGCAGGCCCGCGACGATCCACTTTTTTCACTTTCGATACCGATATCTGGGGTTAGATATGGGCCGACACCGATCCGATGGGGAATAACAGCGCTGAGTTGAGAACACAGACGCAAATGCACCGAATTGCAAATTTACTTGATGACTCTGCACCGGTACGGCTCACTGAAATACCAGAGATCCAGAGGCGAGGTGGAACAATTTGTTGACGGACCGCTCCACAAATACGAAAGTCATTCCCCGACAATGGCATAAAAATGAAATCCATACTCTTTTATTTTATTCTGCCCAGGAGAACTGCACTGAGTCACATGGCGCCTGAAATACTTTCCGACTTTGTAGATAAAAAAAAAAAAAAAAAAAAAAAAAAGTTGAACCTGCTCTACCTTCAGTGATCTTTCCTTTCTTCATCTCATGTGCCCGTTTATTAACCGGCCACACGCCACTCGCGCACACACACACACACACACACACGCACACACACGCATACGCACACTGCCCACACCTTTCCCTCTCCCAGCCTCCATCCCCCCACTATTTCCCCTGCCCTTCTTGCTTCTCCTCATCAGTGGAGGTGTCAGGACTCTTAACACCGCAGTGCCATCTGGGCCGGGGCTGATAAAAGCTCACGTGCCGGTCCGGCGGCGCCCGCAGGACCGCCAGGAGCTGACGAAGCCTGACTTTCTGAAGAGATGGGGAGAGATTTGTGGCAGCCAGCGGAAGAAATGGCCAGGCGTTCACATGCTGATCCGTCACCCGCCTTTAACGCTCCTCTAAACAACCTCTGTCTGACTGTCTGTCTGTCCGTCTTTTGGGTCTGACCTACAGAAGTCTTTTTTTTCCAACAGAGGAACCATCATGAGACGGGATTTTTGTTTGATCTTTCTGTTTTGCCACAGCATCTTCTTCTCTTTGGTGTTTTGACATGAAATCTGCAGATGTTGCTTATGATCCTTCATACATTAAGCATTAAAACGGCTTCTCAGGTATCAACAGACTCATCGTTGGTCGGAAACGGAGGACTTCCAGCTCGGTTCTGACCGGCGAGTTGGACCATCAGAACCTCAGCAGGTTCCACTGAGGAACCCACCATTCTGAGCGCCAACAGTTTGTGCTGGAAGCAACACTCTTCAGAGTAGACGTTGTCAGGAGCTGCGTTTCCATTACCAACGAGCACAAAACTTTGTTGGTATTCAGCTAATGTCGAAAAAACGCAATTTTGTAACGCTGGTGTTTCCGTTTAAAAAAAATCTGTTAAAATCGCACATAAATAAGTTTGTCACTAAACATTATTAGAAAAGCTATTAAAAAAATATCATCCTCCTCCTATCACTTCCCTGTGTCTTGTTTGTATTTTCTGCCAATAGTAACATCTGATCATCTAAAGAAAAAGAACAACAAAAAAAGCCAAAACCAGAAGAGACGTTCAAGGGTGGAAATATTCCTTTCACACTACAGTGTAAGGATCAAATGGCCTGTGATGAACAATATCTAAATAATACATTGTATTGATAATCCATACCCAAGCCTTCCTTAAGTAACTGAAGGAGCTTTCAGAAACAAAAGACAGAAAACATCAACGCCTTCACATTCTTTATTCAAACTTTAAAGCTGAAGATGAACACTGATTCTGTTGCTTCTTGTTGCAAAAAAAACCCGACAAAAATACAATTTCATCCCTGGACAGAGCTAAAAGATGGCCAAGATTTGTTGGAAACAAATCAATAAATTTCCAGAATGTCCTTTACATTTCTTTCTTTGTGTCCAATATAAATTGTTCCGACTTCATCGGAACAAAGCCAATGAAAAATTCAGACTCTGAACCCCAAACACACCGAAAAGGTTTCATGAGTTGAAGAACTGGTGTGTTCAAGGAGCTGAGGATTTGTCTGCGTTCCCTCAACAGATCTGGACCTGAGGCACGCCCAGGTGGTGGCGCTATCCACGGGAACCAAATGCATCAACGGGGAGTACCTGAGCGACCAAGGGCAGGTCGTCAACGACTGTCACGCCGAAGTCACGGCGCGAAGGGCTCTGATACGTTTTCTCTACTCTCAACTGGAACTTTTCTTGAGGTAGGACGCCAAAGCTCGAATGTATCTCTGTGGTATCAACATCTTTAACCCCTTGAAAAGCTCAGATACCAACAGTGACATTTCCAGTTCCCTCCTCTAGCTAAACCCGCAGTTTGCAGAGAAGTTACAAAGAATCAGAAGGATTTCAGTGAACAATAGATGAGTCAGAAGAAAGGGTACATTAATTATTGAAGAAAAGGTGGGACATCTGGGTCATTACAAACACCGAACATTTTTCATCGAAGAGACTAGTTTGAAGAGACTAGCTTAAATCTGGCTTACAAAAATGCTTAAGGTTTTGAGAAGGGGTGATTGTATTCTACATGTGGTAATAATCTCTTGTGTTCTTAATATAAAGCGAAAAACTCACAAAGATGAAACTAAAATTTAACTTTTTAAAGACCTTCTGAGAAATGTGTGGGGTCACCAACACTGCATAGGGTTAGGGTTAGAGTAGGGTTAGGACTAGGGTTAAAACAAAAAGTGCTCGTTTTAAGTAAATAATTCCTTAATATTGATGAAGAAGTGCTAGTTCCCTTGGCAAATAAACTAACTTATAACACAGGAAAATGTCTTGTTACAAGTGAAATAAGCTGAGAATGAAACAAGAGATTTTTCATCAATATTATGGATTTATTTACTTAAAATAAGCTCCTATATCTCGTTGAAAGTCACTTGTAAGTTAGTTTTGCCTTATTTCAAGAGTGCCAAGATATTTGCACCAGAAACTAAACCAAAATTAGTTTGTACAATTTTGTGTTTTTGCAGTGTAAAGGCAGTTCTGGACTACACTTTTCTTTGCAGTTTGACAGATTGTGAGAACATCTGCAAAGCAGAGTGGACATATATTTATAATTTGACTGGTGAAATTGAATCAAAAAGCGCTGGTGCAAATCATTACGTTATTGGTCAAAGGTTGAAAGTACTTACTTAAAAATGGTTTTGATTATTTACACTTAACTTGTAAATAAAACCTGGAGCAACTGGACCTCTAGCGAATATTCTGCATTTTCCCCCCACAAGATATTTGATTGACTATCACATTGTTTCCATTATTCCATCATGTGCCGATTCTCATATTCAGGTATCGACATTCATCACATTAAAACAGAAGTTTAAAATGATGAGAACGATAAGATTAAGCAGTAAGACATACTAATAATATTAACAATATATGGATGAAAATAAGTCAGGTTAAAGTAAAATGGCAGGAATAAAATAATTTGAGTCAGTCACAACAGCTAATGACTTCCCTTGAGTCTAATTATCTTGTGTTTGTTGACTTTTGGATTCTCATTTAAATTTCATGTTAAATTTCCAGATAGTTAAAACGGAGAAGTTAGTCCTTTGACGATAAACTTATTTTATACATAATAAGGTCATTAAATCTGATACGTAAAAATGCAGAGAATAAAAATGTAGTGTTTATTGTTTGTTGCTGTCAGACAAAAATACAGTTTTAATTTTTGAATATTATTATCCTGATTTATTTATTTATTTTAGTTTTATAGGTACAATACTCATATGAACCACATGAAGGGAGGAAAAGAGCCAGATGGCATCTTAAACGGACGAAAGACTTAAATAGCGAAGAGATTCTAAGTTGACTTTCTTTCGGGGCGTTTTCAGAATTGCGACATTTGTCGCATTTTCAGCTGGTGTGGTCCTGTTTCACGCTGCGCTGTATCAAAAGTCTGTTGCTCCACTTTCACACCAGCCCAAACGAAGCGGATTTTCCAGGCAAACAAACTAGAGTTGGATTAAACAGGGATGTCGTGAATGCACCCTGAATGACATGGTGAATATTGAGAGACTCCTTAAGCCAACACACACTTGTTAATTTAAAAAACCCTGAGCGACTTGAACAACTTTATTCCCCAGATTATCCCTTTTCTGCGGTAGAAATGGAGTAATTTAAACATTAGAGCAGTTTACATCGTTCCACTTCATTTTGGGCTACATGAGATAGTCAAGTTTTGTGAGTGTTTCAAATACACCTTTTTTTTTTTTGTATTTACACAGAAGGAAATGGCGCAAAAACCGTGTTCAGTGTGCGGCTGTTTCTAAATGCCGGCTCAAAACCTTAAACAGCTGCAGAAAGTGAACGGAGAAACGAGTCGGTGACAATCTTTTGCCATTGGTTTCAGTTTCCGGTGAGCCTCCTGCAGTTTGAACATGCATCACATTACGTTTTACGTGACACTTAATAACATCACATCTCGTTAGTTGTGACCCCCTGCTGCAGCCGAAGCATGCTAACTCCTCTATAAAAAGCTCCATGGAAACAGCACCGCTTTGTTCATGAGAGACTTCTCGATAATCAACGGGCCATATGTCTGCTGTTCTCTATAGCTTACTAAGCATACGGTCACACTCCGCTAACTCAGCTAAGGCTCTCTTTGTTTCTGCTCTTTTCGATACAGTTTCTTTCAGAACTAGTCAGGCCCCCTATATTTTTTATCACATCGTATCGCGTTGAATCCAGAAACTTGAGTATATTTAATAGCAATTTGACGAGATAGACCAACACAAAGTAGTTCATTAATAAACATGGGTGCAGCAAGAATTTGCTACGTACAAATGCCCTCTTCAACTTCTTATGAAACCTGTTTTATTTGAAAACATTCGTGGAAACCTTGTCATTTTCCTTCTGTTCAGCTGTTATATTTTGGGGTTTCACCTGAAATATAAAGTTGCGTGAACAAATTGGAAAATGTTTAAGAAGCATTAAAGTTTCTGCAGTTCACGTAGCATCGTCGAGCCTTGCCAGGTCCAAGATGATGGCTTTGATGAATTTTGACTTTTCCCAGCGTCCACTTTATAAGAATATATTACCTCGGTGTTCTCCCCGGGGAACTCAGCTGGAATGCTGATGTATCAGATTAGTGGATGGAGGTCCAGATCGTTGAATGTCATATTTGCATACACAACACTGACTTTTTGTCTTAGGACAATGCAAGATGGCAGCCGCGGAGACTTTGCAGCAGAGTAAAACGGCTAATGTGGAAGATAATTCATAATGAAATGACCAAACAAAATGCCACGACTGCCACATTCACACCCAGTGAAAGGACATCGGCGGCGGAGGAGAGGTTATATAAAGAGGAACACTCGTGCTTTGCGTTATGAATGCCATGGCCTACTTTGTAAAACAGAGGAAAAGTTGATGTATTTGTTATGTATAACCCAGACCTTAAGAAAACACTTTTTGAAACGTCTGACTTATGTGTCTTGGATTAGGATTTATGATTGTGTTAGACTGGTTATGCCTTATTTTAGGTCTAGAAAATGTCACATCAATATGTTTTCTTGGGTAGTGCAGCATAGAAAAATGATCAAGTCAAACTTGAACTAACTTTAAAGGTAAGGCGTGATGGGATTTTCTCAATTTCTTAGTTGTCTTGCACCACATTAACATACCCATTCAATAAATTTGATGTATGAAGAGATCAATAATCTTCATAATTACTTCTGCTAATTATGAAGATATTCCACTTACAGTTAACAAAAACGTGACATTTACGGTTATATCACAGCAGTAAAAAAAAAAATATTCTGAAATGCAACTTTAATGAAAAGTATGTTTAACACCTGCTTAAAGGTTTTCAATCTTCAAAAGGCATCTTCTAATCTGACTAATAAGCCTAATTGGAACGCATATTCCAATTCAGTGAATACCAATATTCTGCATCCTTTCATAGTAAGCTAATTATGAGGTTTCCTGAACTAAGTGTGTTTGTAGCAATCTGTAAAAAAAAAAAAAAAAAAAAAAAAAAAATCTGCTGTATTAGACTTTTTATCAACAATGAAGATGAAAACAATACTCTCAGATAAAGCTGGAGTTCACTTAGCAGGAGTCAAACCAGCTAAATGATCTCCAACCTCTATTTCTTTTAATTAAACCAAATGTCTAAGATGTTTAGAGTGCTCCAGCTCGCCGCACGCTGACATCTACAAATCCTCTCATAGCGATTTGACAAGTGTTTATCACCACAGGTAAAAAAAATTTACTTCATCGCATTAGCTTTAATGCTGCTGGAAGCGCAGTTACCAGGTCATGCTTTCTTACTGTCGACACGACTGGCAGAGAGACGGAAGCCACACAGCCCAGAGGTTTCTTTTCGCTTTCTGTGAGCTGCTAATGTCAGCTGTGTTTGGGAGTGTTCTTGTAGTTTAGTGCTGTTAAGGTGATTTATTTATTTTTTCTTCCCATTTTCCATTGTGTAATGCCCACTTTCTACTACATACAAGTGAAAAAGTCAAATTATTTCTATAACCTTTTTTGTACCAAATGTATATATATATATATATATATATATATTTTTTTTTTTTTAAACGTTCTGCCTTTCTAGTGTTTTGTTTTCTTTTAAAAATGTATTCAAAATCATAATTTTTTTACTTTCAGTGATAGATTTATAATTTTAAAAAACCCAATCACGGGTTGCAAAGTCATAGTTCCGACCATCAACGTCATACTTATGAGATGATCAATAAATGTCCTACTTTCTGCTTCCGTCATCATTGATTTAAGTGCTGCCTGTGTCAGACGGTTGTCACGTAGTGTCAAATGAAATCCTGTACATCTATGAGTTCAGTGGCCGAAACAACGATTGGTCCACGTGTTTAAACAATGGTTCTCTCCAGCAGAAAAATCTACATTTGCACAGGACTTTGTTCAGACCAGGTTTAGTAGTACAAATAAGAGGACCTTTAAGGAAGCCCTGGGGGATCCCTTTATGTGCAGTAAAATAAAACTGAACAGGGAAAATGTATACAGCGATGAAACCCATTACTAAGTAAAAAGTTCCCTCAGAGCCCACATTTTAGGAGTCTGTGATAAAAAAAGACAGTCAGCGCTGATGCTGAATGTTTTTGTTTATCATGTTCAGCTGTTTCATTCACAGCATGGTGGTATTTCAACCTTTTATTTTGATATTATTGCACTAAAAAATATTTTTGCACTGAAAATCCTTCTATGCCACTTTTGAAACGGAACTTACTGATTATTTGAACAATTATATTTCAATGTTGTCCCTTTTGTTGTGCCTTAACGTTTGACCCTGTACGTTATTGATCTAAAGGATCACAGTGTGATCATTCTGAAAGTATGCAGGTTGAACCTGAGTAATGTTCAGGACTTTGACGTGAGTAAAATAGGCTGCGGTCAGAACGTGAGCCCGTGTCCATCCCTCTCTGTCTCTGCTTCTCTTCATCATTTTAGAGGGGGGGGAGAAGAAGGAAAAAAAAAAAGAGGAAATCTATTTCCTATGCTGTGATGAATAGTACCACCTTTCTCATCAGTCTTCCTCACTTTTGTTGCTTTTTCTCATTCTCTTTTTCTCGTCTTTTTCTGGTTCCTGAAGTAAAAGGCTGGAGGACTGGGAGGAGTCGATATTCGTCCGCCACAAAGAGCAGAGCTACAGGTTGAGAGACAACGTCCATTTCCACATGTACATCAGCACTTCGCCATGTGGGGACGGGAGGCTCAACTCGCCTTATGAAATTACAAGTGATTGTAAGAAGCCAGACATTCATTCATTCATTCCTTCATTCCACCACAGTGTGAAAGATAAAAGCATATTCTTGTCTTATGTACTGAAAATGAATTGTTAATTAGTTAAGATAACTTTGTAGGGATGCACGATATTGGATTTTAGGTCAATAACCGATATGCCAATATACTGAAACTCATTTGGCCGATAACCGATACCGATATATATATATTTTCCTGTACCTATTCACTGAAACTTTATGGCTTTCTCTATTGTGGACCTAAAATGCTACATCGTCTTTTTCAATCTCACCTGCTACCAAATGCTAAAGAGGAGGCTGAAAATGATGGAACACTTTGAACTTGCATTATGTTTAATGTCAAGTTCATTCATGACATTTGCTCACTAAGACAACGGCAACACTCAAACCGTGCAAATGTGACGTCGTGCTGCAGGCGTCATTGTCGCTGGTTTGTCACAGAAAAACACCTTTTATGTCGGCGAGTTTCTTTGACAGAATGTCCGATATCACATTTTACAGCTAATATCAGCCGATACAGATACTGCGTTGATAATATTGCGCATCCCCGCAATTTTGGTTTGTTCTGCAAATTTAGAAACATAATCTTGACCATTATGCAAGATTATCATGTCAAGACTGTTTTTCATCTTTCCTCACACATAACTGCAACCGACTCCGTCGGTATCCTCCGCATGGAGAAACATTCAGGAAACTCGTACAGAGAAAGAGAGAGTGAAGACGCTACCATCATCAGAGAAGCCTTAGAAATATTAGGCATTAAACCTCATAAACGCTGTGCAGCGTGCCCACAGAGATTATGAAATTTCAGGACACCTTTGACCGACTGTTCTTAAAACATTTCAGAGCCGGAAGCTACCGGCTTAATTTTTAGTCTCTGTCGGATCATAGGAACGGCTACATAGCAAGAGAGGAGGACGACGGGAGGAACTGCTTTAAGCCCTAAGAAATGTGAGGCTATTAAAACATGAAGAGGAATTCTCTTGGGTACATTTCAGTAATATTTTTTTATTTATTTATTTTTTGACAGGGTTGTAGTTTCTGAGTCACAGATCTGACAGCCAGTAAGTAAAACCAAAGTACACGATTTAGAGCAAATCCTGAAGGATGCAGATAAAAAGATCTTGTAAACCTGCCACTGATTGGACCTCAAAAATATGAGCAACTCTCTCCAGTTTATCACCAACGTTCTCTTCCTTTCATATAGTCAAGTACTTCGGAGCTTTATTAACAGTACAAGAACCTAAAGAGGTCCCTTAACTTTGCACACTCCCATCAAGAGACAGGACATCTCAAGGATAAAAAAATCGACGATTTGATTAAACATTCCCCCCTCCCCTCTCCCCTATTCAGACAGAACCTACTCAAACAGACCTGTTCTTATTTCCCTCCTTTCAAGTACACAGCAGCAGACACCTCATGAGGAAGCATCGAAGCCACCTGCGGACCAAAATCGAGTCTGGCGAAGGGACGGTTCCTTTGCGATGCCGGGGGCCCGTCCAGACCTGGGATGGCATTCTACAGGGGGAGCAGCTCATCACCATGTCCTGCACAGACAAGATCACCAGGTCAGTGCTGTCACATGACCCATCTGGAGTTAAAAGCTTTCGACCGCACAGCATTGCTCTGATCTAACACGACCAGATTATTTTAGGTCTGCTATCTGTGATCTCATGTCAGCTGCACAAACCGTGAGTTGAGCAGCTGTATTTAATTTTTTTTTTTTAATTCACTGCTACTCGATTGCACGGTTTTCAAAACCGTATTGTAGTCTGTGCTCACTACTTTGCTGATCTTGCAAAAGGTTGGGGGGTTTTCTTTTCTTGTGTTAAAAGGATCCTAGCAAAGTAATGGGGACTGTATTGGCTGATGCAGCTTCCCGTGACCTGCTTCGTACGCTGTGCTCAGACGGCTGTTGGTGCAGAAGACAGAGCCGCTGAAGCATTAGATTTTTAGGGGGCATTCACACCAGCCCTGTTTAGTCCGGTTCAATCAAACTCTAGCTTGTTTGCTCAGAGACGGGACGACACAATCCAGAGTTTTAAGACAACAGCAAGCAATGCAACTGCAGTCAAATGTTTATCCTCTATTTCTGATTAAATGTAGTATTAGTTTTTCAGCAATTAAAAGATAATGAGTTTTCTAGCTCAAACATGAAATTCAATTTATTAACTATTGACTCAGCTCAGCAGAGGAGATACAAAAACATCTTCTGCAGGAAATTCTTATTTCTGAGTTTTAAGGCCTCATTTCTATTTTGTACCCACTTTTTTTTTTTTTTCAGTGAATCCAGAGAGAAGTTTACTTGTGAATAAAAGTGGTAATATTGGCATGTATATTACCGCTCTGCTTAAGTCTATGCATGTTAACTTATTTTACAAAAATCACAATCCAATTTTCTATTTGCAATTACTATTTTTACCCACTGGGGCACAGATATATGTATATATACATATACATATATATATAGAGAGAGAGAGAACCTTCAGCATTCAATCACTTGCGAAATTTCTGGTGTGCTTAAACAAAGAAAGGTAACCCGAGTGGTGGAAAGGTTAACTTTATTAGAAGATTAGCTTCTCCATGAAGAGCAGAGATTTAGCAGAATGAGGCATTTCAAAACGGGCTTTCTGAAAGCCGAGCCCAAACTCGTCTGATATTTACCTAATCCATTTCTCTGCGCATGTGTCCAGGAAGCACGCTAGTCGAGGCAGCGCTTGTATTGATTTCCCATATGTGTCTGAATTTGGTAATCCTATTCTAATGAATGAGCGCATCAATCGCGGCTTTGCTGTGATCTCTAACTCTGTAGCGTTGACTCTTTGCTCGCCATCATGCTGGTCAAAGACTTGGCCACTATGTTCTAACAAGTCGCTCACTCAAACAGAATTTTTTTCGTGGACTGTTTTTGCTTATCCGCTTCTTAAATACTTAAAATGAGTTGAATTTGAAAATGTACACAGTGTAGGTAGTTGCAATAAAGCGTCAATAATTGACTATAGCTCGTTTACAGTTACTCCCATATGCAAAGTTGAATCATTTCTGAGGCTACAGTCTATATTTGATGTGATGAAACACAGCTAGAGGTGCGAACTGATTTATTAAGATGCATTCAGAGATGCATGAGTAGATATATTCATAATAACCCTCAATAATCCGTGACAACTTTGTTCGAACTTTTGCTTCTGTTCAGTTTATGAATCACTGAGCGGATTGGCACGACGGTGCATTAAAGATCTGCTGCTGCTGTTCCGGCCTTCCAGACCAATCAGGTCTTCTGGTTCTGCTCTGCAAAACCAGAACCAAACATGGAGAAGCCGGATTCAGCCTCGACGCACCGCAAATCTGGAACAAACTTCCAGAAAACTGCAAAACAGCTGAAACACGGAGAACTTTTAAATCAAGGTTAAAAACCTTTTTAGTCACTTTAGACTCATGATAACGAGAACATTGATCAATGTCGACTTCTGAACTGGCTGCCCTTGATTTTTAATTGAGAGGCATCAATTCTTGCCACAGATGCACAAGGACTATTATTTGTTAACTTGATGCATGATTTTCAGGTTTGTTTTTCTTGTACGTTACAAATATGCCTTACTTTAAAAAAAATTAAATAAAAAAAGTCCCAATGAAGTACCTTGAAGTTTGTGGCTTTGCAATGCAAAAAAAAAAAAACCCCAAAAAGTTTCCTGGGCATAATTACTTTCCTGACACTCTGTGAAAGTGCATCTAGAAAACTAAGGTTTGCACCCCCACTGGCAGGGAGCCTACACACCCAGGCTGTGGTTGTTTTTTTTCCTGAATTGTCTGAAAACTATTTTGCTTTCAGTTTTTTTTTTTGTTCCCCCCCCCCCTAAGTTTCTCTGCCCAGACGTGGCCTCTTCATGAGCTGAAACCATGAATTTAGCTTCGTAAGCATCTCACTGTGCCAACCGAGCCATACAGAACGACAGCTGAGCTGCAGCGGAGTGTGTGTGTGTGTGTGTGTGTGTGACAGATAGAAAGGACTGGTAGAACCATGCAGAGAAACGGAGCAAAATGATGCAGAAGACGGTTAGGAGTGGAGGTGAACCCCTCTCCTGTGTCGCCACTGTTAATTTGACCAATTTGATTCAGTTGGCCGGGGTTGGGGACGGTGTGATTAAATCTACCCAGGTCACCAGCAAGGGTGAAAGCAATTACTTTACAAAAAAACAGAGTGACGGGGGGGGGAGAGGCGGAGGGGACATCCTGCCTTTCATCCCTGCCTCCACCCTTCACCCTCCTCCCCACCCGGAGAAGATGGCAGACGTGCTCTCTTTGCTCCACAGCTTCCTCCTCCTCCTCGTCGTCTTCTTCTTTTTTTTTTTTTGTCTTTTAATCGCTGTAAATGATCAGTGGCTGCCGTTAAAGTGAGTGGGTCACCGAGGGCCGGTTTATCAAGGTCAGGCGAGGAGGGCGGAACTGAGAGCAGCTGAGGGCCGCGCGCTCCGGCTCTCTGCTGCAATCTGGAAGTGACCCCCCCCCACCCCCCTTCCTCTGGATACTCTTTTTGTCCTCTGTCCCGCTCATTGCGCAACCTCCCATTACTTTTTATTTTATTTCCTCACTCCCTGTTACTTCCCACACTTTATTACAGTTATTCCAGCTTCGACCAGAGAGGACATCCGGGATCCCGCGCGCACATCGTAAACATCCCCAACCCGACGACCAAAACGGAGAAAAAAGGGAACGCGCTCTCGCCGCCTCGGCCGCTTTTGTTTTCTTAAGCGGTGCCCAGCCAGGACACTTTTGCAAATATTTGATTTCGAAGGTGACAGCTGGATTTAATTGAGGGGCCTAAATGGCTTTCATATAACGATGATGTTCTCAATTTCACTGCGGTTTTATGCAGATGAACACATTACTTTAATGGCTCGGCATTTACTGGAGGAGGGAGAGGCGAGGATGCAGAGAGGGGAGGAAGAAGGTCTCTTCCCGAGCCAGATGGCTGTCTTTTCTTGCATGAGATTAGAAGATGTCTCAGATTCACGGTGTTGCATTTGGAGTGAATTAATATTTCAGCCCAAACTACTTTTTTTTTTATTTATTTATTTTTTTTTAGCATCATCAGAGCACTTAGGATGCGTATGTGTTGGTGTTTCGAACAAAGCGCATCTCTTTTTCTTTTTTTCTCTCTGTTGGGGAGGGAAAGGCAGATCTTGCTGACAGATTGCAGGTAAAGCGGATGCAGACTCTCAGCCGCTTAGTGATTTTTTTTTTTTTTTCCCCAGAAAGCCGTTGATGTTAATTGACTGCTTGGAAAGCAAAAGCAGCTGTAATGACTGATTATTAAGACGGCGAGTGCCGGGGAGGGAGAAGAGGGAGGAAAAAAACAAAAAACAAAAAGAAAGACGAAAACATAATTGCATCCACGGAAGAAAAAAAAAAAAAAAAGAGGAGGCATTGATTAACAAAAAGAACGATGTAAAGAAATTAGCCGCGCAACGTCGGGAGCTCAGGTAAAACGGCGGACCTCCCCTGCCCCGATAAATGGCGGGAATGGTAATAAACACGGTAATTATCATTTTCCATCCTCAAATTGGCATCTGCTGGTTAAACGGGAGAGGGTTTCCACGGTAGGTGGCACGCGACCAGCTGGCTGCGGAGGCTTCCTGAACAAAACTGAAGGTGATTGGCCCTTGCGCCGAGCAGTCGACGGCGGCTCTCCTGCAGTGCATTAACCTCCGTGGCACTGATGGATGCACACATGGTAATGTGTTGTTCCATGTAATGAGCGCTGATGTACTGACCTTTGGCTGTATTGTTTTTGGCGCTGATGGTTCGGGGATGTGTGTGTGTGCGTGTGTGCGTGTGTGTGCGTGTGTGTGTGTGTGCGTGTATGTGTGTGTGCGTGTGCGTGTTCGTGTGTGTGTGTGTACCCAACCAGTGGCTGTGATTCATCACGTCCCACATCGAGATAATGATCAAATTGTCTCTACCTGTCATCGACGCGCTCGCAGCTGTCTGTCTCCCGTCATCCAGTCCCTTCTCCTCGTCTGACGCCTCGTCTTGGTTTTTGTCCTCCTCTCAGGTGGAACATCTTGGGCCTGCAGGGGGCGCTGCTGAGCCACTTTGTGGAGCCGGTGTACCTGCACAGCATCACCGTGGGAAGCCTGCGCCACACTGGTCATCTGAGCAGAGTTCTGACCCAGCGGCAGGAGCGCCTGGGCCCTCTGCCCGCCACATACAGACGCAGCCAGCCTCTGCTTAGTGGTATGGCTAATTATTATTTGACCTCTGTTTAAAAGGTGGCTACACTGCCTATGCCAAAGGTACTGAAAAGTATTTCTGTATTCGCAAAATGTTCAGAATTGGCGGCATAGAGAAATTTTCACGCTGGTACCATGTAGGTCATGTTGTTGTTGGCAAAGTTGCATTGTAAATATGACTCTATGGGAAAGATTAGTTCCCACTTCCTGAGCTGAATTTTACATCAGTTTCCTATAAAGCCTGACCATTACCTTGCTATGCAATCCTGCTCAATCTCCCGCCAGTGCTCCCTGTGGGATTTCTCCCATTGAGCTTTATTTCTTTTGACCGGACCAATCGGCGAACAGAAGAAGCTGTGAACGACTGCGTCAGTTTTCCGTGCCGGTTTAGAATTGTATTCTAAAGTTTAGGGTTTAGTTTCGGCACTGGCAGCGGAGGAGGAGGACGAAGCTGGTCAGTCCACGCTTCCCCATATTGAGCAATTAAAGTCAGAGCAAGAAAAATGCATGAAACATGTTATTACTTGCAAAGAAGTCACACCCTATTCCCCCTATGGTGTTGTTCACAGCAAAAGCAATATCTGGTAACCTTCATCGCATTGCACACGTCGCCACCAAACATTAGCGATTGGGTGCAATCTGATCAAATCGTTTGAAACTCCTCCAGCAAACCAACTGTATGAAGCAAAGCATAGAACAGCCAGGCCATGTGAAGCCAGAAACAATTGATTTTCCGCTTTATTGTTATAAACACATTAGATATGTGAGGTAAAAACAACCTATAACAGGAAGCTAAAGTTTGATCATGTGACTTCTATTGTTTCTCAAAATTTATGTCACCATGCTGTGCTAATGACGACTTGGAGGTGACTAGTAAAAACCCAAAACAAAAATCAGCCATTTTGTTTCTTTGATCGTCATCCCTCAGTGTTCTCAGACCAAGCTAGTACTGGAACATGCTAACGTGGTAACTAGGTGCGGCTTCAGAGCACCAACAGGGATTAATAGAGTCTGCAATTGGATCATTAGTTACTTATTCAACAAAACCAAAGATGTTACACTGAAGTGTTTTGGAAATCTAGACTGCCACTGATGCTGAACACTGATCTGCCATTGACATAGCATTCAGTCTGTCACCTGAATGCTACTTTAATTAGCAATATGGCCGCTTCAAGATGCTTATTTTACAGTTTCTGCACAATAAAAACATTTTGTCTGTTACTACAAATATGTTTGCCAATAATCCGTCGTGATCACCTTTTTAAAAAGAAATGCACCTGGATAGACTAAACATCGCTTTTTGCGAATGATGGCTCAGTGTAACGTAACACTGGTTGTCAAGGACAACCGTGACAATTCAGCACCTGCTCGGCTCCTCAACGTTCCGTCTTAATAAACTAGCATCAGCTTCCTGCTCCCAGCCTGAAGATTGTGACACGTATACGAGATTCTTCACGAGAAGTATGACTCATCTTCAAGCCAAGCGCGCCACATCAGATCATTTCTTACACCCGGCCTGCAAACGCTTCACAAACTCGCGTTCCACTGCCGCGCCGCACTGTCATTGTTCCAAGGCTGGAAAGCAACAGCTTAGATGTCGTCTGGCAAGTCGGCGTCCCGGTCTCCGTCGAGACCCGAGGCTTCTGTTTGTGGGGAAAGATGAACGCTGGCAGACGATCTGAATGACACCCAACTTGCAGCGACGGCGTCAGCCATCACTTCAGATCTAGGCCAGTCGGCGAGGTGGCGTGGCAGACGAGCAGAGAGATGTAGGGCAATGTTTGGTTTCTGGGGGATCATTGATAAGAACAAAGGCAGCGACAGTCACAAACAGGGAAACACTTTAAATCATGTCAGAGACTCTGTATGGATGTGAAGTGAGCTCCACTGTTCTCTTTCCCCATCTACACTTGTATCTTTGCTGAAAGGAAGAAAAAAGACATTTCTCGATTGACATGGTGTGAATTTAAACTGGTCGCCTAGGAAAAGTTAAAGAAAACCTAATGAAGGCAAATTAATAGAACTGGGTGATAAAAATGAGACAAGCGTTTTGTTTTTTATGATTTGTCTCAGATAAGGGTTTGTGCTGGCCTCTTCGGGACGTGCTGCAGTTTCGCCGGGTCCTCCCCCCGTTTGACACGTTTTAAAACGATTCTGTTCTCCTTGTGTCTGGATCTGTCAGCTCTCCACACCTCCTGTGCTTTGAGTGGCAAAAGCCTATTGAAGAGCACTAGGGTGAGGGAAGGGAAGGAGATGGACAGACAGGGGAGACAGGCCTACACCAAATCAATGCAATCAGACCTCTTATCAGTCAGCCATTCAATCTGAAGGGAGACCCGGGACGGCGAAGGGTGGGAGGGCGGAAAAGAAGGGGAGACGGATGTTCGCTTGCATTCAGATGTCCACACACCTCGACCGTCCTCTGCTCTCCTCCATCACCCCAACGTTGACCCTGATGAGTCCGACCCCTTTCCCCCCTGCTTTATTTGAAAGCCCGGCCCCCAGAGGAACGTCCAGGAGATCGCCGGGGCCGCTCTTATCGCACGCAGCCAAAGCAGCTCCACCTGAAACCCGAGGGCTAAACTCCCAAACACATCGATAGGCCGACCGCCTTGTCCTTGGCTGTTCAACAAACACAAACCGGGACTTTGTTGTTGTTGTTGTTTTTGTTTTTTTTTGAGAGGATAAAGGGAACCAAAGCAGGAGCATTATTAGCGATTATTCAGTTATTAATGTTTGATTCAGATTGCCGGAGCTGGACTCGCTTTAGTACGTTTTGATAGAAAACGGAGCTTATTGGGGGAAAACATCAGAAGACTTTTGAACTTTTTCGCTTTAGGAGGAAATGAAAACATCGCTAAAATCAATTACTCATTAAATTCTAATGTCATCTAAGTAGAAGCACAGAGGCTACATGGATTTTTGCTTTTTTTTTTTAAACTTTCATTAAAGGGCGAGCCTCCAACAAAGTCCGCTTTAAACAATAATCAATCAAAAAAAAAAAAAAAAATCAAGTTTCCGCTGGTCCTGGCGTTTCCCTGAAGGCGTGCAGTGGCCCTTTAACTTTATCACCTTGAGGAAAATTCTTATTCCTCACCCTGATCTTCACATACTCATTGAAAATCTACAGTTTCTATCAAACCTGTTGCTTCAAACACACCAAGCTGCTGTCTGTAGTATCAAATATGAAACCACATGCATGGTTTGGAAAAAAAAAAAAAGAAAAATCCTATATGCAGATGCTGCCATTGAGCTTCTCTCACTCTGCCAAGCATCCTCCCAGTGGAGACATTGATCAAGTCTTCATTGAAGGGAAAAATCAAATTGGCTATTACAGAAACACAGGAGTCAAGGCCATTGAATGGATGAAATGAGCCGTGAATGGAGCGAGAGGGAAGGCAAGAAGGCACGATGGATAGGGGGGCTCTTTTGTTCAAAGAGGTGCATCTGCACAAGAGAGGAGAACGATGGGTAATAAGAGACTCTGAGGATTGTTCCTGTGGCAGGTGATTCATCCAGCTCCGTGGAGCGGAGGAAAAAGAAGAGGTGAAGACGGTGAATGGAAGACGAGCGTGGAAATGGGGAAGGGGGGGGGAAGGGGAGAGGCGATCCGCAGGCGTGTGCTGAGGCATTGTAGTTCCGGTTTTGTGTTATAACAAGCTGCCTGTCAGATGATGAGATCAGAGGCATTTGTTGCCAACCCCGTTAAAAGAAACCGGCTTCGGAAAAAGGTCCACCTTAACGCAGCGTGTTACAATAAATAACTGGGTTGGAAATCAAACTGAAATCCTCGCAGCTGTCCCTTTGTAAAGACGGTACATGGACGGGCATAATGTGAAAGGCCACAAGGCGCCGAGCGTCTAATGTTGATGCTGCGAGGGATTGTGGGAGAGCACATTTCTGGTACTCTCTCATTTTTTTGCTTTTCTCTCTCTTGCCGTCGGAGACGGGGAAAGAAGCAGTCAAGATGTTATTCAGAAAACATCCAGAGAAGTTGGCTAGCTCATACCACAGTCAAGAGTAATATTCATAACCTTCTACTGAGAAATATAGTCCAGCCATCACTTAGGGTTAGGGTTAGGGGTTAGGGTTAGGGGTTATTTGTTCTCATCCTTAAAATGTTTTAATGTATCCAAAATGAAGGCCTTTAAATGTCTTCATTTACAGAAATGTAATTTGGCCTTAAATGCGTTTAAATCGCTTCCACCTCCGCGTTGCTCATTACAAATTTATCGCGGGTTGGCCGCGTGGCTTTTTTTCATAGTTTTTGTCGGTCTCATATGCATTTGACTCTCGTTACAATCACGTTGATTTATCTTGATTCGACCCTCGACAGAACAACCAAATCATTTTGTATGAACAAGAGAAATAACACGGTAGCTGACGGCTCGGAGTTACAGCCTCACAACAAGCTCGGCTAAAAGAAAGGAGGAACAAATCTCTGGAACATTAATCTGTGCCTGTTTTTCCATCTCTTGGCGAGGCGGTCCGGTTTTGTTTCTTGTTAGTGCTCAGCCATGTTTCATCCAGCCCACAAGCCGCCATATGTCAACGCAGAACTCTTATTTGCTGGAAGCTAGGTGCTGAAAATGGACTTAATTTGCATGTGTGGTATAACTCCCATACATCTCCAGAATGTTGTTTTTAGTTGTTTTTTTTTTTTTGTTTGTTTTTTTTACTAAGCATAATTAAAACGAATGAATCGATTTCAGATCTGTTGCTCCTTCTCTCGCCTCGAAGCTCATTCTCTCCTGTTCTCTGCCTGTGCTTTGCTGGAGAGCTTCATTATTTCAGCGAGCCGGGCAGAGAACACGGTAATGGTCCAGTGTAGGTGTAGCAGCTGATATTTCTGAATGGAGCTAATATTTACAGCAGAGCCAGCATATCTGCAGCAACACCAGAGCAGACAAGCTGTCTTACAAAGGCAGGAACGCATGGAGTACTTGATTGATAGCCCTCCGCTTTTTTTTTTTTTCCCCCCAACCTTCTCTCTCTCTCTCTCTCTGAGGGTGTATCAAAGCTCCATGGTAACAGCCACACCGTTTAGCGCTCAGGTCCACTTTTTGCAGCGCTGCAAAACTTAACATGAGCTGTTCGCCTCAGGCAGAGAGAAGCAAGGGTGGAGGAAGGTTAAACCGAACAACAAAGCGAAGGTTTGAGGGGCTGCTAAATTTGACTTAGAAGTTTCTGCTTCCTTTTTCTTTTTTTCCCGTGGATGCTTTCCCACGGTAAATCCGAATATGGATCACATGTCGGGTCACGACAGTCAAGCCTTCGTATTGAAGTTGTTTGTTTATTTGTTTGTTTTTTTCATCCCCACAGGGCTGAGCAACACTGAGTACCAGCAGCAGGGGAAGGCCACGTGCGTCAGCATCAACTGGACGCTGGGCGACGCGCAGGCGGAGGCGGTCAACACGGCGACGGGTCGGCGACGGGATTCAGGGACGCCGTCGCGCATCTGCAAGCACGCCCTGTTCACCCGCTGGAACAGACTGCACCGAAAGGTGAGGGCTCACCTTCAAGACGGCAGGCCGGACCCGGAGAGTCCACTTCAACCGAACTCCGGTTCATTTGTCTGGAAAGTCCAGGTCAAGTCTCAAGAGACGTGAAACGGGTTCGCCGACAATCAAAGCTGGGTCTCTGTTGGGTTGAAGTGAACTCTGATGCGATTCGAACGCTTACATCAACGCTGAGCGGACTGGAGCGAACTACGGTGCAGGGTATTCTGGGTAAACGCCAGCACGACAACAGCGAGAGAAGCACTAACAAGAGAAATTGTTCCTGGTCTATTTAGCATCAACAAAATGGAAATACTACAACCACTAAGATCTGAAACCTCCATTTTTCTTTACATTTTATGAAGAAGTTTTTTTGCGTGTTTTATTACTTGCAATTTCAGATTATTTCACTTATAACACTGGAAAATTATTTTGCTATATGTGAAATAATCTTCCAGTTAAACTTGTGTAATTTAAGTGTGCTAGGATATTTGCACAAGAAGCAAGAGAAAAAAAAAATACTAGATAAGATTTTGTTTCTCCATCCTCAAAACTCCCAGCAGGACCTGCTGACGCCTTCGAGTTGCTCACTCTGAGTTCGACTGAACGTTTCGAGCTAAAATTTAGAGGAAACCGGTTTAAAGCTGCGTCCAAAGAAACGCTCAACACGCCTTGCGGGAACAGTCGTGGCTTTAAACTTCTCCGCTGTGCAATATTTCGTAGCGGAAACCTTTCTGCAAGTTCCCTTTCACACACGTCAGCAGCAGCTCAGCTGCCGTCCTGTCCGCCTCAGTTAGCGCAGTCAGATGCTTGCCAAGCTAAATCTGTGGTTTCATCCGGACAGAGAAACAGACAACATAAAACGACCTCAGAAAATAGATCCGCAGACTGGAGGGGATGAATTCCTACCAGAGTCTGGAATTCCGTAAGCAGCCGAACATGAACGGAGTGTTTTGGAATAGTGTCGACTTGACTGTAGAGACTCATTCAATAAATTAGAGTATTATTAGAAAGTTCCTTAATCCAGTTATGAGGATTTATTTTTCTTTCAGCTGATTAAAACACGGCTTAAGATTACAATGTTACATTAAGCCAATAAAAACATTTTTAATGCAGAAATGTATACTCACTGAAAAGTGTGTTTAAAGCTGCAGTGTCTCATTTTTCTAAACACTTTTTTTACATTGGGGTTAAAACGTCTCACTGTCTCATAACATCAGACAGATAATCTGTGAAAATAGAGTTCTGTGGTCTCATCATTGGTCAAATTTATTGCTAATTTATAGTCTTTTATTGTTTTCTGTCACAATACAGGTATTATTTTATACATAATGGTCTTTAAAAGTCTTAAATTTAAAGAAACCCTGTTTGGAGTAGAGGATTAAAACCAGATACAGACGAAACATCATGAAGACATTTCTGCTCTGAACAAAGACTCCAGTTATCAGTTTAGTTTGACGGGAACTCGGTGACCTCTTCGAGGAGGTTAAACGCTTGCGCCTCCGTTCCTCATCTCGCACGTTCAACAGGAGGTCGTCTGTTCGCTTAAACAGCCTGCAAGTAAACGAGCCGTCCGCTGCAACTCGCCGGCTTCCAGCCAGAAATCCAGAAGCATTAACTACCGAGACGCTTTCCAGCAATCAAAAGCCACACGTCTGCATTAAACTCCAAATCACAGCGCGCGCCGTGCCGAGGAAATGTGGAATTTCCTCTCTGCTGCAGATAAATTTTGTCGTCTTGGCAACATCTGCCGTCTGTGCGGCTTATCGGAATCTGGCAGCTCGGATCTTCACCCGCCCGCACTTTCATTTCCATCCTGAAACTTTATGTAACAGACACCGCCTGCGTCGGCAAATGGCGAGCCGTTAAAGCATAATGACTATGAAACCATAATTATTTGGAGGAGTTCTGGAGGAGCCCCCCCCCCCCCCCCCCCACACCCCCAGCCCCTCTAAGTGCTCCCCGCGCGCCGCGCATACGGGGCCACGCTAGAGCAGTCGCACTAATCTCCAAAAGAAACTTTTGCTCCCTCTCCCCGCTTGTCTCTCTGCCGATCTTCCCCCCCCTCCCTCGCCCCCCCTACCCCCCTCACCCCGCCTCACACCGTTCCCCCGCAGCCCCCCGCGACAGTTCGACTGCACAAAAAAGCACAGAGAATGTGCAATTGCTTGTGAAATTTAAATGGGGAGATTACACAGCTGTTGAAGCCCCCCACCTCCCACACACATCCACCCCCTCCCATAGCCGCCCAAATGCATTTGTGCCGGCTCATTCGTTTTGTTTTGCTCGCCCCTTTTCTTCCCCCCACCCCCCACCCCCACCCACCCCCACCCTGACTAAACCTAACGCACCTTTTTGCCCTGACTGTACAGAGCCCAGCACCGCATTACAACAACTGTAAGTTTTTGATAAGATTTTTCGATAACGGAGCAACATAAAGTGGCACATTATGTACAAAAACCCATCATTATTGAACTTCAGGTTAAAATCTGAAAGGTGTGGCATACATTTGTATTCTGCTTAGTCAGTGCTTTCTACAACCACCTTTCCATACAGTCAATTAGACCTGGGTCTGGACTTTGACTGGGCCATTGGAAGAGTATATATATTGATCTAAGCTAATCAAAGTTGTTCTCCTGTTGAAAGCTTAACGACCCCAACCAATAAATCAATCAACCAATCACCATACCAGGAAGTATTGGGAGCTCTGTGCTCAATAAGCAGTGGTCTCAGTTTGTAGGACATTAGGAGGTCTTCCCACAGATTGGACTCACTGAGTGGATTATATTCTGACACGGTTCTTCTTGGGACTGAGCTGTAGAGTGTAGATATGTTTAGGAATATCCCAGTTTCTCTTCTGGACCCGTTACCCCCCTCCCCGCCCCGGCACCATGGCCTGAACTCCAAACAGTAAATTACAGGGTTGACCCAAATTTACTCCTCACTTTTCAGATTTTCTCAAGCTTTAAAGAGGCACTTTTATGTTTTCTCACGTATTTGTTAAAACTGTCGTCATGACAGTATGAGACGATCTCTGAACAGATCCACCTCCTCCACCTCCTCCACCTCCTCCCTGCCATCTGCAGGAACATAACGCTCCCGGTGGAAAATGACCAATCAGAGCCAGGAGGAGGGTTTGATGTAGGTGTCATCATCTTAGGGTAAGATGACACCTCACAACATAAAAACCGTCATCAGCTTGTTCTGAGTTGCTTTTGAATCATAAGGGAACATTGATCAACATATTTGACGCGTAATGATGGCTCTGGAACGTCTGTAATTGGTTTGAACAACTATATGACGTGTTTATGATGTTTAAACTGCTACGTTGCTGAAATGAGCCCCACAAATAAACTTGATTGTTTGGTCGTTGATCATGCTCACCACGTCTTTCTCCCATGTGCTTCTTGTCATTCCTCTCTTTCAGCTGGGGCTCCACGTCTCCAGCTCAGCGACGGACCGTCAGCCCATGTACGGAGAGGCCAAGATGGCGGCGCGTCCTTACCAGATCGCGAAGCAGCAGTGGTTCAAGTCTCTGCAGGAGACGGGCCTGGGTACCTGGGTGAAGAAACCTCCGGAGCAGGAGCAGTTCCTGCTGTCCATCTGAGCAACGCCGGGGTGTGTGTGTGTGGGTGGGTGTGTGACCTTTATTTTTTTTAGGGTAAGATAACGCCCCCCACAGCTTCATACCAGGAAGTGCACCCTCCAAACCCAAGATGACCAACCCTTGTGCGTGACCGCAGTTTTCATTCTGTTTCGTGTCGCCCTTTCATCCCGTCACTGAAGCCACCAGCAGAAGATCATGTAGGAAAACTAGAGTTGAAAAGCTGGAGTTTTTTTTTTTTTTCTTCCCCCTTTGAACACAAACAAGTTTAAGCAAACACCCATCTAAATACACCGCCTCCCCCCAACCTCCATTCCCGTCCGTGGCTGTCAAGTAAAAAGGGGGTTGGGGTAACCTTGAGCAGAATGAAAGGCAGCCGCTATCTTGTCATCAGCTATTTCCGGGCCCTGAGGCTCCCGCTGAGGAGCGAAGCCACAGGGGAGAGAGAGAACGAGACAGGCTGAGCAAGGGGAAAGGATGGGGGGGGAAAAAAAAAAAAAAGAGGGTCCACGTCCAATTACCGGCCCTGTCAGGGTGACGGGTGATGGAGACGAAGGCAGGGAGTGAGGAAAGAGAAGGACAGGGTGGTTCACCTTCTCCTCTTTTATTACTACCTCCATCCTCCTTCGCTTAATTCACCTTTTTAACTCTCCTGTGCCCTCTCCCTCCCTCCGGGGGGAGCTAAACATGACACAGCGACAGGTTAATGCAGCCCTGGAGGAGGCCAGGTGCATAAATGACATCATTACTTCCCGACTAAGCACAAGAACGGAGGAGGAGACGGACCGGAGAGTTTCTTCTTTGTGTTTTTTCACCTGCTGGTTTTTCCTTGGTCTTAACAAAAGCTCAGTAACAACATTCATACTCACCTTTTCTTCCCCCTCAGTCTGATAACAGCTATTAGTGACGTTTTTTGTTTTTGTTTTTTGTTTTTAACGTTACTTTCAGCTCCCATCACCATCAGATCCGAGGTCCAACACCCGACAGGTCACCGTCCGCCCCATGTAAATTAGCACCTTAATGCATCTCGTCTTTGCATATTTTGTCTGTGTATCACTGTGATGTCTTTCTATTCATTATGATCATGACTGTACTGTTCTGTCAGCGTTCTCTATAAATAATTGAGCCGCAGCATCAGACCGCCGGCGGCAGCGAGATCCAAGCAGTGACATCAGTGACATCTAGTGGTTTCTCTGAGTACTCCGCCCTGTTCAGACCTGGTGGTTTCACTGGGACCGTGTGGGAGTTGAGATGACAAACAGACCGATTTACACCAAAAAAGCTACCTTATGACTCATGTTCCATGATTGTTTTTCCCCTCATTCATTGAGATCCAAGAGAGACCTATTTTGATAAACAGTAATTATCGTAGCGATGAAATTGGGACCTAGCGATATATATTTTTATAAACATTTATAGTGAGACTTGAATCTGTTTGGGCTGGACTGATCGTGGCGTGATCAGATCAAGTCACACTAACAGTAGAACCTGCATGCTGTTCAAATTCAAACAATACTTTACTGATCCCAAAGGGAAATTAAGTACACATAATGTATTGTGTGTAATTGCAAAATTACAAATGATGCATCTTATGCAGTGGCAGATGTGCATATCACTACTTATTTCATTTTGAATGTTTTATTGTTTTGTTTTGTTTTTTCGTCAATGCAACAATCACAAACGATTTTCGGGTGGACAAGTGTGATGTGAGATGCACCAACTCAAACTTATTAAACCAGAAGCAAAACAATATTACACGTTTTAACATTTTTTACAGATCAAAATTTGAAAGGCATGGCACAAATTTGCTTGCATCCACTTTTTATTCTAAAGCCCCTAAATCAAATCCAATTCACTAGTTTGGCCTGTAATGGAAGAATAGCAAAGAGGGGTAAAGGTAAAGGTAAAGGGGGTAAAGGTCATTAGCTTGTTCTTGTAGTTAGCTATCACTCTGGTTCTGTGACTTGAACTGACACATGTTAATGTCTATGTAATGCTTAGTATATTTGTTACGTTCAAATTTGACTTCTTTTGTTGTTGTTTTTTTTAAGAATTCAACATAAACTCTTCATCCCCAGTGAAAGCTAGAAATTTTGCAAACCTTCCTGTGATTGAAAAGGAGCTGAAATTTGCCAACATTGAACCTGGAAAAAAACAGAACCAACTGGAGAAAGATTCAGCTAAGAGCGAAACCAAGAGGATTCAAAATCTCCGGTCACTACTTTATATTATTTCAGACACCAACAAAACTCCACTGTGGAACAGATTTTATGTAAAGTACCGTCTGTTTGTCAGATCAATACGACAGTATAGGTGCAAATCTTGGTTTTTCGGGCAAATGTGACATTCATCACTATCACGCTCCCCAATGTTAGCAAACACAGAGTTTCACCAGTTTATTTTTGAGATAAAAC
Source organism: Poeciliopsis turrubarensis (assembly GCA_010277015.1). Taxonomy (NCBI): domain Eukaryota; kingdom Metazoa; phylum Chordata; class Actinopteri; order Cyprinodontiformes; family Poeciliidae; genus Poeciliopsis; species Poeciliopsis turrubarensis. Next base: position 1,332,083 of record VMRN01000051.1, read on the forward strand.
ATATAACGTTTGTCTGAAAAGCCGTTTGCGTGTAAATATGTAAAAACAAATGTACAAATGATGTTGATGAGGAAGGAATCTAAAAATGTCCAACTATGTAAATCGAGGTACAAGAGGAATTGCTGCTAAGGTCTGTAAATTGCACTTCAGTAACATAAAAAGTGAATGTTTGTACTGTATATGTGAATAAAACCACTAAATCTTGTAATTTTACTTTTGCCTGTCTGGTTTCTGTTTTTAGCATTGGTGTATTTCCACTTTGTCACGATCAGCTGTCGGTGCGTTAATGTGCCGACCCCAGAGACCAGCCGGCCATTATTAAAGAGGCCTCCCACTGCTGCGTCTCCCCGGGGAAATCCACGGGAAAATGGTTATCTCAGTCGGGCTCATGGCAGGTGGCGCACAGTCCAGCGGGCAAATTAGTCTGGAGGATGAAAGAGGAGACCGGTGGAGGCAGCTACACCTCGTCTCCTCCGCCCCCCCCCCTACAGCTCCACGGTTGACCATTTGAACCGGCTCTAAGCTAATGGTTAGTGCAAAGAGACATGAAGGTGTTACGCGGCACAACACTGGAAGGTTCCACCGTAAACCCACATGGAGAATGTTTTACGGTTCACAATCTTTTTGTCGTAACTCGGCTCCACTACAAACGTAAAACACTGGAGAAATGAAGATTTCCATTGAAGTACACAATGAAGCGTTTGTGTAGCTCCATGTCATTCCAGATATGAAATTTTTTTGACAGCAGATAAAATGGTAAATGGCTCATTTTAAGCACAGCTCTTAACAGCGGTCACTATTTGTCACTACAACTCAGAATTTTTTTAATTTCCAGATTGGGGAAGCAAGGGAATGGACCAAATGATAGTGGTGCACTAATGATGTGGGTTTGTTTTGGCACCTACAGACTGACTATTGTTTCATTGTGTTTCAGATGCCAAAAGTGATGTATGTCATTTGTTAGCCAATGACCTGAAAGTCAGTTCTGGACTGTGACCCTTAAAAAACAGCAACCAAGGCTGGGAAATTAAAAAAAAAAAAAATAAAATCTGTGTTGCAAAGGCTCACTCCAAGTCCAGGCCTTAAACTAATTCAAGAGCTGCGATGGAGCCTCTATGACCCTAAGCATCCCTTAACGCAGGGGCAGGTGGGATCCTGGTCCTCGAGGGCCGGTGTCCTGCAACTTTTGTCACCTTCTAAGAGATTCAGGTCACCGAAGTCAGTGTAAATATGTAAAAATTTAAACTCACTTCGGTGACTTGAATCACCCCCCAAGGTGCAATCAAGTTCTCCAGAGTCCTGCTAATGACCTCATTATTTGACTCGGGTGTGTTGAAGTCGAGACGCATCTAAAAGTGGCAGGAGACCGGCCCTCGAGTCTCCCACCCCTGCCTTAGATGTACAAGGAATTCCCTATTTTGATGTTTTAAGAGAAACCTTAAACCTACAGACGGTTACACTTACTTTGCTCTTAATGAGAAAGAATCCTTATGAACAGACATCAGCAGTTCCAGGTTTTGCAGATGAATAAAAACACAATTTTCTGAGAGATAACCAGCCTCATTGAAGTGAATCAAAAAAAAAAGTGTGGGCTGAATAAGATGAGAGACGCGACGGTAGCAAAAGGAAATCACATCTTTTTTTTCCCTTTTTTATTGGAAAGTGTCAGGGAGAACACAGCCATCACAATAAAGTATGCAAAGAAGATCGCATAATGAAGTTAGGCGAATGCAAATTCACTTCAGTGAGCCGAAAGCTGATCCACTTTAGAAATGTAGATTTTACTCCCGCAGTCTGGCTGTAATTTAATGTATCAATCTGAAAATCTGATTTCCTCCAGGTTGGTTATTCAGAAGCGCCGCGTTTTCTGAACTCAGCGTTCCGCCTGCGGAGTAACGGGACGCCGATGCCACCGGGCAGGAGTCCCCGCCGCCACCCCGTCGAAAGACACGGACAAAGCAAACCCGTCTGAAGCACAATCGATTATCTAACATGTGGAGGAGCCGCAGACGGACGAAAGTCACACGCCGTCCTCGATGCAGTAGTAAGGCATTTTAATTCAGGTCCAACATTTCTCAGGTTCATGCTACTTTACAATGTGATCCTGGTTCTTATTGTTGGAGGAAACAGCAGAGGCGTGTGCGTCCTGAACACACGGGATCTACACTGGTCACATATACAGGCAGTTGTATGGAGTTTTACAGCACTGGAATAAGTTAAACATCTGAAGGAGATTTAAAATAAAACAAAAAAAAAAACAGCATCACTTCAGTTCAGAACATTGCACATGTAACATACAGCATGTTTCAGGAATCAGGTGGAGCACAGTAACCTGACGACAAAAACCCGGCGTCTTTTAAAGACACAGTCACCTGGTTTAAAACGCACAACATCACTCTGTGAATGAGTAACATTAAGGAGCTGAGTATTGGTTCCATTTCTTTTTTGTGTTACAGACAGAGAGAGACAGACTGACTGACAGACAGACAGACAGACAGATGGGTGCAACACAGTACAGAGCTGAAAACCACTGAAGCACACACACCACACACACCGACCACTTTGGGCTCACGACTTAAAACGACGAGTTCTGAGGCGCCAAAAGGAGGAGCGAGTCCAGCTCAGGTCAGAGGTTTCCATACGGCCACGGTGACGGTCGCCACTGGCAAGAAGGTTTTTATTTTTGATGATTCAACATCCAACTTCAGTGAGTTTTTTGTTTTTTGAAAAACAAAGAGTCCAGAAGTTTGAATTTGCAGTGTTGCTTAGGAGCAAAGTACTTGGTTAATGGTCACAAAGAAAGCTGCACCTGAACTACATGTCTTTTTAGCAATCGACACTCTGGAATGGTTGGATTCGTGAGATTATATTTTATGATGGATTATTTTAGCTCGTTTGGTTTCCCAGCATCAGCCTGGCTGTTAACATATTTTCTATAAATTTACATACAGCTGCTTTGAGTTTGGTGATAGTCTGTTGAGACTATCACCATATTGGAACAGTATGAGACGGATAATCTTTATAAATAAATTTTAAAAAATGCAAAAAAAAAACCCCCCAACAAGCTCTTATAACCGTCTGCACATTGAACCGCTCCTGGTCTATTTGCTGCTCAGTGTGCGAACTACAGCAAAACCGAGGTCTTGCTGTAGTTTAGCAGAGCAAAAGGGAAGGGCATGAGCAGCGCATACATGAGCTTGACTAACAAGAGCTAAGACTCTCCTGGCTCTGATTGGCTGCAGTAACGGTGGGAGGAGGTGGATTATCTGGCTCATGTTATACTCTCACAACATAGCAAAAATTTAAAGAAATACTTAAAAAAAAAAATGTTAAAAAATAAATAGGTATATGCTGCAGCTTTAAGCACAGACTGGGAACGTTGCCTTGGTGAAAACCCAGCTGCGTCCATGTTTCGAGCAATCTGTTCAGCTGATGTGAAGCCTTCGATATCGGTGACCATGAAAGCAGCCACAGATACTCTCAGATGAGTCAAACGGCCGTCGCTGTGGCGCTGGTGCTGGGGGTCTTGGGTTGTTCTTCAACATTCTGACCGATTTCCTTCAACGTGACGGTGGAGATTTGGCTCCACTCGGATACAACAGAGTTCAGACCAGATGAGAACTGGATAGAGCTGATTGGAGTATAAACAAGTCAAACCTCTGTCCCCGACCTGCTTCAACGCAGAGTTTGTGCCGGGACACTAGCCACCTGCCCATGTGGCGTAGACGACATTGAAAAGTCTCTGGAAATTCAAGCTAGCACGCCCAAATGTCGTTTTAAAAACCCTTCATCCTGCTCTACTGAATGACGACCGTACGCAAAACTTATGCGGGCCCCGAGCGCAGCAACACGTCGTTTCCCCTTTGTCCTGCCAGAATAAAGCTCCGTCTATATATTTAAACATCTCCTATGTAAACATAAAACAAGGCAAGTAACAGAAAGTGAGATCTGGAAATACAAAGGCTAACCGTGAACCGAAGAGAGGAGGTGGGGGGTCCGGATCTCCGTCTGCTGAGCTCTGCGTTGTAAGACGCGGCAGACGTCCGTCGCGATATGTTTGGTTCTGTGTGAGGAAACGCTCCGGAAGGATAAAGACATCTCAAAGCTCTGCCATATTTGACAAATTGCACCTCCCAGAAGGCGGCTAAGACACTGAATCCGTCACTTAATCAGGCCACAACATCTTATATACATACTCTACAGATTGTTCTCCGACTGCTTTTGAAGCAACGTCTGCAAACCGAGGTCATCTAGCATGCAGGAGAAGCTATTTGGCAATGACAAAAAAAAAAAAAAAGAAGAAAAAAAACAGAAAAAGGTGACGTGAGCAGCCGCCTGCACACACACACACACACACACACAAAACCGAACATGTACTTCCACACTGAAATGGCACGAATCACAGTCCATGCGAAATAAGAAGGGCGAGGTCCGGATGGGTCACTTCTCCTGCAGCAGGGCCGGGATGTTGATGTTCCAGCCGATGGCCTGGCGGTCGAAGCCGCAGGTGAACAGGTTGCACGCCTGGTTCTCCTCGTTCCACGCCGTGCAGCACACCATTCGCCTGTGACCCTTCACACACACACACACACACACACAGATGTATACAAAGGTTTTGTTTAAAAACAGCAGCGGATGTGATGCAGTAGTCATTTCGGGTCCCGCTCCCGTCCTCTCCTCACCATCCGGTTGCTGCGTGGGAGTCGGGCCAGCCTCACGCCGCTCATGTCGAACAGGCGGACTTGTCGATTGTCGTGCGGCAGGGCGATGATCCTCTGGTTGGCCGAGACGCTTATCCTGAAACGCCACACAAAGTTGCTCTGTAAAGCTGATCTCTTTGGGGGAAAAAAAAAAAAAAAAAAAAAAGATCTAAAAGATTTTTTTTTTGTCTTTTAAACTTTTAAATCGCCGCCTTTCACCCACCTGTTGACAGCCGAGTCGGTGCGGATGGTTGCTATGGGCGACCGCATGTTCTTCAGGTCCCACACCTTCACGGTGCGGTCGTCGCTTCCCGAGACGACGTTGTCCCCCACCGTGAAGACGGCGGATGTCACGGTGCTGCAGAAAGCAGGACAGAGTGGGACGGTCAGACAGGAAGAAGACAGGTCAGAGAAAACAGACACTTATGAAGCAGTTTCTACAAAACGCAGAGAAGACCTCCATTTCTATAAAGAACTGACTGCACGTAAGCTTCAGATTCATTATTTGTCAAGACTGAATTCACTTAACCCCTTATTCGCTCTACAGGGAAAATTAAATGTCGTCATAACTCATGTCGTCCAATTGCCCTCAAAGAGCCGCGGCGCATGTTGATGCTGTGTCCCGTCAACTGTCCAAACCGAGAGAGCAGAAACCAGAGGGGACGTTTGTCCAAACGCGCAACGTGAACCCGAAAAAATTAGGACGAACAGTAAAACCTAAAGAAGAAACCAGACCTACAAGAACTTGCTTATTCTTATACGCTCGTGATTTTAGTTCACTCAAAGAAACGTTCAGCTTTTCCCTTTTGTTCTTGTCCATTCATGGGCTGAAACTTACAACAAAAAAACAGAAAAAAAAAAAAAACAGAAAAAGGAAAGGAAAGAAAAAGAGGGGAATAATTACAGTAAATAGTGCTCCATCACGCCTCTCCTTCTCTTCAGCATCTACATCTAGTCTGGCCTGCTTAAATGAACCGCCGCCTTAATTCAAATTGACATGGCATTACGGGCTAATTAGGCACCCAAACCTGGCCCCATTAAAGGCGGCGGCTCCAGGAAAGTGTTGCGCCGACACAGGCGCCTCCTGACTTTGAAGGGTACGGCCCAGCTGGGAATACGAGCGGCGTGGAGGGGATGATGGGAGGTGAGCACGCGGCGTAATCAGACAAGGTAATTGATTATAAGGTTGATTAAGGTTAAAGGGTTTCTCACGACGACGGCGAGGAAGGGAAAAAGGGGCGGGGCGGGGGGAGAGAGAGAAGGAGTTTGGTGGTACTTAATGCTCGGTTGGTCTCTGACAGCCAAGGTCAAGAGACTGAAAGACCCGAGGAAAAAAAAGAAATACAAATGTTAAAGCATCTCATTAGGAGAGAAAAAGTGAGTTTTTTTTTCTTTATATGTGTATATGCAAAAAAATAATAATTATGCAATCCTGTCATCATGAAAGAATTTTTATATTGAATCAATTTGCTTGATTGTTTTTGTTTGCTTGTGTTGAAAACACACTAAAAATATGTAGAATTAATTCATTAGAATTAACATGCTAAAGATCACTGCCCAAATGGATTTAATTGGGATTCAATGCAACAGATGAAGAGAAAGTCCTGGATAAGTGAAGAGGATCCCGCAGCATGATGCTGCCATCGCCATGTTTCAAAGTGAATGTAGATGAATGGTGAAGGGTTTCTTTATTTGACATAGGCGGCTTTTTGCATGTAGACGTGCAAACCGTTACTTCTCCAATAGAAGTTCAATCAGAAATGATATATTTTGTCCTTATGGTAATTTTAAGTTTTTGAAAATTACCAATTCAATAGAAACCAGAGTTTCTAATTCCTCAGGATGAACGGAGGATTTTTATCTACTTTGATGTTGAATCATATGGATCTTTTAACTGTTGGTGTTTAAAGATAAAAGCTGAAGACGTAAATGAAACCAGTCAGATGGAGACTAAGTGCTTTTGCAGCTTTGTGTTAATTCTCCAGCGCTGCAGCAAAGCTGACAGTCCCTGAAGTGATGGAGTATTCCTCAGCAGAGACGAGATATCAGATCTGCATCTGACGCACACACACACGCAAACTCGCCCGCACGCGCGCGCGCGCACACCCACACACACCCACACACTCTCTCTCTGCGGAGCGCAATCAGAATGTCTGAGGAAGCCGTCGACGGGAGGGGAGACAAACCCGACATGGCATCCCGTTTGTAGAGCAAGTGCGCTGTCGTTTCTCGTTTGCTCTCGGCCGTTTTGTTAGCTCGCGCGCCGTTGTCATTACACTGCAATTATGGCGGGGCGGTGGGACGGAGGGTGGATGCTGCACTTTTAGCCGCCGCGCTCCGCTGTCAGCCAGCGTTAGGCGTAATTGCCGGTGAAGGCGGTGGAAACGAGAGGCTTTCACACCCCCCCCCCCCCCCCCGCCGCCCCCCCTTCTCCGGCTCTCTGCCTCTATTAAACCGTTCTCATTTATCTCTGCGACTGCAGCTTTTCACAGGAATGATGCCGTGTTTATGTCAGTCATGTTGCAACATTATGCCATAAGGAAGATCCCGGGAAACGAGAGAGAGAGAGAGAGAGAGAGTGAGAGAGACGGCGGGAGGATGTAGCTCACGACTAACAAGTGGTGACAAACTGGATCAGGAAGTGACCTTTTAGGACCCAAAGGACGGATCCAACCTGCGCCTGGTCTAAAACATCGACTTTATTTCAGAATTTCTACCTGATTGGGGAAAATAAACAGAAATTCATCAGCAACTTTAATGGAAGCTCTTAAATCTGCTGCATTTTACACATTTTATGATAGCACATTTCAGACTACTTCAAAACTAACTAAATAAAAGGGACACAATTCAAGTTTTCATGCTTTCACTGACGTTTCGAACTCAAGATGAACCATCTGGTCCTCATCCAAACTGAAAGTGGAGACATTATAAGCTGCTGCGTCTTCCTCCCCGAGCTGCTTCATGTATTTTTTTGGTTTAAATATAAGAAGGATTAAAAGGACGACAAGCCATGATGATTACGGCTTCCAGATCATCAAACTCCACAACGGATCAAAATTCCAACCCCAACTCTATTATTCAGGTGAGTAATGACATTTTCGGCTGATTTTTTTTTTCCATTTAGGCATTTATGCCTTTAACCCAGCAATAGAAATACCTTAAAATATCCAAATCAATAATTAAATCCCATTTTAAATAAGAAAAACAAACATTTCGCCGTCTAAAATGCAGTCACAGCATTCCTTTATCATTTGTAGATTTCTTGATTAATATCTCCATTAACGATTAATCATCAGTGTGGTAACGGTCGCCTATAATAGGGGATTTTGCTTCTTTTTTTTTTTTTTCATGTTAAATGCAAAATATTTATATTTTAAATTTTTTGTACAGTTTTGGCTTAATCACTGCTCTGAAAATGTTGAATTCCAGTTCCAGTGTTAAATGTTTGTTAGAATTTATAGTTTATTGATCTTAAAGAATATGTTCTCGCATAATTATGCTATTAGCACTATATTACATAAAAATGGTGTCAGAACAACAATACTATTGTTTATCGCAATAACGTCAGGGACAATTTATCATCCAGCAAAATTTGTTATGACGGTCCTACTCATTAAGCCTACAGCTCGGCTTAAAGTGTTCAGATGGACAATTCTTACAATTACAAGCAGTAAAATGAAGCCGCAAGCTGCTCCAAGTTAGCAGTTGAATAATGCAGTAGAGTTCATTTAAGCACATGATTATTTAATAAGCAGCAGATGAATGATTTTTGTCGTTTCTAAAACAGAAATCTGTGTCGTATTTAAATGCTTTGGTGGGTTTGGTGCTTTGAACACATCAGGAAGGGCGAGAGGCAAGAGAGGCCTCATGGGAAGGACATAAGGACGGAGGAGAGGAGGCGGGGATGTTAACTGTGAAACACTGGAGTCTAATCTCATTACTGCAATTGTCTATGGGAGGGAATTAGTTTGGGATCTGCAGGAATTATTCATGTTGGGATTGTACGTAATGAGCTCGACGTAATCCCTCGCCTGCAATCAAAGGCTGCCAGAGAGCAGCAGCCAGCGGACGCGTGTAGGCATGCGCATAAACACACAGGCGCGAGCGCGCAAACACTACCCCCTCCTCTTACGGCTTTTAAAGAGCAGCGCGGCTGAAAGCCACAGACGAGCCTGACAGCCGTCGCTTTGAAACGGGCGGCTGCAATTGAGTGTTAACAGCGAGCGAGGAGCCAAATTACACAGAGTGGGGGGATTAACGCTGAAATGGACAGATAAATGAACAGGAGAGCGGGGGAGAAAGAGAGGAAGTGATAGGAAACAGAGACGCGCACTGTCGGAGTGAAGAGAAGTGCTCAGTAATGAATGAAAGGCAAGTGGAGGATTTGGCTTAGAGCAATAAGGTCTGCAGATTAATGCTAAAGGAAAGAGGAAGAAGGAAACTGGAGGAGAATTGGAGAGCTGGACGAAGAGACAGCACCACCTAGTGGACACTTGGCTGCAAATTGGTCACAATGAAGGTTCAAAGTTTGGTAACACTTTATATGAAGGGGTGTGCATAACTGACTCGCATAATGTTGTCATAAACTTAATATAACACCTGTTATGAACATGAAGAAGTCTTCATGAATGACACTTTTAATGCGAAGTTGTCACTTTTAATGCACTTTTTATGCAAATTTTTGCTCAACTATACATTCAAAGTGTCATTATTTACCGAATGACACTTCATGACAACAGTCAAACATTCATAAAGACTAATACATGTTCATAACAGGTGTTATGTCATGTTTATGATGGTGTCATGTCAGTCTTGTGCACGCCCCTTCAAATAAAGAGTTACACATCCATTTGCCTACAGCAAATGAAATGGGAGGACAGAATCTCAAACCCTGAAGCCAAAATAAAATAAAAACCACAAAAAAATAAAATAAAATAAATAAATACAATATGTGAGAGGAGGAAAAAAAAAACCCACAAAAAACCAGATGTGGACTCACTCTGTGTGTCCCTGGAAGACGTTGACAGAGTGGATGGACGGGTCCCTGAAGTCCCACAGTCTAAAGGTGGTGTCCCTTGAGGAGGTGACCACCAGGCGCTGGGTGGGGTGGGTGCAGCAGTGGGTCAGCTCCTGGTCATGACCTGCACAAACACCAACAAAATGATTCACGACAACAGATTCCCCGACTGGCTTTTCCTTCGTTTCTGTGAGCACACGCACAGCAGTGTACGGGATACTCGCATCCCGTACACTGCTCAGCTTTTGGTAACATTACAAACACACATTTCAACATCTTTTATCAGATTTCAGATCCTGAAAATGCAACAAGCCATTTATTGACCTATAATCATCCACATCCTGTTCCTCTCATTTGTTTTCAGCCCTGTTGATTCTTTCCATGATTTCTAAACCTCTTGCTCGTTTCTGCTAAGAGAACACTGCAAAAACACAAAATATTACCAAGTATTTTTGGTCCAGTTTCTAGCGCAAATCTAACAAACATAATACTGTCATGAGCTTAATATTACATTAAAATGTTTTGTTACAAGTGACATAATCTGTCAGTGGAACTAGTACATTTTAAAATCAATTTTAAGGAGTTACTGACCTTCATGTCTTATTGAAAAGTTACTTGTAATTTTTGTTTGTTTTATTCCAAGTATACTAAAAAATTTGCACTATAAACTAGATCAAGTAAAACTAGACAAGACTTTGTGTTTTTGCAGCGAACCGTCTTACTACCCCGTTTCACCGATAGCAGAAATGTTTCAAGTTTAGGCTGAAAAGTTCAAATTTGGACTTTTTCCACACCCTTGAACGAAAGCCAAAGAGGCCTCCTCTGTCTAACTGAATCTTCCACTCAGGATTGAGTGTCCTGAACAGAATGCATCCACTACCAACATTTTCGTACCGGTCAGAGTGTGAACCAGTTCGGACGTCTCCACCTCGTACAGGTTGGCGGCGCGGTCCCACGAGGCCGTCACCACCTGTCGGCCTCCCACCAGCCAGTCGGCCGCGATCACCACGCCCTGGTGGCTCTTGAGGGTTGCCGTGGCGACCCGGACCGTGGGGACCTCAGAGGGACCGTCTCCTTCCGTCTCGCCCTCTTCTCTGTCGGATGAATCCTGGTCGTCGTCGCACGGAGCCTGCAGAAGGACGAGATACGGTTGAAAGCAGATGCGTGCACACACAGTGAACGGACTAAACCTTCCTGGTTTTCGGTCAGTTATTGTCAAAAACTATTTCTGGGTCAAAAGACAGAATCATGAGAGAGAAATGTTTTGCTTTTTTTCCCCACAGATTTTTAAATTATTGTTTTACGTTCATCAAAAAGAGAAATTTAAAACTTTCTCTTAAGTTTTAGGCGAATATCTGGTTCCAAATGTACGCCAGAAACGAGAAGCTCTCAGCTCGTGCCCTTGAAATCTTTTTCGCTTGTAGCAAAAAATCTCAGTCCGAAGCTACTTACGCTGACATCTGGCGGCGGCTGCGGCGCCGGGAGCTGCACCATGTAGCGCCAGATGTGAGCCGTCTGGTCTCCGGAGGCTGAGGAAAAACACAAGAGAAAAGCTCATCAACACAAGGTTCCCACCCACATCCTCCTGGAGACATCAAACCTGTTGACACAGATTCTGTTTAAATCTTTAAAAAAAAAGAAGAAAATAAAAAATCTTTTATGAATTCAGATCCATACCTGTGAGTGCCATCTGCTCGGTGGGGTGAAATTTGATGGAGTTGACTGCAACAGAGATGAAACGTCATCAAAGATTCAGATCTTCTTCCAAAAGTGACAGGAAGATAATTTTTTTTCGACACGTATAGAAGGATGATAAAGCATAACAAATCATTTTTTTCCATACATACCTGATCCTGCATGGCCTGCATACCTCAGCAGACATTTCCCCGTCTCTATGCTCCACAGCAGAGCTGAGTGATCTGTCAGGACAGGGAAATCGGATCATTTCAACTTCATGGAGATTTAAGCCATTCTGGCTCGACGAGGTTCCTTTTGGGTGAGCCGTGTACCGGCAGAGGCGGTGCCGAGCACCACGGGCTGAGTCCGGGTGACGCTGAGGTCCCAGATGCCGTCCCGGTGGCCGACGTACTCCTTGAGCAGCTGGCACAGGGCGCGGGAGCCGGTGGTGGCTTTGAAGCTGGAGACGATCTGCAGAGAGGAAGAGAGGAGGGACTGATGAACAGAAGAAATCGAGCAGAGGATGGAGTTTAGAATCTGCATAAAGGGAACCATTTACAGCACTTTGAAAAAGTATTTATAGACCTTAAATCTTTGCTACATTTACAACCACAGGCTTCCATGTGTCTTAATAGGGAGTTTTTGGTAGACCAACACAAAGTAGAGCATCAATTTGAATAGAAAGGCCACAAAATTTAAACTTTTTTTTTTTTTTTTTTTTTTTTTTAGAAATCACAATCTGAAACATATTGGCCATACACCTATATTGGCACCAACATTGGTATCGGCTGATATTTGTCTTTTTTAAGATAATGGTATAGGTCTGATAAATAAAACTAGGTTGCCATTAGCAACAGATATTCATTTCCATCTTGTTGCCGGTCGTTTCAGTTAAATTCCCCCATGATCCTCGCATGACCAACCATCTCCCGTCACGCTCCAGAAACAGAAGCACAGGTGAAGAGGTGGTCACTTTTTTAAAGGGTCGAAAGGTTAGGGGAATAAAAATAGTATTGGTTCTTTATCAATGTTTTTGAATTTCCCTTTTCTCCCCTTTCAGAGTCATTAATTCCTTCCAGCTGGTCTACCCCAATAAAAAGAAAAAAAATAAGATAAAAGTGTTGTAAATAGTTACTGTATGGCTACACATATAGTGCATGCACCATTAACAAAAACACACTCACACAAGCATATGTAAATGGATTAGTTGAGTCACTTATTAATACTCTAAAGAAATCGTTGATTTAACAGAGAACCGTCAACATGCTGAATATGTTTTGATTGCATTGTGTTGCTTTCTGCCAAGATAAGATGGTGTTTGGTATGTAGGGCAGAGTCGGTCGCCTACTGTGGGTAAAGGTCAGCTTTGCAGCTTTTTCCCCCTGAACGCCTCTGCAGCAGGTTAACTTTAGATCAGAGCCTGGTGAAAAACCTAAACTCAGCTCTGCTGCACCCTCGCAGAGGGTGACGGCTATAAACACATTTCGACGACTTCTGCTTCCCGGGGTGTTTCTAACGAGATCGGATCTGCACAGGCGAGCTCGAGTTCTTGTAATGAGGATGCCGCGTTCAAACATCAGAACCCCGCTAACCTATTCTACTCTAAAGTCTTAAACAGAGAAAGCTCAGTGTGCGCGCCCGCCTTCTCTGATCTCGAATATTAACGTCGGCTCTGCTCAACACGTCAGCAGCTCCAAATGAGACGCGCGCGTGTCTAAAAATATTGTGTGCTCTGGTTGCGCGTCGGCCTTTGCTGCTGCAGGGCCCCCCACACAGGAACGATCTCGAGAGGAAGGTTGGGCTTCTATTTTCACAGAGCCGCAACAGCTGAGGCACATGACAAGATCAGCAGGCTTCGATCCCTGGCAGCCGGCCCACACCACAACCAATTTTTAAAAAAAAAAAAAAAAGAAGAAGAAGCAGCAGCAGCAGCAGCATGGGTCATTCTAGCTAAAAGTGACCAAGCAGACCAACAAACCCAGAATTGGTGCATATTATTAGTTTTAACCCAGTTCAGTTTATTGTAACATTAGACTCAACATTCTGATGCATTAGCTGTGCAACAGATAGCAGACGTGTCTAACAGGAGGTTAATCTATGCTGTCCTCCCTTGATCCCTTGTTCTCTTTTTTTTTTTTTAAGTCTTAACTGGATTCAGATTCTCCATCTAGTTCAGGACTTGGTTGCACTGGGATTAATATATGTATTTTGAGAGAAAAAACAAAAGAGAAACAAAATACCATTTTGCACAGCTGAGTACAGAATAACAGAATGAGAACAGTTCTTCCCTGGTCCGATTACCAGTACCTACAGAACCCTTTAGCAGCCCAGGTAAAGATGAAAATGAAGTATTACAGTAAAATAAATCAAACCTTTTAGCTTATTTATTCCTAACGTGGGAATGGGAAACTCTTGTGAATAAAAGTTTGAGGCAAACCACCGGTGATACTTTCAATCCCAATAAGCATTTTCCATTTTTAAGTATATTAAGGAATGCATGACTCTCCATTCTTCCTGTGGTAAATGTCTGACGCTGCACAGAGTCCAATTACACTTTGCTTTCAAAATGGGGAAAAAAGAAGACGAAGACGACATGTTATCTTATTGGTTAAATCGGCAAGAAAATAACACAAAAGGTAAAAATGTGGTGCATCTGTGCCAAATTTTGAGATGGAGGCATACAGTATCAACGCCTGTGCTGTGAAATTCCTCCATAATTTTAACCATAGAGTAAGAAATATGCAACATCCAGAAGAACTTGTTGACTTCATGAGAAATAAAGTGGTGTCCTTCTTGACTAATCAAGTCAAATACCAGCTAAAGACTTCTTAAAAAAAAAAAAAAAAGTGTTACAGTCCAACTAAGTCTGGTGGAGACATATTTGTTGTTAAGCAACCAATAAATTTCCAAAAATTCAGGAAGAATCTGGGGGGGAAAAAAATAATAATAATAACCTCCACACATTTTTTTGATTAAAAAGAAAAAGACAATTTTAAGAGGTTAAGCAAGCAGCTGTGCTAAATGGTAAAAACTGTAGGCATTTCTTGAATGCAACCAATCCTGATATTTGGACTAATGTGAAGAAAAACAGCAAAAATCAGAAGCTTTTTACCAAAATGTGCTGCTAACCTAAAGGAAATTTTTAAACACAATTATTAGTGAAGCTCTCTTGTAATGTCTTACTCAGGAGCCGGCCCAAGGCATAAGCAAACTGTGACCAAAGGTTGTTCATTTCAGAACATACAACTGAAGGGAATTAAATGTTTTTTTTGTTTATTTTTTTCTGTAAAACAGACTAAGTAAACAGCTAAATTCTACTCGCAAACTAATTTGGGCCAGCTCTTTATTTTGTCACGGCTTTGGAGCAACAGAAAAGTTTGAAACATTTAGGTTTCAAACTTTCAAATAACTCTAGCGAACGAATAAAACGCACGTCTTCACCGTTTGGCGGCTACAGCCGCCCAACCGAGTCGAAAAGAGCGGAAAAGAGACGAGGAGTCAAGGTGAGACTGCAGTTAAGATGCGACTCAGCCAGCAGCCGCCTGCTCAACGCTCAAACAGAGCATTCAGGAAGTTACCCAGGAATCTCCGCCCCACAACTCCCAGGTTGGCACGCTGAAGTTGCGAGCTCCGCCTATTTTGTCCTGGAAAGCGTACAAGCGCTACCCTCGGCAAAAAGATTCAACATTAAAATGTCATTTTGTGGACGTTAATATGTGGGGGGGGGGATGTACAAAAATAAACAGCATGCATTCATAGGTAGGGACGAACTCTCTCGGTTCACAGGCTGGGATTACGTCATGGCTTTATGAGGACGTGGAACGAGCTTTTCAACTCCTTCCGTCCCCCCCCTCATCAGAGAAGCTGAATCCTAGCCGCTCAAATATTTACACATGAGAGCTCTGTCGTGCTCCGCGGAGCAGCCCAACATGGCTGGTGCCAGGTACCTTGCTGGTGGAGGCTTTGTAGGTCGTCTTCAGCTTCTGTGACAGCTGACTGGTGCTGTGGCTGGCTGTGTGACACAGACACAGAAAACCCATGAATAAAAACGCCCCGGTGAGTGACGAGCGCTCTGCTTGGTTTCACTGCTGCAGAGGCAAGGCTTACAATAACAGAAAAGACACACAAAAAGCTTTGCTGTGGAGTTCGTCATGCATCATAACTCACTGCAATAAGTTCATCATTGACTGAAATGAACGGAGACATGGATAAATCAAAATTCTGTTTCATTACAAATGGTTAATGCTTCAAATAAATAAATACTTTATTCTTATTCCAGTAATCCTTATGTGAAGCAGAATATTTCATGCCAATAATCCTAAATTATTTTCTTTTTTTTTATATATAGATTAACTTAAATCCTCTTCCAGTAGTTTTGTTTTCTAATTATTGCTCTTGAGATGTTTATTTTTTCTTTTTTGTATTAATTTTTTGAATTTAAACCAAAACGCTCTCTTGTTCTTCCCATTTTGAAGAGTGGTGAAGAGAAAGAAGCTAAAAAGAATCATAAAGAATCATGGATTCTGAAAACTGCCTGGACAATGCAGGCTTGTAATGTTTGAAAATGTTCAGATATGAGAAAGTGACTGAAACTTTAAAAGCTTCAAGAAAACCCCCAAAAACCTCATATTGTGGACATGAATAAATGTTCTCCAATTTGAGGCAGGGATTTTAGAAAAAAAAAAAAAAAGATTTGAGCAAAGTTTGCTACTGCAATGAAGCTGAATTTTTACCCATCTTGGTAAACAGAGTAAATGTAGATTGTGTGTAGCTTTAAGGCCGTCACACCCTTTTATACAATACCTCACAGGTGGTTTGTGCTTTTATCTTGATCTATGACAATAAAACTGAAACTTTATGTGCTCCAGTAGAGCCTCCCACTTGTTTGAATGAGCTGTGTTGCCCAAAAAAAAAAAAAAAAAAAAGCACTCAATTTAATTGGCTTGATGTGTTTTCAAAGACAGCTGGAACAAATGTCACACCTTTGGCTTTGAGGGCTCCCTTGGAGGGGTCTCCCCCCTCGACGGCCTGTCCATCTCCAGTCAGACGCTCGTTGAGAGAGTCGATTTCCCGGCGCACTGCGACATGGACACAGCATTAATGATTGAACGGAGATCGCTGGGTGGTGAATCAGCAACTGAGGCCTGACGGAGGAAGGGAGGTGAACTCACATTCAAGGTTTTCAATGTACAGATTCTCAAACTCCCGTTCGATCTGGCCAAACAGGTCGAGGAGGTTGTTCCGCAAAGCGAGGGGCAGCTTGGAGTCCTGGACACACGACACACAGACCAAGAGTTAACCAAGATCTTTAATACACCTAAAGCTTGTGCGCCTTTTTGTCTTGTTGCCATCACAAATGCCAGTGTAGTTTGTTGGGATAGTATGTGACAAAAACTTAACTGTTTGGTTCAAATGAAAAACAGTATTCAACAGAGAAACATGGTGGTGCCAGAATCATGATGGATGCTTTTCTTTCGCAGCAAAATTGCTCAGAGTTCATTCAAAGATGAATTAAGCTAAACCAGGGATTTCTGCAAGTTTCACAAGATAAATAAAAGACAGATTTTTTTTCAAGACGCTATAAATAATTTTTTTTTTAAATGAATGAGCTGTGTTTATTTGGAAATATGAAAGCTAGCACTGGGCAGTATGGCTGAAAAACATCAAAATATATCTGCATTTCATATCAGTCGGCATTGGTAATTGATTAGTTTGTTATACCGTCAACCTAATGACATCACTTTCCCTTTTTTATCCAGTTTCTTCTTGAGCTGTTAATTTTCGAGTGAATTTATCAAAATTACATCAAAGGTGTATCACAATAGATAACTTATTGTTTTATTGTCCAGGCTTTTAAACAATGTATCACTTAAGAATACATGTGCTAAGTTGACGTTTCCTTAACTATTTGTCCGAACAAGGTTTTAGCAGAAACTTTAATTTTGTTCATTTTAAAAATGAAAAGGATGGAGAAGATGATAACCGAACTAGAAGACAAATTTAAAATGGAACTAAATGTAATCAATCACGGAAAATCTGCAAGTAGCCACAACTTTTAAGGCCTGTAATTTAAGAGTTTTTTTTTTTTGTTTGTTTGTTTTTGTAAATTCAAGATAAAGACAAACCCAGGGAAAAAAAAATCCTAGAATAACTCCTGTTGGGTGTAAAAATCTGAATCTCAGGTTGGGTTTAGGGTCAATTTTCTGCAGAATAACAAACAACCTATAAGTCGAAACATACAGCAAAAGTTGCAGCGGTTTTATTTGGTTAAAAGCGTATTTATGGGTTAGATTGAAATGCATTAGAAAAACAGTGGGAAAGCTTGGCACAGTAGCTACAACTTGACATTTGGTAAAACTTGGTGGAGACGATTCCTAAAAGTATTGCAAGTAGAGTTGTGACTCTGGAGAGCTGAATAGAAGTGTAACAACGCTTTTCATCCAAGTCCTTTTTTATTTTCTTCCCAGTTTGCAGTTACGCACCATTTCACATCCATCACATAAAATGCCGACGGAATGCATTGACGTTTGCTGTCGTAACCTGACAAAATCCGAGAAACTTCAAGGGTTATAGAGACTTATAAAAAGCCACAGTAACACTTGTAGAAAAAAAGCAGCACAGAAGATAAATGACATACCGCTACCACAGAGAGAAAAAGTGAATGAGTCATGAAATAATAACAAAAAAATAAAAACTAAAAACTGAGCCTGAAGCAGACGTCTCCTGACAAACACAACCAGTGTGGTTACTTTCAATAACGGCTGCAACAACAGCAACTGCCTTACCTCCATGTCAACCTGCTGCCGGTGCCCAGTTAAATCCAGGTCACCAGTCTCCACCACAGCTTCCACGAAAACACAAAATGCTACGAGAGTACACAGGGCTGCATCTTAAGATTTTAAAATCAACTGATTCAAAATGTTTGCCTACCAAAGGCCAGAGTTAGTCATGGTGACGTTAACACCACATGTCACTGTGCTCTGGGGTGGGTGGAAGACCTATGAGGGAATAACAGGCGGTTCTTATAAGCTGCTTAGTTTTAGTCTCTTAAACCTGCAGCTTGCGACACACTTTGGTCAATAATGCCAGCATTAAATTAAAAAAAAAAAAAAAAAAAAAAGGAAGAGGAGAATAAAACCTGCTCTGTGTTGCGTTTGGGCTCATAAAGCCGCCTGGGCATGTGCGAGTAGTACGTAAACACGGGGCGGCAAAGAAAGGACTGTTGAAAAGACTAATCAGACCCGGACAAAGCAAACCCGTATTAAAACTTGATGAGACGACACGGCAGTGGCAAGCTGAGCTCCGGTTTTAGTGGCTCAAGCCTTACATTTAAGGGAGAAAGTGAGAGCTGAGGCGCACTTTCCACTGACACCAATTTTACCTGTTGGAATAAAGGATGAGTCTGAAACGTGTAAGGCTGTCTCGCACTGTAGCCGCCTCCTAAAAGTTAACGACTGCTGCATCCTTAATCAAACAGAGGGAAGTTTTTATTGCCCGAGAGGCAAAGAAGGGGGGGGGCAAAAGAAAGTCACTAGAACAAATTTTAAGGAAGTAACTCCTTAGACAAAAACTTTCTGTCCTTCATTTGTGGGAAAGCTAACTCAACTGTAGACTTAATTCAAATAACCTGGTTTGGAGCGAGTTAATCACCAACTTTATGGCGGTGGAGGAACGTTACAGTCGATCCCTTTAAATCAGTAACTAAAGGTGCCACCGCCTAGGATGGTAAACGTTCTGCAACGACTGACGTTAAGTTAGTACGGGTTAAACATTTTCCTTTCGTGAAGGGAACAAACTAAACTCTGATAGCAAAAAGTAAGTCGTCAATGTTGCCTTACCACAAACCCTTAAAAATGCTGTTGAACAGGCTGGTGCTGCAGGGGCACTGCTGATAAAAAGCCACATAGCGTAGCAATCACTTTCATTTTAACAAACAACAACAACAAAAAATAAAAAGGATAAACTTCCTGATCTCACATTTCAAAATTATAAAACCTAATAAATGTAGGATCCCCCCCCACCCTCATTTCCCTCTCTCTACTGACCTGTCCCTCCAGCATGTCTCCTCTCAGGATGCCCGGTGGCCGCTCCTCTGTGCTGTTGGTGCGCCGGATGGACAAACTGTGTGCCTTGCGCTTCTGCTTGGGGTGACGTGCGGCCGAAGCCGAGCCGCTGCTGCTTCCGCCCTCCACAGGCATCTCTCCTATCCCGTGTGAGGCCCTGACCCCGCCCCCCCCCAACCTTACCTGCTTGCAAACTACCTGAGGAGCAGGTAAACAAAGGCCAGGCTCACCGGGTGGCAGGCGGGTAGGCTGGATTTTGTCACTTGTCACCACCTACCTATAGATTTAAAAAAAAAAAAAAAAAGGGTATAAAAATGGTTGTTTACAACTCAGAAGTAGGCCCATCATAATAAACTATAAATCAACTAACAGCATAATAAATGACCCTGTCATAACAATTTCATTTTAATGTGAAGTATGATGGTTACATGAATTACATGAACTTTCTTAGCACCCACAGAGGCTGACCACAGACCAGAAATCACAGTATCAGGCTTAAAGAGAACCAACCACAAGATGCATGCACATAAAACCTGCATTTAAACTGTGGAACAGAATGGTGGAGGGTCCATAATGTGGAGGCCTGAATGCTGAAGTGTTCAAGAGTCAAACATGACTCAGTCTTTGTGAAAGCGAAAGATTTGGCAACACAAATCTGCAACATAAAGGCCAAGAAAGCAAAACCAATCCAGGTGCTGAAACGGCCTACGACGTAAACTAACCTGGAGGAAGCTGCTGTACAGGAAGGGAGTTAACGAGAACGACTTCCCCATTTTCACTTTGTTTCATAAAAAGACCTGAGCTTTTTCATTGTGCGTCCTGAAACATAACACAAATCCCCAGAGGATTTATCACCCCTTTACATCTGTTTACATGTTATAATTTCACAGCCACGACCAGACATCAAGTATTATGGGAAAACACCATGCTACGAAAAAATAAAGAGAGATATAATTATGATTTAAAATGACTGAATATCCCTCCAGTCTTTGCCGGATGAAGGTCCTAATAATGTCGCACAATCTGACGGGTCACAAAATTTGGTGTCACACCGGTAAAAAACCCCAAACTTCCTCTTAAAAGACGACCTGACCTTTGCTAAAACATTATACTTCTGCTTATATTTAGAACTTATGTAACGTTCAGCTAAACAGTGGCGGTCATTGTCGACATTTTTGTCGTTTTACTTCAACAACCCGACCGAGGACAGCAGAGCAAATACAAGCCGAGCACGGAAAACAGGAGCCTGGCGCGCGGTGACGTTTATCATTTTACACCATTTCCTCCCCAAAGATGATATACAGGTTACGTTCACATGTAACATGCGTCCAGTAGTCTAATACTTGAACTCCAATATTTGTCTGTCTGTAGAGGCTACGCTGTCACTCACCAATTCTGCTGTGTTCCTGATTTCAAAAGCATCTTCCAACAGCCTTGAGCCGAACAAGCTAGCTTAAATAGCCGCTGCCACATATCACCTTTATGCTATCGGACGTTCATGGCTGCTGAGAAACCTGAGTGGACTTTATAATGGGCGTCTGTTGATTTAAAGTTTCCACCAGGTTACACTAGTTTAACACTACAGATTAAAAGGGACGTCATTTAAGTTAAATATCCTATTTTAATTACGAAATTTGACACATCGCATATTAAAAAGTGCTTCCGCACCACGTGGTCCGTGTTTGCAGCCTTTGAACCAATGAGCGGTCACGCCGCCGTTGAGACAGCGAATCAAAGCCCGTAACGTCAGAAGGAGAGAGCGAATGCGTGACTGTTCGTTGCCAGTCTGGAATAACTGTAGGAAGCGCAACTAAATTGGCTTCAAGGGCGTATTTCGGTTCTCCTGCTGCAAATTACGTACTTGGTAAGTTGCATCTCACAGTATGTGCTTTTGCGTGGTTTGCATGTGTCCCCGCAGTGGATACATATGCTAGGTCTTTAGAGGCCTGGGTGGTGCAGTGGGCTGATGGCGTGTTTACGGGCTGCGTTGACTTAAAAAAAAACCCGAAATGGAATAAATTGGAATGGATTTTACCGAGATAAATAAAATCCAATCTCATAAATGTAATAGCTTGAGCAAAAATATTTTGCTTAAGCTTTAGAAACCTTTAAACCATAATCACATTTGCACGGCAAAGATATTGTCACATAAGTGGACACCGAAAATACAGATAGGAAAATACTCAGACTAGAAAACAGTTTGATATACTCAGAACCTGCAGCAAGTAAGATATTAAGTAATTATAATCATGCGACAAAACCTCACCTTCCGTCATTCAGAATTGTCCCTTTTAAGATCCCTTTCTATATCGTAAAGCCACGTGTATGCCAAGGATAACACTTCAGCCATGTGTGTGCAATGTCACCCGATCCATTCCTTGGCGCTCCTGTCCGCGTATTACCATCAGCAGGGTGCTCCGACCTTGTGATTGGTTTTTGTTTCTGTCAGGCCATGGCCCCAGCTGTGTGGGCGGTGCTCCGGGTGCTAACCCGGGAGGGAGTCGGCGTGTTGAAATCAAACGTACCTGCCAGCAGCAGAGTAGTTCCTGGGTGGCGGAGGCCTTCTGTGACGAGCTGCTGCAGACGGATATCCAGGTGGGTTAAATCCTCTGTCGTTTAAAGACGCTCGTTTCTCTACTGTACGAACTGGTCTAACTGAATAGATGACCCCGGGTCCGTTAAAATCCGCTGTCTGAAAGCCGACGAATACCACATTTTGCGCGTTGAAGTTTGCTCCGTTCCTCCCAATCAGCGAGGCGAGACGCGCACAGGCTGCAGCCAGGATGCCCGAGGTCACCACAGACCACCTGGACGAGAAGCAGGTCCAGCTGCTCGCAGAGATGTGCATCCTCATCGACGAGGACGACCAGAAGGTCGGCGCGGACACCAAGAAAAACTGCCACCTCAACGCCAACATCGACAAAGGTACGGCCGCCCGCGGTCCGCTCTCCCTGCTCCGGCAGCTCCGACCTCACCCCGTCTTCCCTGAAAACCCCCGTCCAGGTTTGCTGCACAGAGCCTTCAGCGTCTTCCTGTTCAACAGCGAGGAGAAGCTGCTCCTGCAGCAGAGGTCCGATGCCAAAATCACCTTCCCAGGTGAGGAACGCAGCAGGTTGTTAACGGGCTGGAACACTGATCGCGATTAATCGACCATTGAAATAATCGCCCACTAATTTAGCAATCGGTTAATTGTTAACAGTTGACAATTGCCGTGAAGACGATACATTCAGAGTGGTAATTCAGTCAAAACGGTTCAAAAATATATCTAAATTTTGCATTTATGGCGTTAAAAGTTTTTCTTACATAAAAAAGGGAATATTTATAAAATTGCATAAAAAAGAGAGCTTAAGCACTTACATGAATAATCAGCATAAGTGCCCCCATTGTTTAATTTTTAAATCAATTTAATTGGCAGAATAATCGATTAATAAAGTGGTTGTTAGTTGCCGCCCTGATAATCGGTCCCAGGTGGCTTCAGCTGGCTTTTTTTCTCCCCACATTGCAGGCTGCTTCACGAACACATGCTGCAGCCATCCTCTGCACACGGACAGCGAGCTGGAGGAGAGGGACGCGCTGGGCGTGAGGAACGCCGCCCAGAGGAGACTCCAGGCCGAACTGGGAATCCCCCTGGAGCAGGTGGGAGTCGCTGGCTGGAAGAGGATTAGAGGGGATTTGAGCCACGTCTTCGCTCCAAGTCTGATCTGCTCTGGTTCTTCAGGTGCCGCCAGAGGAGATGACGTACCTGACACGCATCCACTACAAAGCGCAGTCCGACGGGGTGTGGGGAGAACACGAGATCGATTATATACTCTTCATGCAGAAGGTGGGTCGACTCTTAATCTGCGCTCCTGCTGGAAGGACAGCGCTGCTCGAGTTTCATTTGAGTGTGTAAGGTTTGGAAAGTGCGTGATTATCAAACAGCACACTTTGATAGTAAAGTGTGCTGTTTGATTAAAAGCCTAGGTATGGAAAACCTTTGCAGTTGAAACCAGATATTTTCATTACACATTATAAGACAGACTTCTTTTTTTTTTTCTCACTGAAGTTAAATCAGACTAAACGTTTCTGTTTTAGGTCACTTAGAATTCCCCAATTATTTGTGTTTGTTAAATCCCAGGAAACTAAGTGAAAATATATATATTTATTATAATTTTTGTGTTTAAACATTTGAGCGGAAATAATATTTGCCTTAATGCATTTTTTCTGGTTTGTTTCCATGTAATGAATATTTATTATTCCCAGTGGCTCAATAGCTGCATTTCCTTTGACCATATTTTGCGCAATTTGATATTTTGAAAAATAAAGTTGTGAATTGCGAAACTTTAAAAAAAAACAAAACAAATTGTCTTCCCCACATTGACAGTTTTGGGAACATTTGTAATGGAAATGCAGCCAATGACTTAACGATCAATTTAATTGAAATTGAAATTAAAAGGTTGACTTATATTGTACACATTAAACAATGTTATTGAAAATTGGGGCATTAAAAAAAAAGTGTTTTTTTTTTCTTGGGCCAATCAGGTATTTAAGTGTGTAAGAGAGACAAGTTTTTTTTTTGTTTTTTTTTATTTTAGCTTACCTTGTACATGCTGTGGGAGGTAGAATAGGCATCAACAGTCACAAATGCCTTTTGTTTTAGTTCATATATATTTTGATTGACAATGTGCGACGCTGTGTGCTTGAATTATACAAACTTGACTGTCCTTTTCGTCATGTCGCAACCACAAATTCGAGTGCGTTTCATTCCGATTTCGACGACCTTTCTCAACCTTTCCGGTAGGACGTGGAGTTGAGTCCAGACCCCAACGAGATAAAGAGCCACTGCTACGTGAGCAAAGAGGAGCTCAAAGCGATGCTGGACAAGGCCGAGCGGAAGGAGCTGGACGTAACGCCTTGGTTCGGCCTCATCGCAAACACTTTCCTCTTCACGTGGTGGGACAACCTGCACAACCTGAAGCAGTTCATGGATCACAGCAACATCCACCGCATGTGACCACGGAGACGGAGCTTGCGTACGCAACCGCGTTCAGGAGGACTCCAAGAGTTCCGAGGCCGAGCTCCGGGAGTCCCAAATGTAATCTGCTGTTGCCCGTGGCGACGGCGTTTCGCTTCAGGAGAAGGCTCGAGGAACTGAGTCGGTCTAGACAGAAAGTAGTGCTGGCACGCTGAACAATAAGTGAATACAAAACCGCTGATGTTTCTGTTGGGTTGCAAGAACGCAATGTAGCCGTCACCGAATCAGAAGTAGATTATTTTTGTATGAAAAGGTTCAAGTGCCTGATTAATGGCGTCAGTAGCTGTAATAAATCTCTATCTTGGTCTGCAGTGATGTCAATGAACAAGATGTGTCCTTGTACATTTTTACACAATTAAATGATTATGAGCACTGAGAGTGAACTACTTTCACTTTTAAGAACATGTCACCCCTACTTTAGTCTTTCGGCAAGGTGAAATTGGTATGTAAGGAATTTCAACGGGTAGAATCATAGTATGTTAAGAAGTTGATTTTCAATAATTCAGTTAAAAATCAACAGTTAAATATTGAATAATCAAGTTTTTATTACTTTCTTCTGCTCAAACTTGAAGCAGAAGAAAAGGCTTAACCTGCAACCACATGGGACAATTCGTCTTTCCTCCGTACCAATTTTGATTTTATTGAAAGACGTGTTTTTCTAAATTGTCGTCTTTCCATTAAGCAAATTTATTTTCGAAATGTCAAACTGCGCAATTTTATGGTAAATCGAGATGTGTGGCACTTTCTTTAGTTTAGCCTTTTTTTACCACTTTATTAAAATAACTAAGACTTTCTATTTTGTTGAGTTGTACCTTTGTAACTACCCTGATTTGGTGAGGCTGTCATGCCACCTTCTCACCACTAGGTGGTAGCAGCGTACATCTCAGAGGCATAGAGTCAACACGACTAAGAAAAAACATTTTGTTCATAATTTTATTAACAAGCAGGATGCTCTAAGGCACATAGTCCACTATTGATTTAAGTGCAAAGCAGCTGGAATAGAACAAGAAGTCATATGAACATTAGATGGTCAAAACGTTACATTTAAACTAATGACAAAATAACACAAAATGTAAACGTGTGGTGCCATTTTCAAAACTCACTGATGTTGAGCACTTGCACATATAATACTGATATTATGTTAGTTCATGTCTGAGAGACAAATCTGTAGTTGTGGATTGTTAACATGGAGAAAGCAAAACATAATGGCAAAATATTGTTATAACAATATAAATCTTTTTATACTGATAGTTAATTATGACATGGAAGTACATAGTCAAACATGCAGACCACAGCTATTGACTGTGGTTTTCATTCTAGTTCTTGGTTATAGAAGTGTTACACATTTGATATTACATGATTTAACAGAAAATGATGGAATTATGCATTACACAGTGATTTTGTTTAAGCTCTAAAAAGGCAACTTTTATCTGCCAAAAATGTGTCTTGTGTCACTTAGACTTTTTTGGTCCTTGAGTATTCTCATCAGAAACCATCGATTAAATTCAATGCAAACCCAAAACATAAAACTGAAGCGTTTTCATGAAGAACAGAGGAGCAGAACAACCATCTCATGTTTAAAATAAGAACACATTGAGACTCACGCTGTGACCGTGGGAGACACCGTCACGCGTACCCACAAATATCTAAAGATAAAACGTAACATATGCCTAAATATTGATTAGATTGGACAAGGATAGCCATTTAAATGTAAGAAAAAAAAGTTATCTTCAATAGCATGGTGAGCTTGAGAAAGCGTTACCATATTTGGGCATCGATGTCACACGGTGACACATATACTACGCCAGTCCGAGGAAAGACAATCGGATTATAAAATTAAGCAATGTTTAATTTTTTTTTTTTAATCATTTTAGATATAAAAAAGAAAAGAAAAAATTCCCACCCAAAAAAATAGAGAATCATTAAAGTTAATTTTCTTATTTTAAAACAAAAATAAAACTACCTTTATTTTCATTTCTAGTTTCTGATGAGAAAACCCAACAAACAAGACATACACAGACGAATTGCGCTTTGCAAAATTGTGGGAACAGTTCCACGCAGTTGACATTTAATTATTTAATTTCCCTTTGGGATCTATAAAGAATTTTTGAATTGGAAAGCAAGCAACGAAGAAAGGGCCACAAAGAAGAAGTTTGACGAGGAAGAGCTCAATCTGATGATGCGTCTTTGGCACAATTATAAAGACATTGTCATCCAACATCAGTGTCTGACCTCACAAATGCAAACAAAACCAATCCCATATAATCTATGGCACTTTCCAAAGGAAGGTGAAACAGCAGCAAAGGTGGGCCATCATCATGTTAATGCTGATGAATTCAGAATGTGACTGAAGTTCATAAAGGAATGCCTTTCAATATTTTTGACAATATAGATTAAACTACCATGCAAACTCAAATCTTAAAGGGAACATTTAAGAAATTTAAATCAAGGCTTGTCCAGATCTCTCCTGCTTTCTATACAGAGCAGATACCAAGATTCTTTTATATTTATCTATTTATTTTTTTACTCATAAAATCGACAAACTAACCTGGATGCTGTCGACAGCTGACTCGATTGACACTTTAGTGCACACTAACATGACAGTGCTGTCGGTGATATAGAGCTGCATGAGATGAAAAGTGGAATCCGTCGGGTTTCTTCATTGCGTGGCGGGGGTCTCTGCCGGGGCAGGACTCGGCTTCGGTGGGTTCAGCTTCATGGTGCAGAAAAAGTCCACCAGCTGAGCCGGCACTTCGGCCAACACGCTCTTCGCCAGCGCCTCACGAGGAGCCTACCGTATGAAAACAGGAGATTTAGTTTTTAGAGAGCCAAAACAAAGAGCATACCGATTCGTTTTGTTATTTAGAGGCTGATATATTAGAAGGCAGGGAGAGAGAGAGTGACCAGAAGGACGCCAAGCAGATGGAGGCAGCTGAAAAGAAGATTTATAATTGAATTTTTTTTTTTTTAATGATTTCATTACCACTCCGGTTTTAAATACTGTAGGACAAGAAGAGAGGCCTGTTAGCTAATTCCAAGCTAATTCCTTTTGTAGCATCAAAACCCCATTGCGTAGAAAAAGCAATGGTTATGCAATTGAATCTATAACTATCTCCGTTTCAGCATGAGCAAGAGTCTCAAGTCAATGTTAGTAAATGTTAAGAGGACAACAGAGAGATCAGAAGCAGGAAATCCCTCTCTCTTAACGTTTCAAGCGTTTGCTTTGCGAGAAACTTTTCAGATCCAAAGGCAACATTTGTTCTGACCGATCAGATCTAACCCTTGAAAACATAAAGCTTTATTGGGGTTTCACCAACACAAATTTTAGACTTCATTAGACCGTTATGAATGAAATTTAAGTCCTGTTTCCACAGAAATGTATGGAGTTCATCCAGCCAACTTAAAAATATAATGACAAACACAAAAATGCTAGCTAGCTAACTGGTTTGGTGGGTTCAGATATTTAACCTCGCAAGTCATTCAGCTAACTAACTTAATTAGCTAATGTTAGCTAGCCAGCAAAAACGATAGCTAGCTAGCTTACCGGGGTTTGGTGGGTTTAGGTATTTAACTTGTTAAATATTAGTACATTTTCCAACTGAATTAGTTAACTAGCAAGTTAGCTAACAAACTTATGTTAGCAGTGAGTTACTGGTAACCTCAATCGTAGTGGCACGCCACGTAGATGTCTGACTAATACTGGCGTCGTTCTGTTGTGAAATTTAAACAAAACAAATAAACTGTAAATTCTGCATTTTTTTTTTTTAATTGTAGGCTTTGAACCTCTTTAGTCAAATTATAAAGAGCCATTGTGAAAATTTGCAGCAACAATGCCTTCAATTTTTTATCCTCCCGTAGAGGGCCAGGTTTCTGATGATGGGACTCAACAATGAATTGTGAGATATTTAACTATGGGATATAAAATCCAAGGAAAATACACTGAGGCTTATTGTTGTGAAGTGTGTGAACATTTTTCCTAGGCTGGGGACTAAGTTCTGTCAACAAGTCAGTTCAGGTACATCTCTTCACGTCAGTGCTAGATGTCAAGAGACGAACTCGGAGTTATCCATCTGTGATCAGACCAGCCAAAACAAATATTACAAGCATTGCTGAACATGATTTGAGGCAGTTGTTTATAAAGGCATGACATGGTTTATTACAGGCATGTGTACCCCTAAGATGGACTTGGATCTTGGGGAGGCTTCAGTTTGCGTAAACTGAAGAAGGAGGTTACTTGCTGAGGCAACTCGGCTAATACGCTTTGAGCAAGAGCCTGGGAGGGCGCCTGAAAGAAAGAGGAATAAACAATGTAAGCACAAGAACTAAGTGAGCTCTTTGCTGAGGGCCTTGGCCTCCATTGATTTGAGGTATCAGATGCTGCTTAGGGACTTTGCTCTGCTCTGACATGACTCCTATTTTGAATCAAAATTAAAAAATGACCAAGTGAAATGCATGCAGATTATATAGCAATGAGTTAGCTTCCTAAAACGCCGCTCCCTATTCCATCTCCTACAAAGCAGAGAGAAACAGAAAGAAGTTTGGTGAACTGGACTTGACGAACTCACGTTCTGAAAATTCCTGAAGGGGACAAACTGGACGATGTCCCTCATGGCGGCCTCGCCAGCCACAGAACGCAGGCGGCCGTCGTCTCCGTCCAGGAACTCCATGGCGCTGAAGTCCGCCGCTCCCACGCCGACGATGATGATGGACATGGGCAGCCGCGAGGCGTTGACGATGGCGTCGCGTGTCTGATCCATGTCGGTGATGACTCCGTCGGTGATGATCAGCAGGACGAAGTATTGCTGCAGGAGGAGAACAAGTCAGTAATCTCATAATCAACAGAGAAAATATGCGCTTTGCTACAGATATGTTGCTATGGATACAGCCGCTCACTGGGAAGATTAAATAGGAAACTGAACACAGAAGTAGTGCAGAGGGAAGGGACTGAAGAACATATGCAAATGCAAATTTTTGAACAAATTCGCGCACTCATCATGCACATGAATGTTACACATTAGTCTAAAGATTCCCATGATTTATGTATTGAGTTAATTTTTTAAACATCAGCTATGAAAAAAAGCAATTTGTTCTGACTGAGCAGCTCAGTCTGACTGCATGTATCATTTTGTAAAACGATACATACAAAATGATACTTTTTATGCCACAAATGTTGTACAGAACAAAATGATACATTTTGTGCATAAAGAATGATACATTTTGTGCATATAAAGTGATACATAAGTGATACACACCGTCTGATTAGTGAACACCCACATACATACATTATGTATATATATGGATGATAAATTGTCCCAGAAAGCATTGCAATAAAGAATAGTAATGTTTTGTCATAATCTTCAATTAATATTTTCTTAATAATGCAGGCTTGCCCTCTCGAAGACTAATAAACTTTAATTTTGTACAGAACTGGAAGACATTTTGCATATGAAAATAAAACAGTAAACTAAATGGATTAAACAAAATTGTCCTTCGAAAAATGTTAGTCATACAAATGCAATCAATGGATTAATTGTTTATTTGCTTACTGTGATGGACTTAACATCGACTAACATTTGGTTAAATGTTGTATAGGTTGCAACATTTTGCAGTCATACCAAATGAACTGGTGTAGATCTTTTAAACTGGTTGGTTTCCTAGTGTGCACCAAGTGTTTAAGTCTGCGTACAGCAAGTATGTATGAAGCGTCTGTTTTTTGGGGGGCAGTTTTGCATCACACGAGTCACGTGATCAATAACTGGATGTTACTTCTGGTGGAAAAGACAAAAAGGACGAAATGAATTGGTAGGATAATTTTTTGACAACTTATGGCGTGAACAAAGTTATTCAAAGGTGGTTTTAATTAATTTTACTTAATTTAATTTAATTGTTACTGAAAGAAAAGCATTTTTCTGACATTAGTGGAATGTCGACAAACTTTTGCGCACATTTGTAATGGAAATCTGGCTACTGATGTATAGTTACGTTACCCTGAAAAATACCACACAAAAACATCTTAAATTATAACAAACATATCCATGACGATTCTGTACGTCATGATGACAGAACCGCAAGTAAATCCTCAAAAGCATACATCAATTAAAAAGCTTTTCTTGTTACACGTGTTTTTGCTACTGTTTAGTATTTATCAGGAAATGTCTGGAAACCATATATATATTTTGACCTGTCATTTTGATGTTTTATCACTTTGTTTCTGTTGCCTTGACAACAGTGGTGAATCCACTGGGAACTGGGGCTTCATGTTTGATAGTTCCCACGTTGGGAACCTTTACCAAATAAAGAAATCAGGACACTATGAATACTCACAGATGCAGTGGTCTGTTGGATGGCTTGTTTAGCAAAACAAGCTACATGATTGATGATAGGGGAGAAGTTGGTGGGGCCGTAGAGTTTGACCTGAGGGAGGCACGCCCTGTAGGCCTGCACCACCCCTTCTACACCTGCACCATGACAGTAGATCAAACTAGCATCAGTACAACAAAAACTTGACACCTCCAGTAGCAGCTGCGTTTCGGAGATAAGCTAGCGCACCTGCACAAAACGGATTGGAGGGGTTGAAGTTGAGAGGAAACTCATGAGAGACCTGTAAAAGGAGATCATGTGTTTCAAACCTTCGGTCGATAAGAAAGCCTCGGTTCAGGCGTTTTGGAGGGATGGGTAGTGTCATGTCACAACATGAGCTTTACCTGAAACGTGGGTGGAATCTGGGCTCCGAAGCCAAACGCCGGGAACATTTTATCACTGAGAAACGAGACAAATCGAACCGGTGAAACGGGTAAAAAAAACAAAAAAAAAACCCCATTTTTTAAAAACACATTCTCTCTGAAATTCCTTCATGTAACTTGGACAACGGCACAGCTGCTGATGTAATGCAGTAAGAGCAATGGAAAATGTTTATATTTAAAATAAATGAAAACATGTCTCTACCTGTCGTAGTCCTGAATGACGTTGCCCACGGACCAGATAGCAGAGAGGTACTCGTTAACGCCCTGAGGGCTGATGTAATGCAGGGACTGAGGAGACTTGGGATCTCCGTTGGAGCCGGTGAAGTCCACGGCCACCTGTTGGACCAACATGGATGCATGAAAACAGCAGAACTCCAGTTGCAGTCAGAGACGACACTTACATATTTTCACACTGAGTTGAAGCTTTTAATGATTGTGAGGGTGAAATGATGAAACACGCAAAACCTTCATAAAATGTTAAAATAAGAAACTGGGTGAACAGGTTCAGGCTTTCTGCGGGTTTCACATCAGGTGGTTGTAAAACAACCGTTTCACCAAAGAGACTCTTTAACCTGTCTTTGCCATCATTGTTATTGGTGCAAAATACAACATATAATAAACAAATAATGCTTAGTCTGGTGAGGGCGCAAGTAAGGCCTGGTGGTCCGCCAGGCTTATGAAACACTGGGAAACCATACAGAGCTGTACCAGAGGCTCGTTGGTACCAAAAAAGTGCCACTTTGCATCATTTTGATCCACAATAGACGCAAAGTAATTTATTTCCGATCATATCAGCTGGGGGAAAGAACAGTTTAATAGAATCATTGAAAGCCTAAAATGAATCAGACTAGTTTGATTGAAGCTAAAACTCACAGTGAAGTTGATCTGACAGCCTCCCATGATGTAATCCAGGAACGTATACTCCTTTACGACCTGCAAGGGAAAAGAATCTGTCTTACAGAAATGCCTGCATTCATGCAATGGACCAGAAACAAAGCAGATACCTCGCATCGCTTCACGCTCACAACACCAGAGTTCTTGTAGCCTTTCTTCTTCTGCTTCTTTTTGCTGTTGATACACTCGAACTCGGCCTGTGGAACAAGGCAACGCTGGTGAATTTATCTCAAGCGACTAATGGAGGAAAATTCAAACTTAAGGAAAAAATATCTGGAGATTTTTATAACAATGAAGGATGCTATGATCAAATGAAATGAACAAAACTGATTTCTTTTGAGAACAGACTTTAGGTGGATCTGCCGCCACCTGACTTTCTTTCCATTAGTGTTTTCAATTACAGCCGTCAGACTTGTTCTACAACAGGCTGCGACATTCCAATCCATCACGATAGTATTTCAGAACAATACCATGACATAAAATGGGAGCAAGAGGCATGGAGGTCAAAGAGATGCTTTATGTGTTGGTTGCTACGGCGTTCACACGCGACTCGCTCGCACACAAGGTCATACCGGAGAAGACCGCGACGCTTCCTGGAGCCGCTTCATTGTGGCTTCAAAGGATCCGATGAGATCGTGAGAGCCGTCGTCGTCGTAGTCGTAGCACTCCACCTGGAAAACGTTGGAATTGAGCCGTGGCTGCGCTGGACAGCAAGACAATACGTCACAACGCAGTGGAAGTATTACTCTACACTTTTTTTCTGATTTTTTTTTTTTTTTTTTTTTGTTGCATTCTTAATCCTCAACGTATTTTACTGAGACTTTATGTGGCAGACCAACAAAAAGCCACATAATTGTAAAGCAGAAGAACAAAATAAACGTGTGGGGTGTATTTATATTGAGTCCCCTTTTACTGTGATATGTCCAGATGAAATCCCAACTGTTCACTCCGTCTGAAACACAACCGAAAACCTACAAAAACACGATACGACAGTATTTATCAGCTCAGAGGCCCCATGCTGACTTTGGAAGAGCTGCAGAAATCCACAGCTCAGGTTACAACATCTGTTTAAAGGGAAGCTGTTAGTTGTATATGGAAGACAATTTCCTTTGTGAAAAATAAAATCCAAACAAGAAGTGAAAATGATCAATTTTAAAGTCATAATTATGAGACAGAAAGATGTGATTACGAGAAACTGGAGCAAGACCACGTTACTTTTTAAAGCAGAAATGACAACTTCCCATTTCATATTTATGACTTTGTGTTTCATTATTCTGTCCTGAAAAGTCAAAATTATGACTTTGAAAGTCAAACATTTTGTGCTGGTCTGTCACACAAAATCTCAACACATCACAGTTTGTGGTTGAAACATGACAAAATGTGAACACGTTTGCAAGGTGGCGCATTTGTTCCCAGTGCAGCCCCCAGAAAACTAGACTACAAGGTCACAAGACTACAACAAAAAATTGGCAGCAGCATCGACACAAAGTGATGAGTCACAGCAAAAAACTGACCAACTCTCTAATCAAGTTGCTTTTGTTAAGGCCTGCGGGGAAATGTGTGATTTGTTGTTAGGCGAGGTGCCTCTCAGAAGGCGAAACACACAGATGAAACAAACGTGCAAGAATTAAAATGACTCTTAGAAACAGGACATGGAGTTGTGCCTCACACAAATGTATCAACTTGATTGATGACACAAAGTCAGGAACGACACTTGTAGTGTTCCAGAGTACTTCGTTCACTCTCACACCTCAGCCAGTACGTAATAAGAAAGATGAGAAATTACACACGAAATAACTCACTTGTCCCGCAAACTGCCTCCGTCCTGAAACGCTCGCTTCAGAGGTTAAAGAAATACACAACATCAAGCTAACAAGCGCTAATATCTTTGCATGCTCTGAAGAAAAAAAAAAAAAAAAAAAAGAATGTGACTGAAGACGAGATTTATTCCAAGGTTAGAGGATGAAAACCATATTTACTTTAATTGGTTTCTCCATGTCTCCCCCACACAGAGACTGCAGGGGAACGCGAAACGGCCTCCACGACGGGTTCAAGTTATTCTTCACCACCTGAAAACAACGTGGGCGGAAATCACACGGATGCAGATTTCTGCGTCCACAAAATTGATCTCTAGTGATATTGAACAGTTTGCTTTTGCGATGTTTAGATCGTGGTGCTCTAAAGCACAACAGCAGCTGAAGCAGCTGATGGAGCGCGGTAGACATCTCTGTTGTAACTTAACATACAATAATGGGCTATAAAGCTATAAAGCATGCTAACGATCAAAAACTCAAGAAAGAAAAGAAGTGCTTTCATACAACCAGAAGCCGTAGAGATGGTGTTACCTCTGTCCTGTGAGCCAGCTGCCACCCGGTTTCTATCTGCTTGTATAACTCCAAATAAGGATCAGACTTCCCAAAGAAATCCTACAGGAGAAAATAAACAGTAGACCAACAAAATGCAACCAAATGTTGAGAAATTGAAAGCATGCAGCACAAACAGAAATACCCTTACCTTGTTATCCAGCTTCCTTGCCTCCATCTCAAAATATGCCGCCCGATTGTCTTTTATTTCCTCCGCACTGATCTACAACACAAAATGCAGATGCGTTGAACGGAGGAGTTCAAAGCAGAAAACGCTCTTCCTGCTGCCTTTGCTGAACCTTACAGTGATCGTTCCCTTCCCAGCTGGCTTGTTGTTCTTCAGTCCCAGCGGCCGGGTCAGTTTCCGACTGGACACAACCTAAGTGCGGTTCAAAGGAGGAGTAAAACAGTGGGCAAATGACAGCCACAACAGCATGAATGAGTGAACATCGGAGGCCACATGAAAAGAGTCTTATCAGCAATGGTTTACCAGAGACAAAATAGCAGCGACTCCTGCAAAACTTGTTTTGTTTCGGAAAAGGTAACCTCACCTGACCCAGGGTGCACTCCAGCTCCCCCAGAAAGTCGTCATCGTTCAAATCCACCGTCTTGTTATCGATATCGTAAATCCCAAACTTCAGCTTCTGGACTATTTCGAAGTAGTAGTCGATGACAAACTTCTTGGCAAACTTCGGACTGAGGCAATTCTGAACTTTCTCTGTGCGTCCCACCTGTCGGGAAAGACAGGACGCAGGGGAGAAGCATTCCAAGTGTTAACAAGGGCATGAAGAGCAAATGTTGACCTGTAAGTCAGGGACTTAATAATTAATGCAGCACTGATAGTAGCATTGATGACATTGAACTCATATGGAGATAAAGAGGAATTTAAAGGTGCCTACCTCATAAAATATACAAACAAAGAAATACACAATTGCGTGACACTTCTGGCTCCATTTCACACTGGATGTGTATTGGAAGGAGGTCAAAATTAGGAGTTGACCTCCTGGAAAAATCAGAGAAGTCTTGACCTGAACATCTGCTCCATTTCAGACGAACTACTAGTCAAATTGTTTGTTCCTTATCGGCCCAAACAGAGATCCTTATATCGCTGTTGAAGAGGGCAATATAAAAATTTAAAATGAGTGCACATTTTAGTCAGATTGAGGTCTGGATTTGAAAATAGCTGGTTTTGGTTCTTCTGTGCCCGTTTTGGTAACTTTGCAGAGGAAATCCACACTTCAACACCAAGCTGAGTTTTTAGTGTCAGTGCATATTTGTTAGTGATAAGAAAACAACACCACAGCACTAGAATTTGACTTGAAATTCATTTTTGAGTCATATTTTTGTTATACGTGTTGATTCTGTTTTTTGTTTTTGTTCTCTACTATGCAAAATTAAGTCCATAAAATGGAGATGATCAAATAATCACTGACATATTATGATGTTTAACCAAACATTTAACAGTTGGTATATGAGGAAGGCTTACAGTGATTCAGATGCATAATGGCATTTATGTAGGAAGTTAGTGGTTATATATTAACATAGCAGTGCAGTGCAGTGCATCACTAAGGCTTTCTTTCCCCCACCACTATTACTAAAAGTTGCAATATTCAACACACTTTGCCTGAGTTTAAAATCAAAACAGTCCACGCTGCTCGTGTTGCTGACCTCATACCACTGGGAGTCAGAGCTGGACATCAGAAGGACGCAGAGGGGGTCCGACTTGGAGCCGATGTCCTTGTCCAGGAGGTTATCACAGGACACGGTGAGCTCCACCTTGGTCACACACTGGGCAGCCATGTTCCTGCTAACAAGCGGTAGAAACCACACAGGCAGCCAAATTACGCGACGCCGAGGACTAAATATTGAGGTCGCAGAAGGAAAACGAGGGTTTTTTTTTTTTTTTTTTGGTTGCGTCGGCAATGTTTCGTCTTTCAGCTCGACTTCGGGTGTCGTCCCTGTAGATGGGGAACACACCCAGCCCGTCTGCACCCACCGCAGCGGCGAACCCGCTACTGATAACACTGGCAGCTAACGCTAATGCAGCTCGCTGCGTCAGTTCAAAAACGGTAAATAGTTTTTGACGTACGCTGCGCAGCCGCTAATGATAACAGACACAATGGGACGAACTGTGAAAAAGTTAATGCGTACGTAAAAAAAAAAAAAAAGAAAAAGTAATACCGCTAACTTAGGCCAACAGCCAAACAAGACGCCCTACAATTATTAATAACGTCTGACTCAGTTAGCTGGGATACGACTTCCGCCTATTCAGGAGAAAAATTAAATCCAAGCTTACCCTCGGAAACAACTTCCACGTCACCGCTGATAAATAATAATTGAAGCTTAATCTGGCCCTTCTGCCTTGCAGCAGGGTAATTATTCCCCCCACTACTGGTTTAGCAGAAGCTACGCCCAGCTATGACCCAATAGTGGGTTTTTTTTTCTTTCTGGAGATGAACGGCGAGGTTTCCTGAAGCCCGGAGAGGCGGAGCAGCTGCTGCAGTCAAGAGTCAGTGGTTATCAACAGCGTTCAGTCTGTTCACTGCCACATACTTTCCATACACTGGATTTGAGCTTAGTGAATGTGTAACTAAAGAATAGTGAAAGCAGGGGAAACAATTACGCTCTTTATGTTCGAGTCATATCGGGGTTTTTTTCTTTCAAACCAGGAAAACACAGACAGGTATTCATTCCCTTTGGACTGTGTCGTATTTTGTCACATTCCAAGTTTCCATGTCAAGTCATGGAAAAACTGCTCTGCTCCAGTGACGTCGAAATCTAATGTTCTGACCAACGTGGTTCCTGGATCAGTGTCATCCCCACTGTGAAGCAAAGTGTTGGTAGAATAATGCTGTGGGAATGCCTTTCCTCAGCTCGGAGTTCTGAGTTTTAATTCAGAGCATATCCAAAGGGTACTGACCCGTAGGAGTTTGAATACAAATGTACCCAAAACTTTATAAAATAAAAAAAATTTAAAAAAATTAACATCTTTACATCAGCAGTTTGTGTTATTCAGCCAAAAAAAAAAAAAAAAAAAAAAATCCCGATGGCGTTGTGCGTCTGATCCAGCCTCCATTTCTTTATAAACATTGAGAGTAAATTCTTGGTCTTCGGGTCATTCTGCAAACTATTCCAGGCATGACGTTGGCGTACGTAGTTGCTATTTTTCCAAACTGAATTGAGGCTGACAGGGCAAAAATGAATTTGAGCATTTAATGGTTGATTTTCCGACCTTTTGTCATGCAAGGCTATCCTCATGCGATAAAAGATTAGTTCCTTTTTAGACTGTTTTCACAAGGAAAACCAATCACAGAAATAAACTAGACAAACAAACGCTTCAAAATTATTTTTTTATTAACCTGTAAAATGATCTTTTTTATTGTTGGTATTTTAGCAAATGTAAAAATAACAGACAAACAGACATCCAGCAAGCTAAATCATTTAGTATTTACTTGTGATACATTAGTATTTACATGGATTGGAAGGCTATCAGGAAATTGACTATGGATGTTAATATATAAAGACTAACTTTTTACATAAATGCCATTATGCATCTGAATTACTTTAAGCCTTTCTCATATACCGGTTAATTATTTGGTTAAACATCATAATATGTCAGTGATTATTTGATCATCTCCATTTTATAGACTTGATTTTGCATAGTAGAGAACAAAAATAAAAAAACATAGGCAGAATCAACACATATAACAAAGATATGACACATGACTCAAAAATGAATTTTTACATATACAAAATAATAAGACATGCATACAGGGGTTCCCTAGTTGGACACTTGTTAAGACAAAGTGAACATCTTCTATTATGAGCATATGTTTAGTTTGTAAAACATTTCCTCCATTAGGTCTCCCTGATTACGCCAATAAAGAACCAGTCCACTCACGTAGAAGCACCAAGTGATCAGTGAAATTAAGCATAAATTTGATTCAGTACAAATCATTACTAACAGTGAGATATAGCTGATCCATTCTGTAAACATTTGACAAGCTTTCACTTTGAAGCCTAAAACCTATTTACATTTTCTGGGACAGCACAACATATAAAGACGCACAAGGAAGTAACTGTAGTAAAATAGGGATCAACGAGGAAAAGTTTATATCATCTGTGTGTGTATATATATATACAGAGAGAGAGAAACAACAAATAAACATTTTACATGTAGAAACAATAGTTCTCAATGTGGGCCTTTTTAAAAAATTACAGCGCAAGTAAAACAAGGGTTACAAACCTACTGTAGTTATTAACCAAAGCAAAAATAATTTTTTACTCAATTTATTTGGTGTTTTTTAAACTAAAATAATTTAACACATCTTATGAAAAAATAAAGTAAGTATTTCTGTGCTGGTTTCTCTGTAGTAGCGCCACCTTCAGTTTACTGTGTCTGCTACTCGGAGGCGAGACAAGACACTGTTTGCCTCTTTGTGCAGCAAAAATGGCCTTTAATGGTTTCTGAAGGGCTAATTTGATTTAACAGACAGTGTAATCATGGCAAAGAAAACACAGCGGAAGAAAGATATGGAGTGATGCACCTCTACTCTGACACAGGCAGAATAAAGGTGGGCTGTCGTTGCAGGTTTAAGGACAGTGCAGGAGTACTTTAAGAGTGTCAGCAAACATGCGTAATGCCATAAGGCCAGGTAATGCCATACTCACCTGGTAAATGTGAGTATTATATAAATACTCACAAAGTGTTAACATACCGCAACATGTTCATCCCTCAGCATCAACCATGCTAGGTTAGGTTCATAACAATGACGCGCCTTAACAAAGAGGCTTCAGAGTTGAAGGGGACTCGTCATTTTTTTTGAGGAGGAAGTTTGGTTCTCAGCATGGCTCACTAGGGGGCGCCGATGCCCGGAGCTCAGCGGGAGGATCGTTGCTGTGAGGCGGGCTCAGTTTCATGGTATTGAAGAAACCCGCCACCTGGCCCGGCACTTCTGCCAGAACGCTCTGAGCAAGGGCTTCCCGAGGACCCTGGAGAAAGGAGAAACAGGGATGGTAACCATGGAAAAAGGACAAATATGTCGGCTTGACATAGGCGATGTGGGAAAAAAAAGCAAACGAATAAGCAGCTACAGAAAGGCTCGGGTTAGCATTGCCATTCACAAAGTTGAAACCAGGTATTTACATCGAACGCAAAAAAGAAGATTCATTGACATTACCATAATACAGCTTTCACAATTTTGTTAAAAACCATATTATCTTATGTAAAATACTGAATTTAGCACTGGAATTAAAATTTGGGCCAATATAAATTTCTGACGTTATGGCGGAAAACCGATTTTTTCAAATATGCATAATTTTTCCAGACACTTTTGACGCAGTGTGACAGTGAACACACCTAAACTGTTACTCCGCTTTAGTGAAATATCCCATAATACTGTGCTATATCACATGATCAAACCAGAACCACATGGCCGACCCCCTCCCATCCTGAAACACAAATGGCAACAAAATAGAGAAAAACATTGGTTGTTAATCAAACAATCAGGCCAGTCTTGCTAATCGGACCGATACGCACAAGTTAAAAAATTACTAACATTGGCCGATACCGATCTTTATGCCGATATATTGTGCATCTCTCAGTGAATTTTTAAAAAGTAAGAGAAAGAAGCAAACAATTATATTAACCCTCACCCACATAAAATAAAAAAAATGTCTGACTTAAGGATATATGTCTTTTTCTACACTGTATGAAAATATCTGGTTACAACTATAATTCTTCTAAAAAAATGCAGCGTCACAGAGATCCAAAACTTGATCATGACTAGGTAGCTAATTTTGCAAATGCTGTTATAAACAGTCGGCACATGATTACATGCCAACTGGTTTGGATCAAAAGTTGAGAAAGGGCAGATTATTACAACGTGCAAGGGGCAAAATGCAGAGGAGAGAGGAGGAAAACAAGTTGGGAAAACAGGACAGGATAATCGTACATGTCTAGGAAGGACAGGGGTCGTTGGGGGGCTTCAGGTCAAATAAATTGAAGAAGGAGGCCACTTGGTCCGGCAATTCTGCCAGTACGCTTTGTGCGAGTGCTGCAGTGCCTGCCTGAAATTAGATGTGCGACACTTAAAACATTGTCCGCGGTGGAACACGTCTCCATGGTGGCGCGCGCCAGAGCTTACGTTTTGGAACTGCCTGAAGGGCACGAACTGCACAATGTCCCTCATGGCCGCCTCGCCCGTGGCCGAGCGCAGGACTCCGTCGTCTCCGTCCAGGAACTCCATGGCGCTGAAGTCCGCCGCTCCCACGCCGACGACGATGATGGACATGGGCAGCCGTGAGGCGTTGACGATGGCGTTGCGCGTCTGATCCATGTCGGTGATGATTCCGTCGGTGATGATCAGCAGGACGAAGTATTGCTGCAGGAGATGGGAGACAATGCAGAGGATTTATGATGAGATTAAATTAATAGGACAGTATTATGTGTTTTCCGGGCATATGGTGCCATTTTGTAGCATAATAAAGTCACTATGTTCACTTCAGCTGTTAAAAAAAATGCTACATACCAAATATGTTGGAAAAAAAAAAAATTCTACTTTGTAATTTAACACCTTAAAATTGGGTCTCTGTTTCTTTAAGAAACTCCTGCTCTTTCTGAAACTCCACCTTCAGGAAGTCGTTGCAACATGGCCTAACCCAGAGGTGTCAAACTCCAGTCCTCAAGGGCCGCTGCACCTGCAACTT
The DNA here is from genome assembly GCA_010277015.1 of Poeciliopsis turrubarensis. Taxonomy (NCBI): domain Eukaryota; kingdom Metazoa; phylum Chordata; class Actinopteri; order Cyprinodontiformes; family Poeciliidae; genus Poeciliopsis; species Poeciliopsis turrubarensis. The sequence continues at coordinate 1,373,262 of VMRN01000051.1, forward strand.
TTAGAAGTGCCTCTGCTGCACCACCCCTGAATAGAATAATTAGGTCATTAGCAAGAGACTGGAGAACTGATCTACACAAGGAGGAGGTAATTAAGCCATTTCATTCCAGCGGTTTGTACTAGTGGCACATCTAAAAACTGCAGGACAGTGGCCCTTGGAAGACTGGAGTTTGACACTTGTGGTCTAACCCTTCAGCAACATTTTTACCAGCGTTGCACTGCTCAACACTGCAGGTGTGTTTTTGATGAAGGAATAACATTGTAACATGATATACATTTCAATAAAGTCAATTTAATACATAAGTGTAATTTGACATAATGAAAGAGGACATTAGTACACACAATTTTTCAAAAACCTCTGAAGACAATGTTTATTTGTTGTCAAGCATGTCGAATCTCTAGAAAATATTTTTAAGTTTGAAGTTCAGCCCCGATAAGCCTTTCACCTATTGCAATTAATCAAATATTTTTTGCTACTCACTGAGGCGGTTTGCTGCTGTAAGGCCTCTCTGCCAAAATGGGCCACGTGATTGATGATTGGAGAGAAGTTTGTTGGACCGAAGAGCTTCACCCGAGGCAGACATTGCTGATAGGCCAGGATCACGCCCTCTATGCCTACGAAACCAGACGAAAACGGCACCGAAATCATATGGGTCACACAAACAATCTGGATGTCCTGTTTCTACACATCACCGTGTAAATGTAGAACGTCAAGAAATAAAGGTGAAGCTCTCTCCTGTGAGACATTGAAGTTTCACTCGGTCTTACCGGCACAGAATGGATTTGAGGGGTTGAAGTTGATGGGGAACTCATGGCTGACCTGCAGACGAGCAACTAATTATGTCAAACGAACGTGTCTGGACAAAGTACACTGATTCAGGGTGAACTTTGTAAAAGAATTTGTAAAAAAAAGTATAAAACAGCTAAAATCAATCACCTGCCATGTTGGAGGAAGCTGAGCACCAAAACCAAAGGCAGGGAACATCTTGTCACTGTGGGAAGGAAGTTACATAAGTAAGAGAGTTGCTCATGGGGAGTTAACCAACATGGACGACTAAGACACACACTTTCCCCCAGTCATACTGCAGTGAGTGTCCCATGAGTTTCCTTAAGGACTTCATTCAGAAGGACACTGAGTTTGGTTCACCTCTGATGTAAATCGGTCATTTGTTCCATTATTTCATGCCCAACTGAGAGCACAAGGAAGTTTACCCATGCGTTTGGAAAGTATGGGGAGAACCTGAGGGACTGCAGTTACTACAGCTGTCGTATAAACCAGTGTTGACTTTTTCTAACCTCTGCTGCAAAGAGCTGCTCCAGTTGGACCCAATAACTGGACTGACTTTAGTTCCTCACATTTATTCCCTATAGCAGCAATATATAATTCTTTATGACATCTCACCAGCCACTTTCTTAGATACACCTACTGCTAGTACCAGGGTTGGCTCCCTTTTGCCTGAAGGACCAAATCTACAACAGAATGGCTAAAGATTGAGAATCAAGGTGTTGCAGTCATGGTCAAAGCGCAGATCCTTAATCTGACCTCTGCAAACAATTGCACAACCTGAATGGGTTTACCTCATTAACACCATGCATTCAACGTATCTTTTTACCTGTCATAGTCCTGGATGACGTTACCGACCGCCCAGATCGCTGCCAGATATTCGTTGTAGCCTTGAGGGTTGATGTAGTGTAAAGATCCGGGTACTTTGGGATCCCCATTGGAGCCCGTGAAATCGATAGCAATCTGACGCCGAGCATAAACAATATCACCGTTACAAGTTGTCTTTTAAAAAAAAAAAAAAAAAAAAAAAAAAAAAACAAAAACATGAGAAGTTTTGTCACTATTTGTTAGATCTGAAGTGATTTTCAATAGATGGTAGTACTCACAGTGAAGTTAATCTGGCAGCCGCCCATTATGTAATCCAGAAATGTGTACTCCTTCATTATCTGTCAGCAAATAAGGGAAAAAAAAAAAAAACATATTCTAACACCATAATGATAATAGAAAACTGCAGCTTTCATTTAAGATTTTCATACTTCTCCTGACTCAGTTTTAAGGAAGGAATGGAGCTAGAAGGCCAGGAAAGAAGAAGTGAAGGAAGGAAAGAAGGATACAGGAATTGATGAAAAAAAGAAACAATATTTGGAGGATGGACTTGAGGAAAGGAAGGGGGAAGAACCCAACAGAGAAAAGTTTCAAACATTGAAACAGGGAATAATTAAGTCAGGAAATAGACTATATAGTACATATACATGTACTATAAAAAACAGCTGCAAAGTGTTAAAAAAATTCAACACTTTAAATTTAATTTAAATTCTTAAATTTAATATGATTTTAAAATTTAATTTAAAAATGTATTCCTCCACACTTTTATTCAATTTTTTTAAATGTATCCAGACCTGGAAAACTCAACTTTGCCCCTTATTAGGAAACCTTAAAGTAGCACATAGCTGTCAAGTGGGCAGAAAAGACTGCGTGGTTCAAAACTTTTTGCATGTGTCAATGCGAAAGATGGGCATCTGTACGTTTGTTTGTCACATTTTGTTAAGACAACGAAATCAGGTATTACAGTATTTTCACAGCATTCCAACAGTGATGATACAAAATGGTGCTAAAAAAAACAAAACAGCAGGACTGCCACCAGTGTGGGTCACTAGCACTGAAAATTATAGATGGGTATTTTTTTTTTGACAGGTGTAATGTAACACACACACATCCTGTCATTTATCGCCAGTAAAATTGAGCTCCTGTACTTTGCAGTCTTTCATAATTCAGCAGAATGACGGAAGCAGAATAAACTATTCATGGGTCGAGTGAAAGTGAAATGAATCTCTTCCTATAAAGATTCCTTCTCACTTGTATTCCTGAGCAGATTCAGATCTCCTCATTAAAATTAGTTGGACTAATATACGTTTAAACGTGGTTCCCTATTTTATTTTATGTCACTTGTCTAGAGTTGAAATGCCCACATATGTTTCAGTTGGAAAGTCCAACCTTCTTCATGGGATTATGATGGCTCTAAAATCACACATTTATTTGCTTGCTTTATGAAGGAAATGTCTTATGAAATAGTTACAAATACCTGGCATTGTTTTATGATGATAATTCCAGAGTTTTTGTATCCTTTCTTCTTCTGCTTCTTCTTGCTGTTGATGCATTCGAACTCAGCCTGAGGATGAGAGACTCAAACCAGTCAGGTTTCAACGGCACCTTTCGTTTACTAGGAGTTTTTGTAACGCATCGTGAAAAAACAAAGGTTTAAACTGAACTCACAGCGTATGACTGACACGCCTGCTGTATCTGACAGAGTGTCGTGAGGAAGGAGCCGATGAAATCATGCGAGCCGCTGTTGTTGTAGTCGTAGCAGTCAATCTGGGAGAGACAAGAGGGCCGGGAGAACCAGGAAAAAAATCTCACTAGTCTTTATTATCGTCAATTAAAGCACGCGGGAGGCAGAGCAGATGAGGCAAGAGCATGAGTGTGATGCATTCAATGTGACACTCTGATAGTGAAAACCTCTAGCAGAGAGACTCACACACACACATCTATTGTTGATGTGGAGAAAACAGAAGAGCTCTACACACAGTATGAAGCGACCAGCAAAGATCAGACAAGCTAGGAGAAGCTACAGCCTACAGAAATCCACAGCTAAGAAAGCTGATGGGTCATCCTTCTTAACGGAGAATTCGACCTATGGAGAAACTGGTCCATTGGTTTTCTTACCAATTTAGCCACATAGCTAGCAGGTAAAACAAAGGAGCTGGAAATGTTCAATTTTAAACGTCAAAGCAAAACTAGATTGAAGTAATAAAGTCTGTTGAAATTTTAATTTTTATAAAGAAAGATTTAAGGTTTTCTTCAGTTTCAGATTTTTTTGTCCTCCGTGTATTTCGAGGGACCGCCTAAACGGCAAACAGGGCCAGACGTCTGGAACTGCAAAGAAAACTTGGTATCCGAAAAGTAACTGTTTTTTTTCTGTTTCAAATCTTTTTGCTTTAATTTTATTTAATCATTTCCAGGCTGAAATTTGTTTTATTTATTTTTTTTATGGCACCAATATAATTCCATAATACAGGTTAAGTATCAGCATCCTTTGGATATTTTCCATGTGTTATGATAAACACAATGTAGTGTATAATGGTGCAACAGTTGCAGGTAATGGAAAATTACAAATTTTTTAAAAGAAAAAATGTGTAGACTCAAAAAAAGCTAGCAAACCTAGAAGGTTAGCAGCTAGCTAGAAATAGCCACAGAATGCAATGATGTCTGAGCATGATTCTGAAAAATAAACTACATAGAATATAGAAGATTAACTCGCCACAACAAAATTTAAGATGTGTGATTAACATATTTAAGGCCAATTCAGGTTTTTAAAATTAATTTAAGACATTTTAAGGATGCACAGACACAATGGCAAAAAAAAAAAAATTGCTCTCCAGGTGTGAAAAGCTAGTAGAGACATAAATGAAAAGAGTTGCTATGGTAATTTTAGAAAAAGTTGTTCTACAAAGTATTTACTCAGAGTACATGTCAAACTGAGAAGTGTGTACAATTTTCCATTCATGTCCTAGATTGTGTTGGTCACTGATGAAATGTGGAAAAATTCAAAGGGTGCGAGTTCTTTAGCGGCGCTCTATACCCAATATGAAATTTCCAAGTTGAAAACAATTCATGAATGACTGACCCAAACCACAGCATCATCTCATCACAGACTAAAAACAGGTGGGTTCAACAATGGACCAGTCTCCTCAGAAACAGGTGTGTTCCTTTAAGACGGATGTAGATGCATTGTGGACTTCAGCCGGTCCGGTCACAGACACCGCATCCTTGATATGCACTCACTCTGCTACCAGTTAACTCACTTGTTGTGCTGCCTGGAAAGCATCTGTTCCACATAAGTGTGCTTTAATGGAGTTAGGAAATGGACATAAAACAAACACGCATTTCTTTATTTGTAGCAAGAAGATTAAACATAGAACATGTCCAGGGGACTTGATTTTACTCAAGGAGCCTCAGACATTAGGAGATTCTAGCCGTTAGCTTCTTATCTTTAGAAATACTGCTGGAGGTTGTCGTGTGTGTACCTTTATAGATTTTTCCACGTCACCGTTGCAGAGGGACTGAATCGGGATTCTGAATGGCTTCCATATGGGGTTTAGGTTGCATTTCACCACCTGAACCAAAGAAATTGTATTAGAAAAACTATCACAGCTGCCATGTTTGGTAGCGGTGCACACTTTAAACTTAATAGTAAATAGTTCATTATCACAAACAGCACTTGGTGTTTGTACCTCGGTCCTGTGGGCCAGCTGCCACCCAGTTTCTGTCTGCTTGTAAAACTCCAGGAAAGGGTCGGACTTGCCGAAAAAGTCCTGGAAAAAATTAATAGTTAATGTTTTTTAAACATATATGTTTTGTATTCAAGATGATAAAAGTATTTGTAAATATGATTTATCCAGACCTCATGAAGTGGGAGTTTTAGTTTCACCTGATTCAAATACTGTAAAAACTTTTTTTTTTTAAATCTCCCATTAAGCTTCTTTTTAAGATTAATGATTTAATTTAAAAAATACACAGATCAACCAAATGCTGTATTGATGCCAAGTTGAGCAGAAAGGCCTAAACTTTTCAAATGTTGATGTTAGAAGTATTTTTTTTATTTTTAGCTTCAGGTGCATCCTTTACTACAGATGATCAAGAATTTAATTATGGAATATAATTTTATATTTTATTTACTTTAGGAAATAAAATGTTCATTTTCATATTTTAAAAATAATCAAATGAGTTGCAAGCTGCTAACATTGAATAAAAAAATGTCGTAAGTGCAAGTAAGCCTGCAGAATGAGCCCATTTTTTTTTAAATCCAATTAATCATCAGAATAATCAACAGATTAATCTATAACCAAAATAATTGTTAGCAACATCCCTAATAATTACTACATCAAGTGAGTCGTTTCATTTTTTTGCAACATTTTTGTGCAACAGGATCTGATCTAATCATCGTCAATCATCTGCCTTCAATAATTCAATATTGGCAAAACGATTTGGTCAAGAGTTTGAAAATTCAGCAGCAGAGTAATCTGACCAATCAGCGAGCAGAACAGTCATCCAAACCTTTTTGTCCAATGACCTGGCAGCAACTTCCAACGCCACCGTCCTGTTGTCGTTCCTCTCCTCCGCACAAATCTAGAAATTGGGAAAAGAAAAAAAAAACAAAACCAGAAAAATAATTCACACCCCTTGACCTTTTCCACATGTTGTCATCCCCCAGCTAAAAGCTTCAATAGATCTCATTGAGGTGTTTATTTATTCAGTTTATGAATCTTTTACTTTTGATCTCTATTAAACTACTTAAGGAAGCGCGCACATGAGGGACAGAGTAAGACGTCTTGTGTCTGGGTTTGGGTTTGGTCTTGAACTTGAGCTGTTCAAGCTGAAACTAAAATATCAATGTTAAATAAATGGTGTTTGTTATGTAAAGATTTAGGTTTGTGTGTGTGTGTGTGTGTGTCTTTGTAGAAAGCCAGAATTTTGTCTCCAGTTCATTTGATTTGTTTTGGTATAAAGCAACCAAAACTCTTCTTGGGATAAATGAACTGAATTTCCACAATAAAATGATGATAAAAGTAACATTTTGTAGATCTGATTATCCTCAGTGTGTTGTAAACTATGTTTTATATATATATATATATATATATATATATATATATATATATATATTGTTATTGTTATTGTTTGTTCTTTGCATTTCCTGCAAACATTAACATTCCATTGAAGAAAATGCATTCAACTTTTTTTTTTTTTGGCAAAAGTTGTGTTTTTAGGATCTGAAAATGGTGCTTCTTTAAAAATGCCAACAAATTGCCCAAATTATAAATTGTCTATTTCCAAAAGGTCAAGTAACATAAGCAGCTCCAAACATGTTTTATTTTGTCCAGACGGCAGAAATGGCCCACTTATACTGTAGCGGTTGAGCAATGCTCTAAAAGCAACAGACATGAAGTACTTGATACGTTTTTATCAATCAAATAAGCTCACCGTTATCGTTCCTTTCCCTGCTGGTGTCTTGTCTCTCTTCACAAGAGGTTTTGTCACTTTTTTCGAGGACACAATCTGAGAACAGAGACACAGGAAGTCGTCTTAGCAAGAGCTGCTACAAACTCTAGCTTAAACCAGAAATCTCTACGTTTTAACAAAACAAACTAGACGCATGAAGCTCCATTAGTAGCTGACATTTTCTTTCTGACCTGTCCCAAGGTGCACTCAAACTGTCCCAGGAAATCCGCTTCATCTGTAGTGCAGTTTTCGCTGTCGATGTCGTACACTTCAAACCTGAGTTTCTGCACCATCTCGAAGTAGTAGTCGACGACGATGCTCTTGGAAAATTTGGGATTAAGGCAGTTCTGGATTTTCTCCGTTCGCCCAATCTGGCGCAAGAGACGGTTAAAAGAAAAAAAAAAAAAAAACCTGCGTCACATTACAAGTCCAGATCTTCTCCGTGAGCAACGCGAGGAAGAACAGAAATAGCCGAGCGCTCACCTCGTACCAGTGAGGACCCGAGGAGTTCAACTGGAGCACGCACATGGGGTCGGACTTGGAGAAGGCGTCCATGTCCAGCAGATTATCGCAGGCGATGCTGAGCGCCACCTTGGTGACGCAGTCTGTGGCCTTGGGTTGCGGCGCTTCAAATGACGCCATCGTTGTCTGAGGGAGACCTTCAAGAACTGCCCCAAAAAAACAAAAAAAAAAAAACAAACAAAAAGCCATGCTTACTGTATTATTTACCTGGCGGGCTGCCAGGTTTTACCTGCTTTTACTTTTTATGTATATTTATTAGTAATGGTGATAGTAAAAATGAAACTAGGCGTGAGGCAGGGAGCGTACACTGATTGCACCAACTGCACCTTTGCATGTTGCCTTTGTTCAATGCTGCGGCTTCTCGTCATAATTTTGCACCGTCTCTCAGCCGCTGTTTAAGAAGGCAATGAAGGAGAACACACTCTTCAAGATGAGCTATTGTTTTGCATCATCAGTCAGGAAAGTGACAGAACAGACCGACTGAAGTAAACTACAGGGCATGGATGGTATCGCGAATTTGCCTCATCACAAACCAAAAGAGGAAAGTCTCCACGCCTCCCCATTTAAAAGACGCACAGCTCTTTCAACGCCTCTCTTAACAAGCATTAAGCCTTAAATGATGGCGAGTTGCTCAGGAGGTGAGGCAGGGAAAAGCCTTTTCTTACCCACCTTTAAAAAAACCTAAGCCAGACCTGATGGGACTCTACTGGGAATTCTGTGTTTCAGCAACAGAATTTCCACATGCGTGTAGTGTGATAGAAAGAAAGGATAAACATCCTAAGGTTGTGTGGAAGAAGCACATGGGGCTTACTGTCGGGTACGGTAGGGGTTCTGTGATGCTGTGGGTCTGCTTATCTTCCATAGAAATGTTACAAAAGGTGAAATGACAAACTCTTTACAGGAATAAAGGAATGTCATCAGCCTCTGATCACATTTATGACATCACCAATGATAATCTATATGAGACGAAATACTTGACATATCTGAGCTATTGCTGAGAGGTTGAATGTTTTACTTTCAGTTAGTAATGCCATTATTATTATTATAACAAATAGGAACCTTTTTGACAGGCAGAGATGCCTACAAACAGGTTTAGCCAATGAGAACAGGAAAGAACTAAAAAAGTTTCAAAAGCACAATTACCACAGATAAGAACAGATTCATATAGGAAAGTTTACTTTAACTAGACTGTTATGAAAGGGCGTAGTCGGTAAAAAGTGACAGCATTTTCCTATGAATGCCCAAGAAACGGAACTCCACTCAGTTTGCTCTGGTTAATATCAGGGATGTAGAAGCAAAGCGGACATTTAGCAACTATATCCAGATAAACATTAACAGCGTACGAGCTCAAATGGCTCCTGAGACTCAACTGGAAAGTAAGCAGCTCGAGGCGAAACCTCAGACATGACGGGACATTTACTGGAAACTGTCCGCTATTTCCAGTCGGTTTGAGCCTCGTTCCTTAAAAGCGGGCGGTGCCATTAGAAAAGCGCACATTTCAGCGCTGCTCTCTTTCTTTAAATATATATATATATATATATATATATATATATATATATATATATATATATACGGTGAACGAAAACCAAGTTAATGTCAGACGTTAGCTTGGGTAACAGCCTACCTTTCCTCTGAGCGTCCGTCAGTCCGTCCTCCCCGGGAGCCCAGCAGAAAGACACCGAGGCTAGCTGGCTAGCTAGCTAGCTGCAGGATGGGCGGGTTCTCCTGTCATCGTCGGAACCAGAAACACTTTGACAGCGGGCCGCTGCTCCGCCTTCCAGTCGCCACATCTCGTCCCGAACCCACAAACACAACACGACAGTGCACACAATTCACGGCTTGCGTGACAGATACATGTTCTCGCGCTCACTCGTTTGAATAGCCAGTGTTTCACGTGACGCGCCCGCTGCACAGGTGCGTAAATTAGGGTTATACGGGCGAGAGGTGTAGTGGGGGCGAAGGGGGGGAGGGGGGGGGTTTCCTAGACACATTAAAATTATTTTCCATTATTTGTTATATTTCCATCCTGAAATATAATCTGTATTAGCAACTTCGCAACAGTACAGTTATTTTTCTTATTAGCAACTGGGATAAAAGGAAGGTTTCGAGCCTTTAGATTCATCCCAAAGGATCAACAATGTTGATTTAAAACATGTTTTATTTTGTTTGTTTATGTTTAATGGTTCTCTCTTTAATCGTCTTAAAAGTACAAAAATAAAATATGACTAAAAAAAAAAAAAAATCACACAAACAGAAATGACAAAAACTATGTGTGTATATCAACGTTTATTTTCATCTTGAGTAAAATAACTGGCTAGAGTTAGCATGACTTCAAAGCTATTTAAGCCTGAAATAGTGCCTCAGTGCTAAACATGCCGCAGCAAGCACAGACGTAGCGGCTGCAGGAGATGCGCGTGAAAGTCCTGTCGCAGCCTGTTCCGTCTCCAAACCCCAGTTCAGTTGAGTTTCATAAATCCTTCTTTTAATTTACTCCAAAACAAAGATACCTGTTTCACACTCACGGTCAGACTCCTTGCACTGGCACTTACTCTTATTTAAAGATACAGGGCTGGACAATATGGCTGAACAAAAAACAAACTTTCACATCAGTCAATATGAATAATTTTTGGTTTGGTTTTTCTTTTTGTTTTATCCACTTTTCTTTCATGTTGTGTTCATGTTCTCCTTTAACTCCACACTGCAGCTAAGAGGCCAAACCTGAAACTGCACATGCAAATTAATCTGGCTGTTGCTAGGTAACCAAAGGGCAAGTTATTTGATTGATGCCAGGTTGCAGCTGAAGCGTTCCCTGTGCCTTCAAACGCCCGTCCAGAACTGCACAGCATTCTGGACGTGCGTTTGGTGAAATTATTCGGAATTCTGTCGGACGTATTATCTATTGATATTGATCGCGTGTCTGTTATTGATTTACTGCTCAGCCCTACAAATATAGAAAAGCTTCTGCAGCACTCGCATGCACATATTCACAGAAGTACGCAAGCATCATTGTAAGAAAAGAAACACAAAACACACACATTAAAAACAGTATAAGAAATGTAAACAGATGCATTGAGGATTGAGGACAGGTTGTCTGAGTTACTGTAAATGCTTGCAGATATCAGAACCCTTTGCTTACGTCATGAATTGATTTAAGCTCAGTCACGGAGGTAGGCGTTGCGTTTCTCTTTGCGGGTTTTCATGAAAAACTGGAGGAGACGCAGGGAGGTGGTTCCCAAACCACACGTTTGGGGAAATCACACGTTTTGGCTCTCCCCATGAGGACGGCCGAAGACGTTCGGCGGCTTCAGCTTGTAAGCGTTGAAGAAGGACGACACTTGGTCAGGAAGCTCTGCCAGGACGGCCTGGGCGAGGGCCAAGCCGTTTCCCTGCAACACAACAACGGCACAACAACGATGGGGAATCGTCACAAACTGGCCCGGCGGAATCCAGAGGTTTTAAACACGCGACTAAAGGTTCTGACTCGCCGCTTACGTGGAAATGTCTGAAAGGCACAAACTGGACGATGTCTCTGGCGGCTGCGTCCCCCGTGGGGGACAGCAGCAGTTTGTCGTCGCTGTCCAGGAACTCCATGGCGCCGAAGTCCGCGCCGCCGACGCCCACTATGATGATGGACATGGGCAGGTGGGACGCCGCCACGATGGCGGCGCGCGTCTGATCCATGTCTGTGATCACGCCGTCGGTGAGGATGAGCAGCACAAAGTATTGCTGCGCATGGACAGAAATAAAGAGACAGGACAGAGATGAATAGCTTAAAACTTATTTGGGGATATTTTTCCAGTTTCTACTCAACAGTTTACAAATTTTCTTTTGACTTTAATGAATACTTTGTGAGAAATGACAAAAATCCATGAATCAGAGATAAATTTGACATATTTTTGTTGTATTTTAAACGGGGAGCATGATGTAAAATTGACTTTTTTGAACTTTACATAATTTTCTTATGGTATTGCTTCATCAGAAACATTCCTGGAGTGTTGCCTTGATTCATTCACGCATGTTTGAGAAATCCTTTAATCTCCCATGGCAACCGTTCAGCTGTGGAAAACGCCCGGTGGGACCTAGCCCCCTCCCCCCCCCCTCTTGATGACAAAACTCCTCCTCTGAGCAAAGTTTCCAGGCTACCAAGCTTCCACATTACACAGCAATCCTGTCCCACTCAACTCCTTCAGACTAGCCCGCGGCAATTAGCAAACAACTGGTGGTACTGCGCATCTGCTGAGCTCATTGTACGAGCTACTTCTCAGTGCCACGCTGGTAAAAATGTTGTTAAAGAGTTAACAGAGGAGACATGTTGTAAAGACTTCCTGGAGGTGGAGTTTCAGAAAGAGCAGGAGTTTTTAAAGAGACAACGACCCAATTTCAGTGCATTAAAATACAAGATAAATTTTATTTTAAGTCATATTTGATATAAATAGCTTCTTTTTTCTTTTTTTTTAAACAACTGATGTGACCACAGTTACTTGATTGTGCTTATTACATGCCTGGAAAACACACAGCACTGCCCCTTTAACGTGTCAAAATGGCTGCCTACCGACGCGGCGTTCTGCTGGAGAGCTTGTCTGGCGAAGCAGGCCACGTGGTTGATGATTGGAGAGAAGTTGGTTGGACCCCACAGCTTCACCTGAGGCAGACACTGGCGGTAGGCCTGCACCACTCCCTCTATCCCTGCAGCACGCACACACACACTCAGAAACATCTCCGGGTAAAAGCCAGCACAGCTGCGATCGACCCTAATCGACGAAGGGGTTTACCTTCACAGAAGGGATTTGCCGGATTGAAGTTGATGGGAAACTCGTGAGAAACCTGTCAGCATGAGACGGCAGAAGATTAAAAACGACATGACATGGTTGTCATGTCACACAGACACATGAAGAAAGAATGGAGACCAAGGGAGTCCAAAGTGAGTCAAGATTACATTTTCTCTTCTTATTTTTAATCAAAAAAGCGGTTTTATTTAATAAAACATGAAGTATCTGGTAAGATTGTCAGGTTTAATAGCGGGATTTTCTAGTTGTTGTTTTTTTTTTTTAATATACTTACCTGCCATAATGGAGGGATCTCAGCTCCAAATCCAAACACTGGAAACATCTTTGAACTAAACACAAATAAAAGTCACAGTTAACATTCATACAGTCAAATCTAGTCCTGTGGAAAAGCAGCAAAGTCATTTATCTCCATGACAAACTGCTGCACTGGAAACAGGAATGGTTTTTACATTCCGTCACATTCAAACCACACGCTTTAGTGTATTTTAGCAAAATACATTAATAAACCACTTTGTGGTTCACCACTGTGAACCACCACAAAGTGGTTCACAGTTGTGCAATAGAAAGCAATATCTGCATGGTTTTCTACCATACATCGTTTTCTTTCTAATATAACGGCTTAAAAGTCATTTTCTTTTAACCAAAAGTAATTTTTTTCCCTCCTAAAAAGGAGGGAAAAAAATTTTGCTAATTTTTGCTAATTTTCACTTTTGTCAAAAAGACTGAGGGGATGTCTCTGCCAGCTTTGTAGGTCTTGTATATGTATTTCCCCATGGTTCTTTACCAATTTGGCTTCAGTCCAGTCTGATGGGATGTAGCGTCTGTGCACACAAGTTTCCAAGTTTTCCCACAGATCCAGAAAGTCTGTACTTTGACTAGGTCATTCGAAGCTATGGTCTAAACCAGGGCTTCCCAAACCTCTAGAGACAAAGCTACAAAATATGCAAACAAAATAAGGATAGTAACTTTTGGAATGTCTTCTTCCCGCCCCGCTCACTTTCCTCCGGCATTCTGAGGGCCCGAAGCGCCGACTGGTGGACGCTCAATTTGATGTCACATTATCCAGGTCGCCTTCTTCCACATCTCTGCGTCTCTACACGGCTTGTAGCAAACTGCAAACGGCACTTATTACCGTTTTTTTTTTTTTTTTTTTTTTTTTTTTTTATAAAAGCCTGTGTCCTTTATTTTACGTACGATTGCAATAAAATACATGTGTGACAAAATGTGAAAAGCTCCAGGGTATATGAATACTCTTGCTACAAACTCTATGGCAAAGAAGGCTGTCGTGTGAAAACTGTAAACTTCTTCCCCACATTGTGGGGAAGAAGTTTACTTCCCCACAATGCTTCTGCTTGTCTACGCCAAGCAGAAGCAAGTTTATTAACAGTAGTTACAATTAAGGATGATATATAGTTTACCTGTTGTAGTCTTGGATAACATTGCCTACGGCCCAGATGGCCTGCAGGTATTCATTGTAGCCGTCAGGGCTGATGTAGTGAAGGGACTGAGGGGACAGGGGGTCTCCGTTAGAGCCCGTAAAGTCAATGGCAATCTGGTTGCGCCACAGAGAGAGAGAACGCGAAATTATAAGAGGATTCTACAAGACAAGACCAAGGAGTTTATGCCAAACCCACCGTAAAGTTGATCTGACATCCTCCCATCACATAATCCAGGAAGCTATACTCCTTCTCTACCTGAAAGATGTAACGTCACATTAACCGCAGCCACAAAAACGAGACGTATGGGGGGAAAAAAAAAAAAAAAAAAAAGCAGCACGGTAAGATTCGTAGAACGTACATCAACAAGAGTAAACTGGGAGAAATGCGACGCTCAGACTCTTAAAACCCGTTCAGACCAGATCGCACCTCTGTGCGGCGTTAGCAAACTCTACGAGCGATTCAAATGAGACCGGATTATGGAAAATTTGGGGAAAACTTTGTGTGGAGTTACAAAGGCTCTTCTGGAGGCCACCAAATAAGTTCCCAACTCCTGAACCACAGTGATGATACAAATAAGCTACCATCAGATGGTGCAAAACATTTCAGCTTAACGTTTTATGGAATTTTATTTTAGGGACGCACCAATATGAAAATTCAGGTCAATATCATTGTCTGACATTCATATTGGACATACTTTAGATTTCACCGCCATTTTGACATATTCGCCTGTATTTTCTATATATTATATACGTTTTGTTTTTCATTGTTACCTGGCAGCGTTTTATGCAAACGATCCCAGAGTTTTTGTATTTTTTGCTTCTCGACTTTCGGGCGTTGACGCACTCAAATTCCGCCTGAAGATGGAAAGAGACGACAAATTCATCTTTGTAAACCATAAACGGTCACAAAACTAAAACGCCTGGAAAGTCTTACCGGTGAGAGGTGCGTTCCCGCGAGCATCTCTGCTAGCGAGGCTCTGAAGCTCCCAATGAGGTCGTGCGAGCCGTTCACGCGGTGGTCATAGCAATCCACCTGAGGAGGAGGAGAAGAAGAAGAAGGTTTTCCTCAAAAAGAAACATCCTCATATTAAGTTTTAGTGTTATGCACGCTTCATCATCTTATAAGCAGCAGCGTTACCTCAGACGAGTTCAAATGGAAAAAGAAAAATGGGAAAAAGGCCCACCTTCACGCAGTCATTCACGAATCATGCATACGCTTGCTCAGCAGGGCGACAAACGCTGCCGCTTTTTAGGTTTTGGTAGCGTTACACAACGAAAACAAAACAGAAAAGAAAGTGCAATACAGCGTGAATTAGTAGCGTGTAAGAAAAGCAAGGCCATAGAAATAGCAGACATATTTTTGCTCGGAGCTTTTTAAATTAAGAAAACATATTAGTTGATGTTAATATGGAGCACTTACAAACAACAGGCACACATAGTCAAGATGGGAAGTAAGCACACCTGCTTTTAAATCCTAATGTCTTACATATTTTTCAACAAAAGATACATAGCAAATAAGCAAATTGGCATTTCTTTATATGTTTGTCAGAGGCTGTGAAGACTGAATAAAACCCATAAAGACGATAAGTTCATGTTCTGTGCCACTGAAAACCTGACAAATACGTTTACTTTGACGATATTTATCTTGTGGCGGGAAATAGGTTGAAAAGTAATCAGAAAAACTGCTTGTGTCATGACAGATACATTTAATTTATGATGGGGAAAAAAATAAGCTTAGCCTTTTTAGGATGATCAGATCACTTGTAATCTCGTTTTCCTTCCAAGTAATTATGTGGAGATGAGGAGACGCAACGACCCGACATTTTTTATTTTTGGAAGTCTACATGATCTGGAGAGAAAAATGATGAACGCTCATCGGTGAACATCTATGCCAAAGGTGTCAGAAAATGTTGATGCTTGTGTAAAACGTTAGAAATAACTTAGCAGGTTGCTCAGTTTTGCCGACACGGTAAAATGGAAGAGAAGAGAGTACCTTTATTAGTTTTTCCACATCTCCCCCACAGAGGGCTCGCAACGAAACACGGAAAGGTCTCCATACTGGGTTCAGGTTGTTCTGAACAACCTGCACAAACAAGAACAAACGCACCCAAAGTGAGCAACGGCCTCCGTCCCGCGGGTGCATGAGATCCAAATGAACACGTTTACCTCTGTCCGGTGAGCCAGCTGCCACCCCGTTTCTGTCTGCTTGTAGAATTCCAGGAAAGGGTCGGACCACCAGAGAAACTGGACAACAATGGAGCCTTTTTATCACGTACAGGACAAAATATGACGGCTCGGGTGACATGAAACTCCAAAACAAAAACATGTGTACCTTTTTGTCAAGCCTTCTCGCTGACACTTCAAAGTTTGCCACTCTCGTGTCCGTTATTTCTTCAGCACATATCTATAATTCAGTTGACACAGCGGCACAAGCTTATTTGTAATCTGACTTACTGTTTTGGCCACATTCCAGTACAGTGAAGTATGTTATAAAGCATGTTTTAGATTGTTGGATGAGCACCGGGTCCACGTACAGTAATAGTCCCGTGGCCTGCAGGTCTCCTGTCCTTCAGCAACAGCTGTCGGGTCATCTGCCTGTTGGAAAGTATCTGGATGCAAATGACAAAAACAAAGAAAAAGTTTGTCAAAAAAGCTTTGACAAAGAAAAAGAAACTGAATTTTTTTCCCCCCACACATAATTGGAACTCACCTGACCAAGTGTACATTCCAGTTCACCCAAGAAATCATCATCACTCAAGTCATATGTACTGTTGTCGATGTCATACACGCAAAACTTGAGCTTCTGCACCATCTCAAAGTAGTAGTCGACGACAAACTTCCTGGCAAACTTTGGGTTTAGGCAGTTCAGGATCATCTCTGTGCGCCCAAACTGATGGGAGAAAGATGACTCGCGTCACGTCGCGTCGCTCAGGGTGAATTTGTCATGAGAATGTGGATCACCATCTCCCACCGTGACCCAACACAGACCTCGTACCAGTGGGAGCCAGAAGTGCTGATGTAAAGGGCGCACAGGGGGTCCGACTTTGAGAAGACGTCCATGTCCATCAGGTTTTCACAGGAAATGGTCAGCTCCACCTTGGTGGCCATGCGAGTGGCCCCGGGAGCCGAGGCAGCTGCTGAGGCCATTCCCCCTGGACGTGTTGAGAGGGGAATCTGCTGTTAAAACAGACAAACAAGGAGAATTTCATTGTTTTTCTGGGTCTCGAACCAGTGACGGACTGAGGTCTCCTACGTGCTCTACGCACCACGCCCGATAAATTTAGGTTGGTTCACTGATGGCAAGTGCACACCATATATTTTCAATTAAAAAAAAATAATTAACAATTGCACCATATGCACCATATTTTTGTTGTAAAACAACAAAACAATTTCCTCAAAATACACTTAAGTAGATAATTTTTTCTGCAAATTATGTGCAAAATCTACGTGGTTAAGAAACTTGTTGCACAATAGTGTTGGCAAAACATATTTTCCCTCAGTGGCAGTACTACATGAATGCAAAAAACAACACCATCACTATATTTAGTCTGAAAACACAAAGAATGGACATCATTGACACATCAGCAAAGTGGCTTTGTTTTAGGACTTGAACTTGGGTACAAACAGTTCCTGTCTATGTAAAGCAGGTGTGTCAAACTCATTTTCCTTTTGGGCCAAATCAAGATCATGAAGGCTCTTAAAGGGCCGGTTGTGCCAGAATGTGTGGATAAAACCTGTTAAACTGTTAATATGTCAATGAATTCTTAAAATTACATAATATTATTGAAGATCTTTTCAGTCCCTTCAGGAACTAATAATAAATGCGACTGTTTATTTACTCTCTGTATAAATCATGGACTATAATCATACATCAACTAAATTGTCAAGAAACTGGAGGGATTGATTGATATAAATTGGCAGTAAACAGATAAAAACTGCATTGATATGATTGATAATATAATATTCCACATAAGGGCCACATAAAAAGCTACGGCGGGCCGGATTTGGCCCCCGGGCCTTGAGTTTGACACATGTGATGTAAAGGTTTCATCAAACTGTAGCATCATTCATACAGACTTCATAAACACTGTCATCACTTGTGCTGTACTGACACACTGCAGTCCCTCCAGAGGGGTGTGGCGACCAACCAGAACACATTACAATCACTTGCAGCATCTACTCCTTCGTACATGAAGACTTACTCACATGAATTTACCCGTTCAGCACCTGAATATAACAGCTCTTGATCCAGCAACTTGTTTCTGCTTCTGGCCGAGTGATGAAAACTAAAGTTTATCTGACAACGACAGCTGGGCGAGACGGTGTGGGTGGGACCAACTGCTGATCTTTACTCTGATTGGTCAGCTTATAACCACATTAAACCTATCGAACCCGATGACTGGAAAATTAGGAAAGGTGGCCATTTAATACGGCGTTGTAGTAAAACTACGATAGAAATGTTTTGGGGTTTTTCTTTTGAACGAATTAGCTTATTATTCGGTTTTAATAACAACCCGGAACTCGTACGGTGTTCGCTTGTTTCTCATCGGTAGCAGAGGGACGAGCACAGGCTGTGGTCAACGGGGTGCATTCAAGAGCGGCAACACTTTGTTTAGTTGTAATTTAACTCAAAACATCCCACCTGATGCCGAATTTAAATTGAACAACCGTCAGTAATGCGTGTGAAGTTGTATTTCGATACATATTCAGTGAAACCAGGCTTGCTATACTTAACAACCCGACTTAGTTTTCGGGATATTTGTGTTTTTAACCAATTAACAACATCGAGAAAGCATTTGTGCTCTTGAACATTCGCCGTTCGCCTCTGCTCGCTGCTGCCTCCGCTGACATTAAGCCGTGAAGTTCCTGCTCGTTGGTCATTTGGGACTGACAGATGATGGCTGGGAGGGTTTTAACGCGGTTTGTGAGCAGGAGTTTGCTGGAAGTCGCAGTCGGCGCTAAAGGCGGAAGGATCGGGGGCTCGAACCGCTTCTTCGGAACAAGAGCCAGCTGGACAGTCGGTGCTCTTGGTGTAAATACTTTATGCTTTTTTTGTGTGTGTGTGTGTGTGTGTGTGTCTCGTCCTGCTCAGCTGGCAACCTCTTTTAGGTTGCCAGTCTCTCTCACGGGGTTGATGTGCAGTGATGGGAGGATGGAAGTCGATCAAAGTTCACCCTGGCTCTTTAATCGCGTTTGGCACCTAATAAGTCCAGGAAGCAATAACAAGAAGTTCAGAAGTGCATGACAAAACTTCCTTTCTTCAAGAGAAAACCAAGCTTTATTTTCCAGTGAAAATATAGAATATAGAAAAGTGGTGTTGTTTACTTTAGGTCAGCAAGGAGACCAACCAGTAAAACACAAAATGCAACATCTTGTCCTAACAGGTTTGTTTTTCCTGACCTGTTCTTGTCCACAGAGTAGAAGAGCATCATTCCTGCTGGGGGTCCCGGTACTGTCTGGTCTAAGTTACCAAGCTTTCCGTAACCTGCAGAGTGCAGCCGTGGTCTGCGCTTTAGATAAAGGTGAACAGCCACACTGGATTGGACGTGGAGAGAGATGGAAACAAAATCTAAGTGACCTCTGAGTTCAATAGACTGTGCTTTTCAGATGCAGCAGGTGTTGCACTGTAACAGCAGGGTGTGATGTTTTGTGTCTGGGCAGATGAGGTGCTGGAGCAGGCGGACTACCTGTACAGCTGCGCAGACACAGAGAAGCTCTACCAGCTGCTGCTGCAGCACAAGGACAGGTGAGCCGGTGTTACAGATTAACGTCGGTGTTAATCCATCACACTGGAACTGCAGCCACTTGTTTTCAGGCAAATTTCAACAAACAAGCATTCAGTTGAAAGATTGAATGCTTGAATGCCTAAAAACACCCTTAAAGGTGTTTTTAGGGTGATTCAATACAAGAAGTTTATAATATCCAGATTCTACAGTTAATTAAGATCCAAAATTCTGGAGTTTTTCAGAAAAACTTGAAATTACACAGAAAACAAAATGATGCAGAAATATTAGGGCCTGCATATTCATGGGGAAGACTGATTGCTAATTTGACGGTCACTGGCACCAGCCAAAAAAAAAAAAAAAAAAAAAAAAAAAGGCTAATTCATATGCTTGGTATTTGCTGCATTAAAGCAGATGAAAAAGTTAAGTGGAAGGAAAAAAAGTGCTAACAAGAAAGGGATACCTGCAAACGTGAGAAGAGCCACCTCACTCAGACGTATCCAGGGTACGTTTTTTTTCTTGGATTGAAGTCAGTCAAACATCAGAAGGAATCTGGTTTTAATCCTGTAAATAATTAATTGTTCTTCAAGTAAAGTTTGACTGGATGACAATAATGTCCAGCACCAGAGGGGGGGGCGCCGTATCAAACCATCTTAGCACATGGGTGGACCAAAAGTTGGGATTCTTTTTTTTTTTTTTTTTTTTTTTTTTTCCTGGCCACTGTGGGGTTCGTCATGCAGGTCGTGTCCTTCCATGCAGCGAGGACGCAGAGTTCCTGTGGAGGCTGGCCCGGGCGTCTCGGGACCTGTCCCTCCTGCCCAACACAGACGCCGCGAGGAAGAAGCAGCTGACATTTGAGGCCTTTGAATATGCAAAGCGGGCTCTGGAGAGAGACGACAAATGTTTCGCTGCACACAAAGTAAGTCGGCTGTTTCACTGCAAGAAGAGGAACTGGTGTGACAATCAGACCCATTATGCTTTTTAAGAAAAGTATCGTCCGACGGTGTATTCCCAGTATGAAATGAGCTTGTTTTTTGTTGCTTTTTTTTTCCCCCTTCCTTTCCCTTAACTCAGTGGTACGCCATTTGCCTCAGCGACACCGGGGAGTTTGAGGGAGTCAAGGTTAAAATAGGAAATTCATACATCATCCGGGAGCATCTGGAGGTGAGAACATCTGGGTCACCGTATTAATACGAAAGCTGTACATTTATTAATTTTCTCCTTCCTTCCAGAGGTCTGTTGAGCTCAACCCTAAAGATGCCACATCCTTACACATTCTGGGTTACTGGTGAGCCTTTTCTTCTTCTTCTTTTTCTTGTACTTCTACCCCAATCATTGCAGTCAAATTTAAATGGAAGTGGACACAACCTAGGAGGGTTATAGCATTAATTAACTACGTCTTAATTGGTAATGTGTTATGTTTACGAATTCCACCATTCTTGAAATGAAATCAGGCAAAATTATATTTTCAATTGTCATAGGGTTCTCAAAGACGCCTTACATTCACGTGATGATGGCAGGCTACTGGTTTGTGGCCAGGAGTGCCTTTTCGCACCTCCCTCTTCTCCTTTATTGCGTTCGAGTTTGAGACTTTAAAGTATGAAACAGCAGAAATCGATGGCGATTCAGTGACCAGTGCCAGTTCACGCGTCTTGGGAGTCTTCAGACCATGTGATCGTTTTTGAAGCATTTCAATCCAGGTAGAGGTGATGCTCCAGTGAAATCGCATCCAAGACAATTTCTTCTTCCTCAGGTGTTTTGCTTTTGCCGAGTTGCCGTGGTATCAGCGCAAAGTGGCCGCTGTGATTTTCTCAACACCGCCTACGTCCACGTATGAGGAGGTTGGACACTTTCCTAAGTTTTTCCCTTAACCAGTCACTGATCGTTGATCTCTATGAATGCTAGTTTTACTTGTGTTTTCCAGGCTTTGGAGTTCTTCCTAAAGGCAGAGAAAGGTACCACAGCTTGTGCTCTAATCACTGCACAGCTCCTGCTGCATTTAGCTGAGATTAATAATAATCATTTTGAAACATTCTAAGCTTCAGCAACGTCTCCTGTAATCGTTGCTTTGTACAGTCGACCCAAACTTCTACAGCAAAAACCTCCTGATGTTGGGAAAGACGTACATGGCCATGAATGACAAGGAGAAAGCGCTTCACTGGCTGACCAGAGCTAAAGAGTATCCCGTACACACACTGGAAGACAAAGAGGTATAAACACACACAGCTGCCGAAGGATCTTGTAAATGTATTCACGCTCCTTGAATGTTTCAAAACCTAAATCCAAAGGAGAATCTGTAGCAAGTGTAGGTAAGACGGGTATTCTCGTGTAATTAGGAATGAAACATGATTCTACAGAGCGTTAACTCACGGGACGCTGAATACATCTGCAAACCAAAGTCGTCAAGAGTCACTTGAGAACTTTAGTTTGCGACATTGTGTTTTGGTTTCACAAAATGCTAAACCACGTCTCCTTTTCCTTCCTCTTCAGTTTTGTACAACACTGTATTCGTTTGTTGCATGAACGCCCACAAAGTTCTATGAAAGTGTGTGGGTTTAACTCGACAAAGTTCAAGGGACGTGAACGCGCGAGGCGTTGTACAAGCGGTCTGTACCGAATGTGGCCATTGTGATGGAGTAAACATACCGGCGTGTGTTCCTCCGCAGGTCCATAAAGAGGCAGTGGAGCTCCTGAACCAGCTTTGATGATTTTCTGTCCACCACCGCTCTGCGCGCCACAGGAGGCCTTTGAACTCGAATCGAGACAACGAATGAAGAATCTCAATAAGATGTATTGGTATAGCAGTTGCTTCACTGGGACTTAAAGCAATAAAGACAAAAAAAAAAAACAAAAAAACAAAAAAAAAATGTACCTCTCGCTTGAATTTTTCTATGTGCAACCGTTTCCTCAAGCGAAATAAGGCATTAACAGCACAATTAGAAACCTAATTCTGCTAAGATTTTGTATAATTTTACAAAGTTTTCAAAAGTGTTTCATTTTCCATCTTCTAAAATGTCTACCAGTTGTGTCTGGTGTGATTCATTAACAATAAAACTATGACTTGACTGGCAGTCGTCCATCTGTTTGCTGCACACTGCTGGTGAAAAACGAGTACTACACCGTCCTCATTCTTTCAAGACAGAGTCATCTGCTTTGGAAAGATTTCCACACATGATTAAAATTTGGAAATTAAAAAGTATAACTCCACTGAAGAGTTCGAAGCTGCAGCAGGTAACAAAAGGCCAGCTAATGGAGCTGATAGCCTGACTAATTAAAGCTCGACTTCTCAGTCTAAAATGAATTGAATAAAATGTTAGTTTTTAACAGAACTGCTGCTTTTCTTTCTGAAATACACTCAAACATTTCTATGTGAACAGTTGAGTTTCTAATGTCACGCTAGCAATACAATACCAGAGTCCCAATCAGTGATGTGCATAGTTGGACACTAGGAGGTGCTAGAGCGCCTGACCTTTCCCCTCTGGAGAAAAAAAACAAAACAAGGGTCTTTCTGAAATAGTGTATTGCTATTGATCTGTAATAGGTGAATATAAATCATGTTTAAGTTTTGCCATTTAAAAAAAAAAAAAAAAAAAAAAAAAAAAATCAAAGCATTTCTACGGTAACACAAGGCCCCCAAATTCCCCCCCCCCCACTTGAACACCTTTCCCCCCGAAACGTCTGTGCACATCACTGCTGTCAGTATTGTTTAATCGCTATGTGCAACTGAAAAAAATGAAAGTGAGCTTATTGAAAATTAGGCACATGAATTTTTAAAACTAGTTGACAGAGGAGTTGTGCTGTGAAACCGTCCCTCCTCCCCACAAAAGCCAAGCCAGTGACGGTTTATTCACTTATTTATTCGTATCTCATAAATCCATCTCTCTCCATTTAAAATGGATGAAATCAGATTAGAAATGAATCTTCTATACACATGGTCTCCTGTAGAGGGGGCATTCTGTACAGTGTGGTTGGTGTTTTACAGTGTGTATCTACACGTGATATGTTACAGAGCGGAAGCGTTTCAGGCGGTCAAGCCGACGACCCCCACCTCCCCTTCCCTCGACCCCTGAACTTGAGGCCTGACTGGAGCTACGGTCCGACCCCAGGCCAGAACGACCGGCTGCGGCCGAGGCGACCTGAAACGACGCCCCCCCGCCCCCCCAGCCGCCGCTATTCTGATAAGAACAAAAGGCATCACTGATTCCCCATCGGTGGAGCGGTAGCTCTGCGCGGTCGATTATAATAATGAAGTATTTCATTTCACTGTTCTTTATGCAATCGAAACACGCAACAACTGATTCGGATTACAGGTTTCTGTTGAAAAGGAAGCACAGTTTGATGGATCTCTGTGGGGCTCCCCCCCCACCCTTTCCGACCCTCCCTAGTCAGTTGAATACATGTTATTTACATGACTAATAACAGATCACAAGCTATTCCAGGACAGTAGCTTGAGGCGCTTCGCAGCCTAAATTTATCTAACGCCTAAATTTTGCTTTAGTTTTTTTTTTAAGACATCTAACTGAAATCATCTGTAACAGCAGAGTTTGGTGTGATGTCTGTGAGGGGGGGGGGGGGGGGGAGGGAAAGGGGCACTGTCCCTTTAAAAACTGAAGGAAACCTAGGCTGTGCAGGTTTTTGAGTCTCTGCATGATGCAAATAAGGCTTTCTCAGCTCACAACTTGAGCATCATGGATGAATTAGCTGGGCTGAGCGGTCAAACGACAGTATTCCCCCCCCCTCCCTGTTCTGCCTGCTTGTCTCAGTAACACATTTATTTATTTATTTTTTTAAACACCATCACCTTCGACCTTACGTGAAAACAACGGCTAAAGAGAGCAGAGCCTTATTTTTCTCCCTTTAGCACCGTCTGCTAAAGGGATGAAGACGATGCGATCCTGCTAACATGAGGTACGAATAATCAAAACGTAGTGCTGCATCGAACACAGTGGCTTCAGAAGGACGCGACCTACGGTCCGACTCCGAAACCCGCAAGTCACACAAAACAGCGGCGCTGCGTCTTTTTCTTTTCGTTGTGTCCACTTTCTGAGTTGCAAACGGAAACTGCGGATAATTAAGAGTCGGCCTCGTAGATCGCCGTGCCAACGCCTTTCTCCCGTCGCGTCACAGTGTGCAAAACAGGCCACAGTCTTGATACAGCCTGGAACGTTTTCTGGCATAAACCGACACTGCTGTCACCACCCACACACACACACATACACACACATACATACTAATGGCTTGTTTTCAATGAAATTTTTAAAATACCTAATACCATCTCATGAGTTCTCACCGATTTCAAGACACAATTAAAATTCCTTTCTTTTTTTTTTTTTCTTCTTTTTTTCGCCCCAGAAGAGATGATCCATCGCTGATTTTTGTCGAGGATGGGTCGATCCATGCCGGAAAAATAAAAAGTCTGCGTGCACACGCTCGCAACGGCGGCGGTCTTCTAATGTTCGTAGGCAGCATGCAAGCACGCAGGATTTTCTAAAACGACTATCTGTCCCACAAGAAGGAAAAAAAACAAACAAAAAAAACAACTGAATTTCAGGCACTGAACGCCAAATACAACTAACTTTTTGCCTTTTAACAGCTCTATAGAACTAGAGCTTTAAAAGAAGGTTGAGCCTAAACTAGAAAACCCTCTCGAAAGCACTGTCTGTCAAAATGTTTTTGTCTTTTTTCTTCTTTTTTTTTTTAAAGCCAGTCAGCCGCTTGGGGTGGACATCTAAAAAGAAAATAAAAATATCCATGATTTCTGTTTTTAAAACAGAAAAGCGGATGGATGAAATGTTTTGCATATTTTCATGGAGGGAAAAGAGGGCGTTATATATTATATAAGGACTAGGAACAGGAATGCGGCAAAAAACAATGCTGCAAATTAGGATTTGGTTTTAAATGACAAAATAGCTTATATACATTGGTGGTTATCTTGTGCAATTTTTTTGTTGTTGTTGGTTTGTTTTTCTCGGCTGATTGAACAGCTGAGAGGGAGGCCAGGGGGGGGCTAGCAGAGGGGACAACACCAGAGGACTTTGTCCCTCTATTCTTGGCCAAATCCTTCGGTTTCCTCGATGGCGAAGAGCAGCTTCTCCTTCAGCTGTTCGTAGCTTTTATAGGGAGGCAAGTCCAGGCGGTTAAAACTGGAACAGAGATTAGGAGGAGCAAGTCAGTAGAGAATTATTACAACCTTCTCAAGGCTTTGTTACTAATGTTACGGTCTTCACATTTTGCATTTTTTTTCCCAATCAATCTAATCTAACTTGATACAACAGAAAGTAGCAAATTACGTTTTTTTTTCCTCCTTCAAATAAAAAAAAAAAAAAAAATCCTACTCGGTCCAATTCTTAGTGGAAATTTTTGCTTTTGTACATCTAAAGAAGATTATGGTTTTCATCGTTTTGAAAAACGTTTTTACCAGCTTTGTACTGAGAAGTAGCTCCTACGATAAGCTCAGCTAATCCTCACCTCCACCAAGTGTTTGATAATTATTGCTGACTAGTCTGAAGGAGCTGAACGGTTGCCACGGGAGATTAAATGATTTCTCAAAACATCCAAGAAAGAATCAAGGCAACACTCCAGGTATCATTTTGATGAGGGAATAACTTTATAACATGATGTAAAGCATATATATATATATATATATATATATATATATATATATATATATACATACATATTTAGGATAGTAAAATGTGCCAATCTCTTCTTTCACAGTAATACTTTTAAAGGCTGACAAATGTGTTTGTTTCAAGCATGAGAGGGTTTGCAAAATATAGTAAAAGCTGCGGCTAAAAAGTTTTTAAACTGAAATGTACTGACCACGTGTGGCTACGGGGAAGCCATGTGTCCTTCCCCACTTTCTCGATGCAGAACTTCTGCGGCCCGTTGCTTCCTGCAACACAAAACGAGACAATCAAGGGGACCGTAAAGCTCCCAGCGTCGTTCGGGTCGTACTCGTTCCGTCACTGACCCATCAGCTCAGCGAAGCCGCCCAGAGGAAGCCGGCAGGTTCCCGTCACAAACTGCATGAGCCGCAGACGCACTTCGTTGTCCACTTCTTTCACCAGCTGCAGGGGAGGAAATCGACGGCGGACACCGTTACAGGCCGACGCTTCTCGCAGGGAGCTTAAGTTGACGTCGAACACAACAAACGACAGTACCTGCCAGAACCAGATGATCTGCTTGCTGTTCCTGGTGTAGTGGCGGTACACGGTGTTTCTCTGCCAGTCCTGCAGGTCCACCTCCTGCATGCCGCATAGCATCACCTGGACGCAAAGATGAGCAGACTCAGAACATTGCGACTTTATTAGAATCAAAGCAAGCCGGTTCTGAACAGAGGAGCGCTGCTGCTCACCTCCAGCTCCTTCTCATCGAAATACTGCAGCCACTGAAGCGGGACCACTTCATTGAAGCCGTCCAGAAAAGCTTTGGTTTGACCTTCCACCCCACGGGAGAACCTCCACTCTGCCATCAGACTGCAAACACACACAGTAGATAGATATGTCTTGTTTTACTTTTCATAATGACTAAACCAAACGTTCCCAAACTCTACCATGAGCATTAACCTCTGGACAGGAGGCCTCTTTGCAAACCCACAGACACTGCTACAAAATAAGCAACATCCAACTTTTAGAAGGTTTTTCATTCACTATTCCAGAATTATTACATTCGTTTAGCATAAACGCTGCCTCGTACTACTGGATATCATGATGATCATGAGTTCTGGGACACAAATCTTTATTATCAGATGATGTGACTTTATTACAAGGTAGTACAATTTCTCAACATAATACCCTCTTGTGATAAGAAAGTATGTCATTTTTTTATATCAATCACTTCAATTTTTTTTTCTTTTAAACAATATTTAAATTAATTATTTTTAACCTTTTTTTAATGATTGAAAAACGGAAAACAAAAGTTGCGATGACAAATTGACTTTTTTTCTTACTTTTTCCTCAACCTCTATGAGACATTCTGAGGTCCCACAGCGCCACCTGGTGGCCACACTCTGAACAACACTGGTCTAGACTACAGCATTTTAGAGCAGGGATGTTCAAACCTTTGCATTGTGGGTCAAAATCACCAAGTTGGAGGCATTCGGAGGACGGGAGGGGGCATTTTTCTTACAATTAAAAATTCTAAATCATTTTATTGGGAATTTTTGTGATTTAAAGAAAAAATATTTTCACTAAGCAAGGTAGAAAAGAATAATTTATTGTAGATACTAAAAAAGGGCTCAGATGTTTTCTTAGTTATAGAAAGGTGTACAGTTTTCTGACCTTTTGGGTTGAATACTCTGATTTTTTTTTTTTTTTGGTCTAGAAAATGATGGGGGGCACATGAGATCATTCCAAAGGCCACAGATGCACTTTGGACAGCCCTGGGTTTATTTTTGTTCTGAGAAAACTACCTGATGTACTCCTCCTTGTTCTCCTCCGTCACCAGGATGTTGGCGCCATCGGGTTTCAGGTCATGAGACGAGATCTTCCCCAAGATCTCCATATCCACAGAGAAGTACATCTCCAGCCCACATTCCTCGATGTTGTTGTCCCTAAGGAGATGCGACTGCGTGATTGCTTCTGTTTTCATTTATACAGTAATGTTTTATGGAAGGACATGTAGGAACTTTGACAACAACGTTGGGTCAAAAGTATTAGTTACAAACAACATCGACATGTTTTACTTCAAAACCTTACTATCCTGATATATTTAGGTTATTTTCCCATAAAATTGTTAAAATTAATATTAATCACATGGTTTGACACTTCAAAAAAAAAGAAAAAAAAAGGAAACAAGGTTAAGTAATTTGTTTTCTATGTAAAAATATGAAATGTGAAACAGAATTTGTGAAATAATACAACTGTATAACACAAAGTTACATTAGCCTAGTTTTAGGCAGCTTATTGAAGGCAAGACGATTCAATATTATAACTATTTCTTTCCTCAGTAGTTTTAATGTTACTCTGTTGTTACAGTTGGAGCTCAGTTTACAATTAAGACACTTTGAGGTACATAAAGGCACTAAAATTGGTCAAACTAAGGTCCTAATTTCTTCTAAAGTCAGACTGCTCCTGATGTTTTGCTGCTTGGGAAAAAAAGTTGCATAAAAATAGCAAAAAGTGACTTTTTGTTTCACTGGTAAGCAAGTTTAAATCAAGAAGATTTGCTCATTCCTAGTTTTTCCTAACTGTCAATCCACAAATCAGAGTTAGACCTTTGAGTGTAAAGTTTGATATCCCTCATTTTCTTTCTAGATTTGAAAACAATCTTTTGGCTATTTATTTAAAGATAAAAAAAACAACAACAACAAAAAAACAAAAAAAACATCCACACTTTTAGGAAGAAAAAACAAAGCCAGGACAAGCAAACTTTGTTTGAACTTCCTTTCAAAGTTTCTTGATGCCTGTCAACTCTGCAGTCGTGACCTCTGAGGACATGAATACTACTGACAGTGAGCGCCGTGGAGCGAACACACAGCTCACCTGATCCAGATGAGAGAGTTGTAGAACTCCGGGTCGATGGACTCCAGGTCTTTCAGGATGAGTTTCTTGTTCAGCATCCGTTTGTAGAACGGCAAAGAGAAGCCTGTGTCGATGAACTTCCCGTGGAAAAGTGCCTGCAGAGGCACGACGGGAGAGATTAGCAGTTAGCAAGCTAACCGGCCCTGAAAACACATCCGCTTATTATGGACAATGTAGGCATTTTATCTAGCACAGAAACATGACGACTGAAAACGGCTGCGGAGGCGTGTTGGGGTGCGTTTGTTAAGCGGACGTGCCATCGCGATGAAGCGGCCAATGAAGCAGAAGTAGGAGAGGTGATCTGGGTTGATGGCTGACGCCGGGTTGATCTGCAGACAGTAGTTGCTCTTTCCTGCATACTCAAACAGGCAGTACATGGGGTTCAGCACCTCATGGGACAAGAGGAAGAACCACTCCCTGAGAGGCGTGAAGGAGGAGACAAAGAAATTCAGAACAGTGAGTGATTTAAGGTGCAATCTGTTTAGGAGCGGTTTCCAAACTCATTCTGCTTACCGGGCTAAGCCACCGTAGTCCAGACCCTCCTCGCCTCTGAAGATGACGTACAGCCTCCTCCGTAGATCGTATGGCTTCAGAGCCATGATCTGAAAGTGTACAAAAAAAAATAAAAAATTAAAACACGCAAGATTAAATATCACATCATTTACTAGCTGGACCATGAATCAATTTTATTAATTAATTAATATATTGGTTTTTGAACATTCCATTTTTGGAAAATCCATAGTTTCCATAGTTCAGCCATCTTGTTTGACAAGTGGGTTTTACAGCTCCTCCTTATTTGGACATCGAATTCTGGTCAACTCTGCGACAGAATATTCGGGCCAGGCTAAGGTTTTATTTTACTTTTAATTATGAGGATGAAATTACAATATTACTAGAACAAAGTCATAATATCAACAGAAAAGTCATAAGTTTATGAGAGCTACAGCACAAAAAATAACTGATCGTACCTCAGTCTGAGATTTAGCAATCATATTTAAAAGAAATTGTTCATAACACATCAAGTTATCTGTATCTTTGAAATTACGGTGAAAGAAACTTTGTCTACTTTGAAGTAAACGCCACACACTGAGCTGCTCACATCATGTTCCTATACCTCTTTTGTAATAGAAGCTACTTTTAAAAAATATTTTCTGCAATTTTCTTAAGAAAAGAAAGTGAGCAAAAACAAGTGTTTTTGCCACATCGTTCATCCCAATATGAACGTTTAACAGAAGAGAAAACTCCTCATATAAACAACAACAGACTGAAGTTCTTACTTGCTGAAAAGAGTCTTCGAACAGCGTCTGTCTGGAGACGGTGATTTTCACGTGGCTCGGCAGAGCGTTAGACTGAAGAACCAATCAAAGCATGAGCATCACAGAGTAAACGACGCCATCAAACAGAGATGTAACAAAAAGAAAACGCAGACCTGACACAGGTAACGGAAGTGAGCGAGCTTCCACCTGAAGCTGCGCTCGTATGCAATCTGTGGGCCTTTGGTGCTGAGAAGAAAAGCATTTCAGAAGGTGAATGCTAGAAAAGTGTCTCACTTCAGGAAAAGGTTTGTTCTAGGATTTCATACAGTGAAGAGAGAGCATCCACTTGGTAAACTACACACAGAGCCGAAGCTCATCGGGTGACTGATCAAACGCAGCCTGATGAATGAGAATCTCCCTTACACAGAAGACTTCCCGGTGCGCGGGTCGCTGAAAGTGGTCGTCCGAGTGTTGTGATCCACAAAGTAGCGAACTCCTTCCCTCGTGTACCGGATTTCCCATCCTTCTGGCAGAGGATCCTCATTTTGTAGCCTGCAAAGGAACACACACACACACAAACAGAGGCATGCTTCATATTTATTTCTGATTTAGCTGTCTTTTAAAAAAGATCCAACCAAGAATAGGGTTTGCAAATTAGCCAGTGGCTAGAAAATTCTCATGCAAAACAATTATATACGCATATATATTCAGTTCAAGTTGATTTCATCAAGGACCGCATCGTAAACAAAGCAACCTTTGTTGCCAAAGGACTGTGAAGACATAAATTGCTCTGTACTCACCCTTGGGTTCGAGGGTCTTCCCACTGTGTTGTCTTGGTATTGTGGTTCACAAAGTAAACTCGATCATTGGAGTCCACACGCCTCTCTACAGTAGTAATGACACATAACGACATTAAACTTCTATTAAGATATGTATAATCCAATTAAAAACATCCTGACTGGTACAGAACTATGCAGGATACGTTCAGCACAAACAGTTCTCACTAGAAAAAGCAGCTAAAGTGTTAAAGGCTGCGTTTCCATTGACCATAGAAATTACACAAATTGGAATTACAAAAAGAAATTCGTTACTGGAAACACGCCAATTTTGAAAAAAACCTCTTGTTTTTCAAAAAAAACTTTTTTTGCACTAGGATGAGTTGGTTTTTTTGGCTGTATCAAAGTTAGGGTGTTTCGCAAAACGGCAACGGAAACACTTTTCTGCAACTGGATGCTACCACTGGCGGAAACTCCAGAGACAACAACAGGAAGTGGTAGGAGGATGATGTCCCAGCGTGTTTCTCAATGAACAAACTTAACATGCAATTCTAATTG
Source organism: Poeciliopsis turrubarensis (assembly GCA_010277015.1). Lineage (NCBI taxonomy): Eukaryota > Metazoa > Chordata > Actinopteri > Cyprinodontiformes > Poeciliidae > Poeciliopsis > Poeciliopsis turrubarensis. Next base: position 1,404,905 of record VMRN01000051.1, read on the forward strand.
CATTTCTTACTTAATGGAAACAACTCAATTGCGAAATAGCATTTTTTTGACGTTAGCATAATATCGACAGAATTTTGCACACATTTGTGATGGAAATGCAGCCATTGTCTCCAGTCTCCGTTTATTTTAGTGGACTGTAAAGTTTACAACTTTATCATACTGCAGACTAATGATGAACTCACCCCAACCAGGAGGTAGAGGGCCAAGAGGATCGTTCTCAGCAGACATCATAGATGCCTGGAAGTGAGTAATGTGCATTACACTCCACTCAAGAAACAGTAAGAAAGACAAATCCTTTCAGGAATGTTACATTTCTTTTTTTTTTTTCAAAAATAGAAAAAAAAACAAAAAAAAAAAACATAATAGTGCTCATGACTCATGTCAGCTGCTTTGTGTTATAAGCAGAGTGCAGAAATCTTAAAAAGGGTGAACCAAGATCAAGATCCAAGTTAATGTTTTTAATTAAATCTGTTCTATAAACATTTTTTATTTCAACAGATTAGATGTTTGTTTTTTTTTGTTTTTTTTTTTACAGAAAAATCAATTGTGGAATAAACTGTTAATCATCTTATTGAACGAGCCAATGAGGAGGAGGATATGGTCATGTAATTAAAAAAATAAACAAATGAAAAAAAAAAAGGAAATCAGGTAATCAAATTTAAAACTTGTCATGCTGAGGTTCAAACCTCAGCTTGCCATCAGCACAGAATGAAGAAAACGGAATAAAAAGGAACAAGCAGGAGGACAGAAATGGGTGTGCAGAGAGGTTGCTTACAGAGTAGAGGTATCTCTGGTTAAACTGATGCATAGCTCCCTGCAGCTGGCTGCGCTGGCTCTGCCACTGCTCAAAGTTGCGCACCGATTCCATGGTGGGCCGCTGCCAAGTGGTGGTCCGGGTGTTGTGGTCCACATAATAGATCCGACCCCGATCGTCCACTCGGCGCTCCCAGCTGGCAACAAACAGAAGAGGCTTGAGTTGCAGAAACAGAGGAACGTGAGTCTAAGTAACCGAATGATATGTAGCTCTGATTTTATGTGCATCGTTCATTTCATGGTGTCGAAATAGAGAATAAAAGATTCACTTTTGAAAGAAATGATTCTCTTTAATAATGCTCAATAATTCTTGATAAGATCTTAAAATCAATGAAAACTGAAAATTCCAACTTTCTACAGGCAGAAACATATCATCAAAAACTCAGATCTGTTGCACTTCTGTTAAGATGAAGTTTTGAGATTCGTCTTGATTCATAAGCAGAGATAATATTATAACCAATTTATTTTCATTTCAATCGAGGATCTGGAGGATATTTTCTTCTTTCAGGGTCACTTTAATGTGTCAGATTAAAGTGTTACAACACAACAAAAGTCTGCACAAATGAGTGTTTTTCTTGCCATCTTTGAAAAGTGAATCTGAAAGAAGAGTAAGCTGCACCTCGGACGTCAAAAAAAACCAAAAAGAGCTTCTGCAGGTGTCAGCTACTCAAATTTAAGACCAAATTTAAAAAACATCTAATTACATATGAAATTTAAGACCTTTGTCATGACATAAATGTACAGCAGAAAGTAGAATAGAAAGCATGTAGCACTGTACGGGTTGGCAACAGAAGTGAGTCAACGCTGAAAAAAAACGTCAATAAATTTACGTTTATTTATTGATTGATGCTAAAAACCTTGCTGGCTAGCAGATGTATTAACAGCTAGTCAGCGGTAACCTCAACCGCCTTGAGTCACAAAGAAGATGTCTGAGTGGGACTCAAACAGAGAAGCTCTATGGGAAGAAATGAAAATTAAAAATCGATATAGAATATTTGATATTAAGTAGTCCTGCCACTACAACATTTTAATACCTGTGATTCATGTATTTAAATGAATTTTTAATAAATTTAAACATTTTAAGAACTTAATTTTAGATCAATTTAAGACTATTTGAAGGATATGCTGACACACTGAAATCAGAAAGAAGGAGTCTAATTGGTGAATCGAGTTGACGCTAATAATTGGTCAAGAACAGAGAATTCTATTTATGTTTGTTTTAAAACTGAAAAAGCCAAAACCGATGTCCCTTGCAAAGTTAGATGGTCTTGACTGACAAAGTCTGAGGTAAAACGGCGGCCCCTCACCCTGGAGGAAGCGGCTGTGGTCTTTCCCAAGTAGTAGTTCTGGTGTTGTGGTCTACATAGTAAGTTCTCCCATGTGGATCTTTTCTCTGCTCCCACCTGAAACACATCCAGCAACACGAAGTTTGAACCAGGAAGGTTATCAAATCTGTTTGAGCACTTTTTTTTCTTTTTTCTTTTTTGTACCCTGGTGGTAGAGGATCTCCTGCTGGAGCATTAGAAACCTGTTGTCTGGGTTTCACCCCATCAGTTGTTGTTGTTGTTGTTGAGCTGCTACTACTGACTGCTCCTGAAGCCCCTGCTTCTCCCGGCGCTGGGGAGGACGACGACGATGAGGACGTTGTTACGGTGGGTGCTCCCTGGGTTGCAGAGGCAGACGTGGCGGAAGCAGCGACGGCGGAGGAGGAAGAGGAAGCGGCGCCGTTGGCAGGTTTAGCAGCAGGAGACGAGGCAGACGTAGGTGTCGGAGCCGGAGGGGGCCGGGAAGTGCTGGCTGATGATGTTTCAGCGTTTGGCGGGGCAGCATCGTGAGAGCTCTCTTCGTTTTCACCTGCAGAGGGCTGCGTTTCTCTTCTGGACGCAGAAGATTGCCTGGGAACAGACTCAGAGGATTCCCCGTTTACTGTAGAAAATTAAGAAAGAAACAAAAAAGGAGCAAGTCTGCCTTTTACTTTGCATTTTAAAATAAAAAAGCAACAAAAGGGTTGCACGAAAAAAGTAACGTTAATATAGTTTTAAACAAGAGAGCTGTTTGCGAGCTAATATTTTTTTTAAAACGTCATGTTAAGTCACTTCAGGAAGTTGCAACTGTTACTGCAAATTCAATCATTATTGGCAAATTTTGGCACCACAACGTTCCCGCAAATTTAACCAATCACCTGCACGTTTTCTGAATTTTCTTCTTTTCTGACTAATCACTCAAACTCAGATGAATTTTGACCAATCCCTGTGCCTCTTTTTAATGTAACTACTTCAAACTAGAATGATTTATTATGTACTTTCCAGGCACAGTGTGGAATTTTAAAACACAGTTAAGTAAGTATGTTACCTTCAGTTGTTATAGAAATGCTCTACATATCAAATGCGACTTAAAAGAAATTAGACTTTGCAACTCAGCGTTTTGAAATTGGTGTCCATCTCTTTAAGTAACTCCTTTCTGAAACCCCGCCTTCAGGAAGTTAACATACCATCGCTCCTCTAACATTTTGCCAGAGGAGGAGCTACATCCTCAAAGGCGGAGCGAGATCCAAGGAGGCGTTTTGCACAGCTGAACGGTTGCCATGGGAGATTAAAGCATTTCTCAAACATGCGCGAAAGAATCAAGCCACATGTTTTTGATGAGGGAATGACATCATAACACGATGTAAAGCTAAGAAAAACAATGTCAATTTTACATAATAGTATCCCTTGAAGGTGTGGTAACGTGATTTATCAAGTCGTCTTTAAAGGCACCACAAGGGGACCGGTTGCTGAGCCGGGCAGCACAGTCTGTTCTGTTCAGCAATTAGCCAGAGCCAAAAGGCCAAAGCAAAATTGCGGTTTTCTTCCAAACCCACCGTGTCAGTCGAGTACTTAATGCTGCTGCATGCAGACAATGACAGCTAAACAGTTAATGTATGCCAGTATCTCATATTAAGCTTAATCAGAACACTAATGCTGTTGTGTTACCCATTTTACATCCTTTGCTATTGAGATGGAAGTTGTACACGTTATTGCTTTCTAAATATTTGCAGGAAATATTTAGGTTTTGTGCAGCAAAATCAAACCGTTTTGTTGACAATATGGTAGGAGAGTTAAAGAGAGGAACAAACGGAGAAATTCAGATATGCAGGGCAAACTCACAGGCAGAGCTGAGTTAATACCCTAAAGTACACAATGACTGCAACATAAATCCTATGTTGGCCCCACTTCACGAAGAGAGAAACAGAAGTAGAGACTGGTTATACGTAGAAAGGTCTTTGGGTTTGGATCAAGGTATTCTGGACTGAACTGAGCGACTGAGCATGCAATGTACCACACAGGGTAAAAATGTTATTTCTAAACAATTGCAGGAATATTGATGTCTCAGATTATAACTCACACAAACCATAATTGGAACTGAGCAACCAGTGTCCCTCTTTGGAGCATCTCCAGAATGAATCCAGAGAGTGGTTTTACAACCATCCCAGAGGAATGTTTTGCTTATTATGCAACAAAAACGCTGCAATATTTTTTTAATCAAGAATAATATTTTTTGGATAAAGGTTTTGTCTTTACTATGTTGAATGTTGTTTATTAAAAAGAGCAATGTTGCTCAAACTGTTTGGTAAAATCCATGCTGCACCACATTCAACCATGAAATGTTGAACGTGGAAGTGTGAAAGAGATTACGCTTTTTTTAAAAAACAATTTGGAAAAACAAGGGGAAATAAGGTTGCATTTCTTCACTGCATTGCAGTTTACACCAACAGGCTTAATGCAATACAAGTGCATTAAACCATACCGGTACTTAACAGATCAATTTAACAGTAACAACCTATATTAATGAGAAATGTGTGTGTTTTTTTTTTTCTATTTCCTTGAAGAAACAGGATAAACGTAGCTTTTTTTTTTCTGTTGAAAAGGAGTAACCTTCATTCATCATCCTCAGCTGACAGCAGCGCTGCAGCATACTGCACTCTGCTCCTCTTTGCTTTATGCGTCTCTTGGGTGTTCGGACAAAGGTGCTGACAGCAGCAGAGACTGCAGGCCTCTCTTAATGAAAATTAATCAACTGTTCTTCTTTACACTTCATTACAACCCCGTGAACCGTGAAGAACACAAATGTAAAGAACACTCAATCCATTTCCTGGAAACAGAATAGGTACGTGCAAAAAAAAAAAAAAAAAAAAAACGAAAGAGAAATCAGATTATTACAAGATGGAGAAAAAAAAGAAAATGTTGTTGCCATAAGAGCGAGAGAGAAAGCAAACCCACCCATTCTGGTGTCTGGGCCGGTGTCTGGAGGTTGGTGCACTGGGGTGGAGTTGGGGGTTGGATCTCCGTTGATCACACCGGTGGTGTGATCGAGAGCAGGGCTGGAAGGCACCAAACCATCTGCACCGCTGGAGGCTGAGCAGGATCCTGACCTCTGACCCGAGTCTGTTCCATTCACGGTACTTTAAAAAGGAAAATAAACATTAATGAGAATTATTTTATGTTGATTTTGCTTTAAAGATTGTCACAGATGTTATTTCTCCTTAAGTCTCTTTGAGCCATAACTCTCTGGGTTTTATGACAAGTTTGTGCACTATAGTGTTTTTGGCTGCTGCTTCAAGCCCTTTGTAAAGCCAAACAATACAAAGACACAAACTATTCCCGTCTGTGGTTGCAGCCCATTACAAAAGTAAAAAGAAGTATAAATGTACTTTGTTTAAAAAAGGGAAAAAGAAAAAGTTCACATTCAGAGTTCAGGTTGAGGTGAAGATGTGGCTTCAGAAAGACGGCGATAAAAATCTCAAAGCAAGGCGGGAGGATTCATTTTGTAGACAATCTTACAATAGACTGGTTTATGCTTTACCAGCACACATTAGCTACGTAAAAAACACTTGGAACAATAAGTTCTGAGTAAATTAAATATATAATTTCTTATTAAAAAAAACTAAAGTTGACCGTGTTATAAAATGGCACTATGTGCCTGGAAAATACTTAACACTGCCCTTCAACTTCCTGAACAGATCTATACAATGTTCAAGCACAACAAAAATCCTTCATTTAATTCATTCTTTAAGATATTGACAGAAGTAAAGAAATATAAAATTGATAGCTTCATGAGTTCACCTGTTTGCAGCCCTTGATGAAGAGGAAGAGGAGTCTCCGTTTTCATGAATGGCATCACCATTCTGCTGGACTTCTGGAAAATAGATTTACAAATAAATGAATGTTAACGTGGGCATGTTATGATGGAGACTATAAGGCAGATCATTCCCACTAAAAAGTGTATTAACTCGACTATATTTAACTACATATGCTTCAAACTGAACTTTTTTTCTTCCGGCTTTGTAGTGCAGGTGGATGATTGACTACACACACACACACACACGCACACACACACAGCCAAGATAAATAAATAGTGCGCTCACTGGTGCCATTTGCTGCGTTGCCGTTGGTCAGCGGCGGCAATTCCTCCTGGTCAGTGACAGTCAGGCCATCAAGGTATATAGTCAGCTCGCCAACAGGCACAGAAACCCCTTTCTGTTCCACACTCAGCTTCAGCACTTCCTTCACATTCTCCACTGAGGAGCATAAACGAGGCAGTGGGGAGAAAGAAAGATCACAGCCAGATAGGAAAATAAAGAAAAGGATACAATTAAAATACAATCACGCACCGACAGAAGTTCTTCTGGCTGATCAGCGATCTTTAAAAAGCCTGACATGCCGATTCTGGTTTTGGTCGATACAGATGGTTTGTCCTTTGTTTTGTTTTTTTTTTGTTTGTTTTTTTATAAATGACATCGTCAGGTGTTTCAACTGCTTTCACTTCAAACGTGGCCGGAAATAGCAACCAAGTTGCAAAATTGGCAACATCTGTGGACAACATCGGATTGCCAGTCATCCAAAATTGAGGAAATTGCTGCACCAATTGATCAATGCTCCCCCGATTCACATCTCTTTTCCTTTGAAGAAGTAAACTACCACTCTCTATCTTTAACCTAAATTGCCATTTACTTGAGATGCATCTAAGATTTTCTAGTGCTGAAATAAAATACCACAATTTTTACACAAACAGGCGAGACAAAAACATATTGCATTCATCTAAAATAGAAACTAAAGATTTTTCTAAATGATGCTGAGATTACATAAAAAAAATAACATTACTATTATTATTAGTATATGCATTACTACTAGTTGTTTGGAGCTATAAAATATAGTCAGTGTAAAACTTTGGATGCAGTGACAATAACGGCCAAACATCTGGGTGGAACGTTAATAATTAAGTTCATCATTTGTTTCATTCCAAGTTTTTTGTAATGTTTATCATTCCATAATCAAACTTTGCTTTTCTTATGGGGGCTATTTTCCTAAAACTGATTAAAGCTTTACGTCTATGCATCTTATAGTCTTACATTTTCTGTCATGCCGCTCCAAAGCTTGAATGAGATCCAGCGTAGCTTTGCCCAGCAGAGCGTCTGCTTTCAGAGTGTGGTGACTCCGTACTTTGAAATCCACCTGCGTGTGTGGCGTTACAGTCCTAAAAAAACAAAAAACAAAACAACCCATCAAAATCACAATGCACTTCTTAAACGAAAAGAGCTTTAAAAAACAGGACACGGTGGATGTCATTAGTTTAAAAAAAACCAGACGTTTTGGACATGAACGACTTTTCCTTCAGCCGACTGAAGTTCAGGACAGCAAGTTTAACATCCAACAAATGAATAAAAACATTGATTTTTTCCATTTTCACATTTCCCTGATGATAAAATCCACATCTGGCACAATGCCCCCTCGTTGAGTTTCGAACAAGGACAAAACGAGCAGCACACAGTGCGGTCATTGTTTGAATAGCCCAGCACACCGGTCCAAAGGGAAACATCTTACATTACAACCTCAAAGTCATGAGAAGGACCCACAGGAGCGAGCAAAAACATCCACGAGACTCGGAGCACTGCGGCGGCCGCTCTTATCAACGCTAACTAACTGGGTGAGACCGTCCGCAGTGATTCATTTCAGGCTTTCAGTCGAACCGCTGCAAGAGAAACCACAGCGTTTGTGCTGCTAGCTCTAGTTGTGTGAGAAAACACAAAGAGGTCTGTGTGCTTGCAGGCAGCTTCCTCACTTTTTCAAATGATTATCAGATGAGCCACCGGAGGGGGTTTTCCTCCTCGAATGCTACGTGGAATCCACAAACAGTTTGAAAAAGCAGGATTTTGATTGTGCAACGCTCAGTACGGGACACGAAAGAACATGAAGGCTCTTTTCCTACTAAAAAAGATCCTTCCTAGTAGGATCTTTACTTCTGACTAGGAAGAAAAAATCCATCCTAGTAGGAAGGACCTTTCTGCCTCTCTAATGGCATTTTTACACAAGCTCAAACACTGCATTAACGCGGCGAGTCGGGCAGGAAAGGGTAAACGGACGGCACTTACAGAGTCAGCCTCTCGTCCCATTTCGGGTTGGAGGAGCTGTGAGATTTTGCCGTGCGGCGGGTCTCTCCCTCTGCTGTCACCTCCACGTAAATGTCCGCCCCGAAAACGCTCTTCTTCCTCTTGAGTTTGGCACATGAAACTAGAGGGGAGGGGGGAAAGAAAAGATGACTGAAAAACCTAGACCTCAAAGGTGATCCTCTGGTTGAGGGTACTATGACTCACCAATGGCATGGAGCTGTGATGTGCGTCTGTGGTTATGGCTAGTCTCTGTTCTCGATGAGGCCGTGGCCATGTCATTCACCACAGTGGGAAAGCCTGCGGACGGAAAACACAACGGAGACGTCAACCACCAACTCCGCACAAATTCACAAATAAGACCCCGGCGGAAGGCTACAGAGCTAATAACAGTCAGCTCTACTTGTTACTGTTTTCAGTCAAAGTTCAAACTGATCCTTAGCAGAGCTCAAAGGATTATCATAAAAAAAGCAGCGCTATGTTGTTGTAACCTTAATATTAGAGTAATAAACCGATGGATACTCACAACAGATGTGTTCTGCTAGGCCCTCCTGTTCAGCCTACTCCGTGTCCCATGGCGGCACTGAAACCAAGATCACAATAGATCAGAGAAGTAAAAAAAAACGTTTAAAAAAGGGGGAAAAAAAACGCACTACATGCATAAAAATGACCTTTTTAGTCTTTAAGATTCATCATCCAACAGCAGGTGTTTTTTTAACATTTTTCTTTGCTTACTCAAATTCAGATAAGGCTAAGGAACACACTGTCTCTCTTAAAAGTGTACGCGCCCCTATTAAAACGCCAGAACTTTGCAATATAAAAAATATTGGAGCATATAATAGCTTATGTTTTTTTCCGCACTTAATGCCACATAAATCCTGTAGATTTGAACTGAAAAAGCAAAACAAGACGATAAATAAAAGCAGAGTGCAAACACTCAAAAATTTAATCAAGACCTTTTATGATTCCACAATTCGTCACAATCGGAATTAGCAAAACACTTCAGGTAAAAAAAAAGCGAGATTTGCCGACATTTGATTGTGCGGGTCAAACGCAGGCCGTGGAAACAGGAAGTGATGGGACGCGAATGCCATCACAAGTTGTTGGATTTCTACATGTCCAGCATGGAGAGCAGAAAATACTCCAGGTACGATTTAGGAATTTCGCCTGGCGACCGACTGATTCGGTGCGGCAGTTTTCACGAGGCGACAAGCGAAATCCAGGACTCAGAAATCCAGCTTCACTCTGGCAGAACAAACACGGCCTGGTTATTCTTCTGCTCACCTCCGCATACCTGCCAAGTCACTTCGTCACCTTGTAAAAACAAGAACAAGAGCCTGAAGGAACACAAACACCCTGGCATCTCGCTCAAAAATAAAAAAGGTAAGGAAGTTCAAGGTGACTGTTCTGGTTTTGTAGAGGGAACACACACCCGTCTTGAATGTTTTGTCCTTCTTATTACTTTCACAAATCAGAAAAATTTGCCTTTTTGACACAAGTCTTCTTTACATTCAAAATAAAAACATATTTTTGAATTAGGTCATTTAATTCAAAGGGGGTGAACAGTTATCTTTTATTATTTGCCAAGATAATGTATTTAATTCTTATTTTGTAGAAATCAGTTTCAACATCGACATAAGATGGATTGTTTTTGTTCATTTTTCAGCAAAAAAAAAAAAATGTTCATCATGATTGATTTGTAAAAGCAATATGCGATTAGTTTTTATAGGTACTGCAAATGTGAGGGCAGCATGAATTGTGGGTAAAACTAGATGCCCTTCTGAAATCAAGGTTGGAAAACAAAGGATCCCCATGTGTCTGAAGACGATTAATTAATTAATGGTCTGTAATTTGAACTAGTGAAAGAATCTTTTCTCAATGGACGGGGCACCAACACGGTTTCCAGCCCAGGGCCCCACATCCTTGTAAATCCGGCCCTGTAGACGACCACCGTATCATGCCAGAGTGATAAGAAGGTAACTCCAAAATCTCTGAGCTGAAAGGGTTTGCGTGTGAGACACGTCTGCTTCAGTGACCCATTGTCTCTCTGCATTTGTTTTCAACCAGAAGGGTCATGACGCCAAAAGAAACAAATATGTGGCGCCTTTTTTGGCCTTTTGTTTGCAGCTTCGAGCTGCAACTCAGAAAACTTTTTCGAAAACCAAAGAATAAAGTCTGTTCTTCCCATGCCTGTCATTCCTGAGCTGTAGGCTGGACATGAGAACAACGAGCAGAGAAAATATTGTTTACAGGAGATCGGCTGGGAGTAATTTGTTACCGATGATATTCTTCCCAAAAGCCAACCCTCTGAAAAGAGTCGCACAGAAAGAGATAAACACGGCCATGCCCTCACATAACCTTGCTGGATGACTGCTACATTATTACAGCGGCTTAAAAAAAGAAAAAGTAGGGGGTGCACCACACACATCAGACTGAAAGCTGGGAGGAAGTTTGAAACAGGAAAAAAAAAAGTAAAAATGGGGGTGACATCATCCATTTTAAGCTGCGATAGATTTGAGACCGGAGAGGCTGAAAACTAAAGTATGCCACACTTTTCAGATTATTATCCGTATTTTATACTAAATCCCGTTCATGTTCCACTTAGACAGGAACTATTTAGTGTTTGTCAAAATTGCTGAAGTTTTTTTTTTTTTTTAAAAAAAACAATATAGAGAAAAAGTTAAGTTTAAGTACTTACTACTAACAATGATGCAGTATTTTGTGTTGGCATATCGTCTAAAATCAAAATAAATGGCATGGTGTTTGTTGTAACATGACAAAATGTGGAAAAAGAAAACGACAAACAATTCATGGGCTGCAAATGGTTTTGCGAGACACTTTACGGCTGCATGTTGGACATGAATGAGACAAAAGAAGAAGAGGAAGACGGTTTGAGTCGGTCAGTGGATTTTTCCTAACCTGTTGTCCTCACTGCAGCGGTGTGCGGGTGGATTTGCTTACAAAACAGAGCGCCGGGCCGGGCATAATGCCCTTTATATTTTCTGCTGCATGGACTCTGGTTTATCTAATGCAGGAGTCAGGCATAAAAATCTGAACATTTAAAAAAAAAAAAAAAAAAACCCCACAAGCTCTGCGGTTAAATATTATCCCAAAAATAAAAGTCTGTAAATGGACAACATCAGGCACTGTGTTTGGGATAAAGACGCTTTAGGCGACCAGCTCCACAACGGGCAAAGAAACCTGCCGACCTTTGGAAGGCGTAGCCTGGACAGGGAGGTAGTAAAGGCGCAGAAATGCATCAAGTCCAACAACAAAACCACGAAGAGTCACTCTGGGTAACACCACGAGATGATTCAGCCTCCGAATCCATTTTCACAGTATTTCACATTGCATATCAACCAACCCCGAACTAAACAAGATACATCGGTTTTTTCTGCAGTGCTCAACTGTAAAAGGGGAAAAATGCTAAAGAGCAAAAAATTTATTAATAACTCATGCGTTTGCAATTGTTTTATGATTTTATTTTTTTTTTGCAACCAAAATCACTGATTTTGTGGCACTACTAGAAATATCTGCGCTTACATGACAGTGTGACCTTTTTGCCATTTTGTCGATCACGGACTATAGCTTGACATCAAGTGAGAAGTTGTAGAAGTAAGACATACATACTGCCACCTGCAGGTGGGAGTTAGCAGTCACCTAAACATACAGAAGGTAACTTATTGAAAAAAAAATCTCTAAACATGTTTCTTATAAGTATCATTATACTCCCAGTAAGTGGAGAAACACACCTCTCAGTCAATTGACAGCATTAAGACCCTCCTCCTGGCTCTGATTGGTTGTTTTGGATTGGGAGTGCAGCATTTCTGCAGATGGCAAAACTAGTTCGGGTGGAGAAGATCCACTTTTTCACAGTCCATCAGTCTCATCTTCTACTGTCACAACATGACAGTTTTAATAAATAAGTTTATTTTTTATATGCTTTAAATCCAAGGTTTTTAACTATTTTTGCACAAAATTTGCAAAAAGCTCATAATTATGCATTCCCACAAAAAATTAGGTATATGTTTATTTTGAATTAAATTCTCAAGTAAAAGAATTGCAAAAAAAAAAAAAAGGTACTGAAAATTTAGCTAAAGTGTATTCTTTATTAGTCACAATCCGATTCCTTCATCGTTCCGTCGACACGTCCAGGCCAAATTAGAGATCCAAAATGCAACAGCGCAGGACGCTGTAGAAAACGGTATTAGCATCCACAAAACATTCCCATTTCTCAGGCAGAAAAACCTGCACAGCAAAATGACAAATGCCCAGCTGAGCCTCAGGCAACAAACGCATAAAACCAATGATTTGATGTCTGTGTTTCGTGGCATGAGCACAAATTTCGAAGAACCTACGGAAGAAATAAATAGTCGGAATATTCTGTGGATTATTACTAGGGATACCTCCTTCCCCAAAAGGGAGAACTAAAGACGACGGTTAGGTTAATAAGTCAGAGATTAAAAAAGAAAAAAATAAAAAATTGTATTTCTATCAAACAAAACCCACATGATCGTTGCCAGGTCACAGAAACACTCTCAAAGTCAACTCGGCTGATTACAGTATGAGCCAGACGTTTAGAAACGAAGCTAGACTCTGTAGTCGTCTCAGGCTTCTAGAGAGGAAACTGCATTTTCCACAGAGGCATGACTGAAGTTACTTCAGGATGCCACAACAGAAGAAAACAGGAAACTGAACACTTTACACTGAATGTTGGGGTGTTTTATTGTTACAAAGAGCCCTATTTGTTCAAAGCGTATGCAGGATTAAAAGGACCACTGCTATTACTGCTAACTGTGGTAATAAAAAAAAGGGGGAAAAAATGCTAACAGCAGCGTTAAAATGCCAACTCTGTTAGCGTGTCTTTGTTTTGAAACAACTGAGAAATCCTGGTGACCTGCAGAGCCGTGCAACACAGCGGTTCTCGCACTCGCGACATTGCTTTTGCTCCCAAAATAAATAATGAATTGATTTCCCACAGAATGGCTGCTTAAGGCTCCTTTATGATTACAATAAATGGATAAATAATTTACAAAGCCGGTGCATCACAGTAAATCAAGAGCTTTCTCCTCTTGGACAAAGCTGTTGTTTATTTTAAAATGATCTCGGGAAAAAACATGGAGTATCTTAATAAAAAGAAATGTTGAGCTACAAAATGTTATGCGAACTCTTGACGGAGACTTATGCAACTTTTTTTAGTCCGATTTTATTTCTTATAGCTCTGTAACTTAGGCTCATTAAGTACTGAGTTTTTAATTGAACCCAAATGCAGGAAAAAAAATAGTACTTTATTGGCATTTTTAGCAATACAATATCCAAATTGTGGGAAAAAAAATTTAAATAAAAATTAGTGGGTCAGAGATTTTCAGAAGGTGACCGGAAAGCAGTGCATTTGATAAGAGACAGTCATTCCTGTCTGTGTTCACTAAACATGGGCTCCGAAGCAAAGTGTTTGTCAGCGTGTAATTAAAATGCTGCTGGTGAGGCAAGTGCTTACCTGCCACAGGTAATGGTGATCTGAAGACACACACAAATCGCAAACAAATCTTCACAACTCTAGAGGGCTGACAAAACGCAGACATGGGTGAAGATTAGCACACATGAAAGGTCAAAACTGATCCCATTCTGAAAGGACAGAGCGTGAGCTGCAGAGCCCTGCGTGGACATAAACTATCTTACGATTGGCACTGAACAGTCGTCCGGTCAACAAACATTGACCAACTTTGCACGTTCGCCAAACATGTTTTTCACGGTGATTCACAGGCGTAGACTCTGAACCTTCCCGGTCTGAACCCACTGTCTCTCAGCCAAAGTGTACCCCCTGCCTTGTGACACATCTCAGCAACATGTCTGGCACTATGCGATCATTATAAAGCAAATGTCCTGGAAGTAATCTGCAGCGAAGGCTAAAGTCTGGCAGCTAGCGCTCGTTAAGCTAGCTACTAAGCTGCACACAAAAACACCTTATTTTGAAGCCATTTGGTTTTATAACCACGTCGTTTGCAGGAAACTATCGTTTTTAGTTGCGAGTGTGCCTTGACAAGTAGTCGAGGTGACAACTTAGCGCATTTGTTCATTTATTTTAGGGATAATTCATCCTACGGACGGGGCTATTAGCAAGCTAACGTTCCAAACTTAGCCAAGTTAGCGGTTCTCCAGCAGCAGCAGCCCCGGGTGCACATATTTCCCCCGAAACACGTTTGACAGAGTCGCCAAAAAAAAAAAAACCCAGAAAAGTTTCTCGTGGCGCCTTGGCGGCATAAAGGGCGCCGTGTTTTACCTTGTTTCGGCGCTGCGCTCCTCCCAGACGGTCCGTGGTTCGGTAAGGCGAGGGCTGCTGGTCACCGCACAGGCCCCGCAGTCAGCTACGGCTCTACTGCCATCTCTGTGCGGATGTTGCCGAGCAAAACACCCGGGTGTCACCCCGAATACTGCTGTGTCAAGACACGCGAGTTTTTCTGGTGTTTGGTTTTTGGTTTTTTTTGGTTTGTTTTTTTTTGTTTGTTTTTATCAAACTCTTTGGATGCCGCTTGCTAGTAGAAATACAATTAATACTTTACTTTATGTTATATTCAACGAAAGTGAAACATATCTGTTTTAATGTTGAAGCTGTTTTTTTTTTTAATAAGTTTGAGGTCTAAGTTGTTATTTCCTCAAGTTTGGTTTGAATTTAAAACAAAAGCACGACATAAAGTTAAGCATGAAATGAAATGCTTAATTTTATTGAATTTAATGCTTAATTCGTTTAATTAATTACAGATTGTCTGTTGATGCAGACGATCTGCATCCACACAATTAGATTAGGATCATTATTTAGATTTCACAATAACAAAGGAACAAGCTGTGAAATGCAATATATTTAATTTATTATATTTTTTTTTGTTGAAGCTGATTACAAACTATTAAGTACTGTATGTTTAGAATTTTGTGCAATTAAAGGTATTACAAAGTATGCATGCTGTTTTTTGTCATTTTGTTTCTGGTTCCAAAACAACGATCCATGTTTATCTGCTCCAAATCAACTCACTCCTACCCTGAATGCACCGTCACTTTGTATAGTCTTGGTGATCTTTCCAGGAATCCCACTCTGATGGGTTTCTGGTGTCCCTTATTATTGAGCATTTTGGCCTCCTTTTGGATTAGATCACTTCGGTTTGCAAGTCCAGGGGGATTCTCAATATTTGAAGCTCTTCCTGTTCTGGATTTGTCAGCTGGTTTCTGCTCCGATCAGAACATGCTGCCGGATGGCATCGCTGCTCGGACCAGCGAATTTGATTTCAGGCTTACGGTTGCTGAATAAAAACACAACACTTTTATTGGCTTGCTTGTTGTGGGGAAGAGAGTCAACCCGTGACGGGCAGGCCTCTGCACTGGTCACAGTAAAGTGGGAAGGACGAAGTCACTCTGTCTCTTAGAAGCTCATTTATCAAAAGCAAAAGAATAAAATTCAGGTTTGCAGATTTCCTGATCTGTACTGGACCAAAACACCAGAACGCTAAAACACATAATTTGATCGATATTCCATCTGTAGATCAGGCCGATATGATTTTGGTCACACCTCCTGTGACCTGAGAAGGATGTTAAAACTATTAAAAGTTTGTTTGTCTCATTCCCATCATTTAACATAAGCACACTGCGACAGATCGAATCCGTCTCGCCAATCAGTTTAGGATTTGGCATTCTGCGCCTCGTCCTAACATGTTCCACTTAATCGCATTTCAGACAAACGCGTTTGAGGGTTTTCTGGAACAGTTAATCTGAAAAAAAAAAATAAAAATCATTTAGCCTTTATTGAATCAGGGTGCCGTTATGAAGACAAGACGTCATTTGGAAGAGAGACAGGAGAGCACAAAACATTCAGATGTGCCGTAAAGGAAAAAGGTCCAGCTAAGAGAAGATAATCCCAGGATCAAAGGGTCATAAGAATATAGCCTAGTGGGATCTTGAAGTTTCTCAACAGCAGGACAGAATTTATAAATCTTCATTCAGTTCAAAAAGAAGCCAAAGAGGACTCGAAAGTTTCTGTACGATGTGCCAGCTGAATTCAAGAAACATAGTTTGGAGTTTTAGTTGTTTTCTGCAAAAAAGAAAAACAAAAAGCTCCATCTAAAAGGTGCGTGATACCAGACAGGGCTGATGACACAATATTCTGTTTTTTTTTATACCTGCAGGAGTTTTCCAAAGTGGGGGGTTGAGGGAACCGGGTAACACTGAGTTAGTCTGATACGTTTCCGTCTGTCCGCCATATTAGATTTAACAAAAAAAACAAATTTCTCGCACCTTCAGTGGACGGACAGTACTTGGCAATGGATTGCCTCATGCACTAGTGTCCACTTTAGTGGTCTGTATGCATTTGTAACATAAAAACCCCCAAAAAACACAAGAAAATTACTTTTAGGTAGCTGTCCACCGTAGTGACCGCTACGCATGAAAGGGTTAAATGGAACTACACTAAAAAATGTTACAAAGTTGCAATACTTTGTATTGCATTAGTAGTTGCAATACAGGCTACATGTTAGCCTATAAACGTCTCTATAAGCTGACATACATCTTAGCCTATATATAGCATCTCAATGAAGTGCGTTGTCGAAACCCGTAGTCGCATGTGTCGCTTCAGGTATGCAGAATCAATGAAAAATAAATGACAAAGTTGCGTAATTTTGAATTTTTTCTTAAAAGGTAGTATCACATTTTAATTCAGACAAAAAGGTGATTTTAGCTCCCTGGCTCCATCGCGTCGCCATTTCAAGTTCCTCTTGTCATAACTCTGTTTTTCTCCAGCGTTTACCAGCAGTGCTGTTGCTGCGTTGAGACAAGCCTTGTTCTGATTTGTTTGTCCAAGGACCTTTTTCAACAAAAGGTCATTGTTTACTGCATGGTGTTTGGCAAGCCAAAGGCTTTGGACAGCGGGATATTTTTTCCTGGCTCGCATGACGTGAACGACAACCATGAGAATTCGGTCTAAAAGAGTAGATTCATCTATTTGGAAATGAGCAGCTGCGAAAACCACGTGCAGATGATGCGGCGTATTTGGAAAACAAGGCATCGCAACTGCCTTCATTTGTGGCTGATTGTGTGAGTTTATCAAGTCTTTATAGAGCAATAGCCCCACAATGTTTGCAGGCAAATCTGCAGAAAAGCATTGAAATTTTGATGGCCATATGTAGTTTTTTTTTTTTTTTTTTTTTTCTAATTTGGATTTTATAAAGCAAGTTAACAAAATTCTTCAATTTTAGGTGTGAAATGCATTTGATCTTGAGTTTTATGTCTGTAGCGTGAAGACTATGAACCATCCAAAATGCCCACCTCAATTCAGGTTTGTGTTTTTTTTTTCTTTTCTACACTCTTTTATCTTTGAAAAATAAACATGTTCTTTTAGCTGTTTCTTTACTTGCAGGTTGTCATATCTTACTTTTTGATTGTCTGACTTTCTGCTCCACACAAAGTTCTCAAATGGTAAATAAAAAAAAAAAAAAAATCAAAGCCACTTCAAATATTTACCGTTGAGAGCTAAGAGAATCTTCTTCAGCGCAGACAGAGCATCTGCATAGCCTGGCATGAGTTTACATAAGATTATCAAGTCACTGCTAGACTTTTGCTTGGCACCAATGTACATCCTGCAGCAATACCACATAAACACACGGCACTCAAGCCGCAGGCACAAAAACCTCAGTGGCAGGTTAAGTAAAGTGCACATTTAAGGACTTTTTTTTCTGTTTTTTTTTTTTTTTTTTTTTTTTTTTGTTGCTGTGATTAGTTTTGTTCCCCGTCGACTCAGTTTGGCGACATTTTCAGGAGGTGGATCACACCTCCTGTGACCTGAGAAAAGCATTGAAAAGCATTTCAATGCTTTTCAATGCAGCAACAGTTAAAAGATGCGAGTAAAAAATAAAAAAAACAAGTAAACCTCAACGACGTTCGCAATTCCCAACTTGCAAGAAGAACGACACACACACACACACACGCACGACAGAGTGCGGCTGCGACGTGCGGTCTCCGTCGGTCAGCCGCCAGGACGAGACGATGCGGGAGAGTAAAACGGCGTCCTTGCTTTGGGAAGAGCTTCTGATGATCACGCATGTGTTTGCAATCAGAGAGGCAGAAGGCGATTTCAGTCATTTGCAAGGAATCTGTCAGAACGAACACTTGTTTGGACGGCCAAAAGCAAACCGAGTGAGCCGTCCAGTCAGGACGTCAGCAGCTGTTTCCCCCTGAGCTTCACTCAACTTCGCAAGTCGGTAAATAAGAAAAACAGATGGACAGACTGGCCGTGCTTCCATTCTCATCCGCCGCAGTCTGTAAAATTTGTGGGTCTTGGCTTAATTGTTTCCTCAGTGGAGATATTACATGTTCTCCCGTGATCTTCTGCTTTCGTTGGCTTTTCAGCATTTCTCTTCATTGGTCGGGAGCCCGAGGTTTCGTTTAACTTTTCTAAATAAGCACGCTGCTAAAGTAACGCAGCGCTCACTACTGGGTTTAGAAAAGCCAGGAGGCTTGACTTGTTTCATGGGTTTTTCACCGTGACCTGCAAGGTGACCTGCTGCAGGTTTCGGTGCTCCTTTGACATTTTGTCGTCTTTACACCTGGTTTCTCATCACTACATCATTTTTATTTCTTGTTTACGGTGCTACTTTTTGATAGTCTTCATCATTCTTTTCTTGTTTTTTTTATTTTTTTATTGCAATTTAGCTGAACGTTACTGGCTTAGCGAGTTAATTGATTAAAGTATTTCGCTGGAAAGTTGAATTCTTTTTTTTTTTTTTTTTTTATTAATAAACTCCTATGTTTTGGAGAGAAGTTGTCTGTCATTATTCCATAGGCATGAGTGGAGTTTGCTGCTCGAAAAACATAAGTGGTGAACATAAATCTTTAACATTTAGTATCTCGTACTATGTACCGCATTGTACAAATGTACATATTTTGGATTTAATATCTGCTAAGCCTCATTTGGCTCATATTCAAGAACAACAAAAAAAATGTTTTCAGCTCTTGACTTGTCAAAAATGGTTGAAATTTGGCAAACAAAATAGAAAACAACTGGTAATCATCTGTCATAATTTTATTGAGGGAAAAGTCCAAAACCTTTTTTGGATTTTTGATTATTGCTTTGCTCATTCTTCTTTTTTTTTTTTTTTGCTTAGTGTTGAAACTGCAGACATGAACAAATGTTTGCGGTTTTAATTTTGTTCAAAATTGTCAGTTCTGGCCCAGAGGGCAAAAAGTTTGGACGCCACTGGCAGGTGCACGTCTCATTCTGCAAGGGTGTCGTGAAGTAGACCGGTCCCGTAATCGTTGGTCTCTCAGAACATGCTGATGCCCTGACATGCAGATGTTTATTCAATTAAAAAGTATATGTCACGTCAAAAAGCTTTGGGTTAAAGTACAATGAAAGAAAACTAGGACAACGCGCCTTGAGGTGTGCTATACGATGCCCAAACCCTAAAGTAGTATTAGGGTAGCGTTCAAGTGAAGCCTGCCTCATTTGGACTGGCAAGCCTGCACACACACACACACACACACACAACGCGAGTAGATGTGGTGAAATCTGCAGCGATGCTGGCCAAAGAAGAGCATATGGTTTCTGACCTTCTTCCACATCTGCTCATGGGACTTTCTCCAGCGTCAGCTTTCTCCCTAACCCTAACCCCGAGCCCCCTAACCCTAACACCCTAACCCAACATTGGACAATTGCATCATCCGATGCAATTGTGAGGGAATAAATGTCATGTTGACAGGGAGAATTGGAGACTTTTAAGGTCAAACTAGAAATTTTTCCAAATGTTTTTTTTTTTTTTTTTTTTAAATGTTCTCAAAAAGACTGTACTCAGCTCAAAAAAAAAACAAAAAAAACAATCTGTCAAGCTGAACAAGCATGTAAGGAAGGTCTTTCGCACCCAATCACAAAGCTCGTCCATCATTTCACGGTGCTGTGGGGTAACATAAACCCTTCGCACAGCCGAAGGTGTGATGTGACGGGATTGTAGCACCTGGCAACGGGCGCGAAATATCTGACCGGATTGCTGAGGTTTGTGAGAAACACCTTTCCACCCTTATTCAGCTGGAGGATAAAAATATGGAAGCTTTCAGCAAAAGAAAATGTAATTTGACAAGGTTGGACACATTGCTTGATAATTACTTGGGTCTTTCCTTGTAAGGGACTGGCGTATAATTCTGCACAGCGTCTTCGGCAGCTTGAGCTTTTGTTGAAGTAAAGAAAATAGTGCCATTTGCATTTTAATTCCCCAGTCCATGGGGAACTCGTGCCCTTTCCTTTCCTCAATAACCGGCTTCCCGGATGCCGCCAACAATCTGAAGGAGGATTTCTTAAGAGGATAATAATCTCGTCCCACTGGTCCGCGCTGGTGTACTTCCTGCAGAGTTTCACTCTGTTCTTGATGTTGTTTTTGGACAGAAGTGCCTGTTTTTGCACTTTTGTCCTTTTTGTCAGAAGGCCGCGTCCCAAAAATCTTCAGCTCAGTGCAAACGAGCTCACGCCGTCCTGCTCCCAACTCCAGTCCTCCTTTAGTTTCAGCATTGAAACTCTAAAAGTTAGATGCCACGCCGTTTCCTCGCTTTGTTTTATTTGTTTGCTTATTTGGGCGACCCTTTCGCTCCTCGTCCGTTTAAGGCAATTTTGATGCAAATCTACACACTTGCACACCTTTCTTCGGAAGTAAGTATTGCTCATTGAGACAGTGACCTCAGACTCATATGTCCCTTTGTGAATCAGTCTGCCAATTAACTAATTAACTTCAGCTGGACTTCTCCAAAGTGTAGCAGTGAAAAGGAAGTCAGCTGATGTTTTTCCCTGCAACAACCTAAAACGTTTTACAGTAACAAAAACTCGTTGCGGGTGGATTATATGACTGCAGTCTTCTTGACAAAAGTAGAAGGCATCAACAAAAACACAAAGCACTTTATTGACATAAAGTTGTCAACTTGAGCGGCAAAAAAAAAAAAAAAAAAAAAAAAAAAATCCGTGAGTCCTTGTTACTGGAACGTTGAACAATGTAATCACTACACGTCACATGCTGGTTATACAAAAGTTGTATCAACAACACAACGTTGCCCTGTAAATGCTTTTAGAGACTTTAATCTCACTTGCGGCGGTCAGTTAATCCGAGCAGCTGCCTCCTACGAGAGGATTAGAATCGAATTCCCACGCGCCGACGTTTCGCAGCGTCCAAAGCTTCTGACTGGCACTTTCTTTTTTTGTTTTTGTTTTTGTTTTTCTTTTCTTTTCTTCTCCCCCATTGAGCTGGTGCGTGTCTAGGGTTGCGTCTTTGGCTTTTTTTTCGCCTTCCTTCTCTTCGCCGTCTTTTCGCTCCCGCACCGTGACCTGGCGCGCTCCGCTCGCCGGCAGAAGCAGATCGCGTTGAAGAAGCGGCAGTGGCACGTCGCGCACGGGTCGCAGCAGCCGCACAGCGGCACGCAGCTCTGCCCCAGCAGGGAGCACCTGGTCGTCACCGGGGGCTTCGGCGCCCGCGCCTTGGATCGAGGAATGTCGTTTGGAGGCGGAGGATGAGGGACGACGCCGGACTCTTTCTGGGAAATAGGTGAAAAATGTTAAATGCTCAGCAAACAATTAAAAACAAAACAACATAAAAAAAAAGGACGTCCAACTCACCGACTCGTGGATCTTCTGCTGTTCATACAGAACCCTCCTGGCAAACAGAGTTCTCACTCTGTCTTGGTTTACATGCCCTGCTGAAATAAAATGAGAACAATTATGTTTCGATGAAAAGCGTGCTCCTGTCTGACTGAACTCGCTCCAACTGCGAAGCCAAAAGGCAAAGCATTTATGATTAAAAAACTGAAAAAGGAGGAGATTTTCATTTTAAACCCCCCCTTTACTCTGATGCTTTGAAATAAATGTGTGTTCGAATGGCCCAGTCAAAGTCCAAACTTATATCCACATAAGAATTTGTGAAAAGACAAACTTGCATCGGCTTTTGGTGTATGCCTTTTTGCAAAAATATCTCAAACTGAGACCAATTAGGTGGAGAACATCTGTACACGTTAATTTTCAAGCTCACCAGAGATTGCTTGGTTGATTTAGATCTGAACTTCGACTAGGCCGTTCTAACATATGAATGCTCTGATCTGATCCTCATAACTCATAACCTGTGTGTTTCGGGTTGTTGTGCAATTTGTTTTGCAGCTTTTGGTCAACTCTAACCTGAAAACAACAGACAGAACAAAACCCACAGCATAATACTGCCACTACTCTGCGCTTAAAGGTGGACTGGACTCAGCAGGTGACATGTTGCACTGGATTTAATTTAGGGGAATCGTATCAATGAGGGATGAATGCAAAAGGACCCACACTTTTCCGATTTTCGTTTGTAAAATTTTTTTTTTCCTCGCCGGTTCACATTCATGCACAATTTTCCTGTCAGACGAAATATGCCTGAACACCCAATTTGCAATATTACAAGCTGAACCTGGACACCCCTCACATCTTCCCACTGAAAGGAATCCCAGCTCCTCAAACAGAGTTTAACCTTTGTCACTCCTTCAGCAGAATTTCCCTCGGAGCCATTAAAGCTTCTCACGGCTGATGCTGCAGCAACCGCAGCGCCTGCTGAGACGG
Source organism: Poeciliopsis turrubarensis (assembly GCA_010277015.1). NCBI lineage: Eukaryota > Metazoa > Chordata > Actinopteri > Cyprinodontiformes > Poeciliidae > Poeciliopsis > Poeciliopsis turrubarensis. Next base: position 1,427,734 of record VMRN01000051.1, read on the forward strand.
GCGAGTTAGTGGCTGCGCCCGTGTTCCGAAGGTCAGTTCCTGACAGGTGGCAGGATCTCGTTTCGCTCGACTGATTCGTAGCGCAATCGCTCGGCTTTGTGAAGCGCAGATGGAGTGGAAGGCGGTTTAAAGCGGTGGGGGCCGATTTGTGCTGGACACATCAGAAACTTCTACTCCCAGATCAAACCTTTGATAAACCCAGAGGCTCCTTTTCCCCTCTTTTCTCCTCACGGCCTGCTGTGACACAGATGAGACCAGTCCATTCTGTGGCAATAAATCGAGGGGGGGATACAAAACTGTCTCATTTATAACACAAATCGCTTCCTACCATAAACCTCTGCAGCCATAAAAATGAGTGAAGCACCAGAGACCGGGGCCTTCTTTTTTTTGTTTTTTTTTTGCACAGAACGCCTCAGAGTTCCCATCATGCCGGCACTGACATTTCGTCTTCCTCCCGTTGAAGAATTAGTACCATGTTTAAGATTAGCAGTCTGTGTCAAAGCCACATGTGATTTACACACACAGTAAAAAGATAAGTAACGTTGGACACTGTCAAACACGAGCCACTAAAAAACACAATGTGTCATTTTGACCGCAAACTTGACGTTGGGACTCCAGTCAGCTCCGTTCAACTGTTGCCTGAACTCATCCGGTCTGCATGCCGGTCCAGCAGGGGTTAGCAGGGCTACGTTTATAAAGGGTTGCATTGAGGATGAACACAGGAACGTTGTCAAATTGAGCAACTTCTGTGAGTCTTGGGGTTGATGAAAGTTTCTGCGCTGAAGCCCAGTTAGGTTTGTTTCTCCTACGATGTTGGCGTCTCTCAAAAGATGGCACAAAGTAAAAAGAATACATGTTTTTTTATTATTATTTTAGAGAGATCTTGAGGTTAGATAAAAATGGCCAAAAGACATGATGTACTTCAGAAGGATCGGTATAACAAAAATCGAATCACCAAGCAAGGTTTTGGATGTTAACACAGGATAAACATTTCTTACAGTCATGATGGTAAAATTTTTAAAAAGGCCAGTTCAAATTTCACTTGCGGACTCAACTGCATTAAAGACAATTTTAATTTCATTTACAATTAACTATGTGCTCGATCAAACTCGTATTTTATCATTTGCTACATGAATGCAAAAAATAAATAGATTAAAAAAAAAAAAACAAACAACAAAACTCTCTCCAAGTCACTTACCATCACTGTGAAAGGCCTTGCTTCTGCTGAGTGAAATGTACGTGTCCAGTCCAAAACTGAGAAGGGCGAAATGCAAAAAGCACAAACACTGAACTGCCAACTTCATGTTGACTGTGAGCGGAAGGAGCCCTGCTCTCTGCCTCCCCGTGGTCCTCGGCTCGTACTTATTCGAAAGGCAGGCTCGCGCTTGCAGCGCACACACCCCTCCCTGCCTGTCAGCAGAGCAAACACCAGTGACATGCGTGTTAAATCCAATTGTGTTATGTTAAGCAGGGATGTCCAAAGTGTGGCCCATGGGCCATTTGCAGCCCCCCCTGGATGATGTCGTTCGGGTCCTCCGTCCGCAGTTTGCGGATGATTCAAGATTTCCGGACAACATCAGTTTAGACGTTCATTTATTCAGGTACAACACAAAGTGTTTTTGTTTCTCTGTCTTCATTGATGACACTAAGCTGAAGCCAGATGTCCGACGTTTGTTGTGTTAACGTAAAAAAAAAAAAAAAAAGAAAGAAAGAAAAAAGATAAACACAAAAAAGGTTTTGGAAAATGCTTACCTTTTCATTTTCCAAACTGTGCAAAAAATAAATGAATAAATAAATTATTTAATTATTGGTAACAGGATTGCCAATAATTTACAGATTTTCTTTCTACAAGATTAAGGTTACTGTCAGGTTAGCACATCACTGAAGACATAAAAATAACAAATCTTCAGAAACAAATCTTTTCTATTTTTGTATAAAAAAAGTTTGAATTTCATATAACTGCAGAGTTGGACGTTTAGGCCAGTCAAACTGGACTTGAAATCAAATGTATCAGAGTACTGAATTAAAAAACAGAGCACTTAAAGCTCATCTGGGCAAAGTATCTGCTTGGTATGAAAGCAAAGCAATAGAAAAAAAAACACTCAAAATATCAGCCCGGTTTAAGAGAGCCTTAAATCATTTCGGTTGTTTCCAGCTTTTATCCTGTTTTTAGAGCGAAAAGCCATTCAAGCAGCTTCGAATGGGTTCCTTCCTCAAGTGCATCTTTCCCTCCGCCTGCTTGCGCGGCTCCATGCGGCGTGGAGTTTGAAATTTCTGGCCTGCAGTTTTATCAAAACATGGCCACTCGTGGGCTTCGGGGGGCCACATACGCGACACCAGCAAGTTCAAACCATATGGATGTGATTCGCGAGACATCAATCTGCCCATTTTACTGCTACTTTCTGCTGCAGGGGCCAGTAGGAGGCCTGGCACACGTACAAGAACCGGTGAGCACTCTTAGATTAGTACTAAGAGTATTAATCTTAGTAAAACGGCCCAGTTGGGGTTTTTCCTCTCGGTCTTTCTTGCTGTCGGAATCTGCTTGTGAAAACTGGGTAAATGTTGTTTGGCGAGATTGAAATCGAAAGCTTCGTGAACTTTACCCGCCACTCGCTTGTGCAAGAGGAAGTAACACAGAAGCGGCCCGAGTCGCTTCTGAACGCGTTTGAGTAAAACGTCCTTGTTTAGGGTCAGCTGTTGGGTCAACGTCTTTTATTTTTGTCACTCGCGTGGTTCCTGAACTTGACGTCACGGCATTGCTGAAGCGGTCCCAAAGTTTTGTGATTGACTGAAACATAAAGAAAAGCTGCTGCGAGTGCAGAATCCAAAGCAGAGAAATTCTGAAATAAACGAAAACTGTCAGCAAACCTGTAGACTGAAGACCAAGCTGAAGTGCTGGATGTTTTTAAGAACTGTTAACGTTGCACCATTTGTAAGGATCAAAGTTTTATTTAGTTTGGTACATCCTGCATACATACCATGAATCAGCTTTTAATGTATAATTACAGTCCCGCTTTATGATTATTGTGTTTTCTTTTAATATTCAGTGCTACATATTTATGTTATTTCCTTTTATGGCTTTTTTTGATGTAACTAAGGATTTTGAATCATTTTTGCAAGGCACTGTATAAGCATACATATTTCATTTAAATGTGGACATGGTTGTTAAAAGGGTCTGCAGTGAATTAGAAAAACCTTGACATCAGCTGGCCTTTGCACATCCTATTTAAAGCTATTTTCATTCCAGAGCTTAGCGAGTTAAAAAGAACACAAAACTCCCGACCTCACTTTAACTTTTGAGTAAAAATCCCTACATATTTCAGCTGCATTAATATGGTCAAAAGCTTCCAAAGCTTAAAGAAACTCAGAGTGAAGTCAGGAAACAGAACTGCAGCGGCGGGACAACAAAGGAAATGAAGAAAAACACACCTACATAGACTTTAGAAATCCTGTTTTACTTTAAAGGAATCCAAAAAGATCCTGTCAAATTGCATCAAAACTTTTCTCAACAGGTACGAATGAAAACCGGGAGATTTAACATCAGAAATTGAAAATCTGCTCATCATGGGCATAAATGCCATATTTAATAAAATTGCAAGTTTCATACACAGAGTGTGCCGACCAAGAAAAAAAAGCCTCTGTTTCAACAGACACCTTTGAGTTTGACCCAAAGTTAATCATATATATATATATATATATATATATTTATTTATTTATTTTTTATTAATATCTTATATTTGCGTTAGTTTGTTTTTCTGTACAGGCTAAAGGTCAACAGCATCTGGTGGCTTTTCACACTTGAATCACGCGTTTCCTTAAAGTGGGGCTATGTGACATGGCCTAATGGGATTGCATAAGAAAAAAGCGTGACGTTTTCTAAAATGTCCCCATCATGACCTCATTTAACTAACTGCTACCAGGTGACTGCTACCGCTGCAAATTCAGCAGCCAAATATGGGACCACTATCAAATGAAACGAGGTGATAAAGGAAGGAAGGTTCCAATCGCTGATAAAAATCCATGTTTTCTAGTGCAGAAGGGGTTCTTGACATTTGTCAGAACAGTAACTCATTTTTGGGTTAAAAAAAAAATCGCATTTGCCTCATAATCCTTGACTTTTTTTTATCGTCTGGTGCAAAGTGAGTTAAATACATTTATCGTCTCCTGATGTCACTAGCTCTGTAGGAAGCCTTAAAGAAAGAACGCGGATCTCGTCACCTCACAAGCTAATATGCAGGCGCTGGTTTGTTGCAATCTGACCTGCAGGGAACATTTTATGGGTGTCAAACCTTTGGGGACAGTAAACGGTGAATTTGACGACAGCGTGATCTTATAAAACAGCTTCAGTCCTCACAAATGCCACTATTCTGAATTTCACTCGGTTTCTCTCGGCGCAACAGGTGTGGATTACAACGTCTTTTGGACTACCGACGGTCGCAAAAAGAAATGGAACATTATTAAATCCTGATGACTGTTTATTACCCACCGCGATCCATTTTCTATTAGCCTGATTTCCTACTTTCAGTTCACCTCTAACGAGCGTTGCACAATTTGGACTTTGTGTGACGTTTCTATTTAGAAACCTGCTGTCAAGTGATTTTAACTGCTTTATAAGTAGCGACAGCCAAGTCAGGAGAGGTCGCCTCCTCTAACTGTGGCGCAAACTTTGGCTCAGGAACAGAAAAAACATCAACAGAGGTCTGTAGATAATGTCTCCAAAAGTCTGTCGAATGATACAATTTGGCACGTTGGGTTTTGTAATTGATGATCCCAAGAAAAGTATTGAAGAGAGCATGGAGATTATTATGGTTCGCAGGAATGAAGACGTTATGCAATTTCCCTAATTGTATCTAGACGCAGCTTAACCGTTTCCTGACACGCCTGAAGACACGATGTAATGGACAACACAGACGGGAAGCTGAGGGAGAACTTTTCATCTAGGCGAAAGTTTACAAAACGTGTGTTCGGACATCTGGTCGTCTGAAATTTAAGAGATAAGTTTGACAGAAGTTGCTTTCGTTGTGCCAAATGGCAGGTTTTAGTGGATCTGGCGCTTCTTTTATGAGGTTATGTTTTCACAACCGATAGCCCAAGCAGAACGGCGACGACGGAGAGATGCATTCCTATTAATGCATTCCGTCAGTTTGTGGAACAAGCTTGACAGAGAGATAAACGATCTAAAAATAACGACAATGAGGCGACACTGAATGAGCCGATGTTTTGTTGTGTACTTGAAATATGTCCGCAATAGTCTGAGCTGAATAGCCAACGTTCACTCATGATTTCATCAAGTTGTGACGCGAACTATTCATGTGTTTTGTTGAGAGGAAGAAAAATAACATGAAAACTGCAGTCGTGCTTTCTCGAAGAAAAAAAATCTGTAAACGACCCATGACATCGTTAGGCAAACAAACTGAAACTTGGACACGGCGTCCCGGCTTCCGACCCCATTCGTGTTTCAGAGGGATAATAAAAGCGGCAGCGCAGGAACATCGGTTTGATAAGCTCCATCTTGAACCAAACGTCTGACTTAAGCCGACTCTTTCATGTCAAACGTCTGAAATGGGTCCCATATGAGCGATCCACAACGAAATCTAGTGAACACGCTCGGCAATAAAGCGGCACTTTGCGAAACTGAGAGCTGAAAAGTAAACATCATGAGCAACGAGAGCCTATTTCTCCACTTTAAATAACAAGAACTCTTAGAAAGCGTCTTTCACCCTCCGTCCCCTTAAAAAAATCTTATCTTCACAGCGGATAGATCCAAAATTTTATTTCACAGGAACCCGGCACCATTTATTGCCGTGGCAACACCGACTTTAAACATAAGAAAACAGAAAACAAAGGTAGGTGTGTTGAATACGTTACTCCCTCTTTAATTATGTGAATATTGAATTTTTTTTTTACATAATAAGCAGCGTGTGTTACAGAGTCTACAGTATCCTTTTCATGGTTTGGAGCTTGTTGTTCGCATATACGTTTATATATTTTTAAAGTGAAACTACAGGTGTAAATAAGCTAAGATTCAATTTGTGTAATATTACAAAAACATATCTATCCCAAACAACAATATATATATATACATAAGAGTGTTATTTAAAACCTTTCCGTCACAGGGAGAGAGAGAGGATATGTTTCATGTCCTGCATAAATCTATAAAGCGATCCCAACTCATCAGAAGAGAAGCTAAGACAACAACAACGCGACCCTTCAAGGCACTTAATGATGCAAGAGGCAAATATCCAGAGCGTCACAGATCATAAAACGAAACATTAACATCTTAGACCCCGTCGGAAACCAAAACAGTTCGTAGTGATCAAACAGGCATGTGGCCTTCTTAGGAAGAGTAAAAACAACATCCGAGCGGTCGTTAAGCGTCGCCATTCATCCATAAAGTGCAAGACCCGAGCCGTTCCAGGCCGAGCGCGAGACGCCGTGAGCTGCTCCGCGTCTCTCTCCCCCCACCTCCCACTCCTTAAACGACGATTAAAGAGCGAAAGCCGCGGATGCGTCTGCCTCTCCGGAGTTGCTTGGATTGAAAAAATAAAAGTAAAAAATAAGTATGGCTTGTGTAGGTGACGTGTTCGCCAGGAACAGTCTGGGTGTGACGGTTTTCAGAGAAGTGTTTCCTGCTTCAGAGTTAATTAGCACCATTCGCGATGTAAAAGATGGGCTGCTTTTCGCCAAGTCTTGGCTCAACACAATCTTTCTCTTGTAGTTTTAACTTTTAACTTTTCACTTGGCCGATCAAGCCACCTGAACGCCCTGATGTCAACTGTGACGGTCGGGAAGTAAAAAATGTTTTGTTTTTTTTTTTTTTAAATCTGACTTAGCGTTGAGTAAATTATATACATCAAGTGTAAATAGCAAATCGTTTTTACGGAAATCGCAATAATCTAGAGTCCGGTATCTTAAAGTGCACGTGTTGATGTAACATCTTCCACAGCTCAAACACAAAGCTGCATGTTAACATGTAGACGTTTGGAAGTAAACTGTCTGAAATGGTCTTCTACTGATACACTGCAAAAAAACACTAAATATTACCAAGCGTTTTTGGTCTGGTTTCTAGTGCAAATATTTTATTACACTTGAAATAAGATAAAAGTAACTTTTCAGGAAGATATAGGAACTTGATTAAAGCCAATAATTTCCTAATACTGGTGAAAAAGTAACAGTTACATGTGGAACTAGTACTTTTTCCACTTGTATAAAGGAATTTGATAAGTTACTTGCAAGTCAGTACACTTGAAATAAGACAAAAGTGAGATATTTGCACTACAATATAGAACAAAAATACTCCGATTTTTTTTTGTAGTGTATCTACATGACTAAACAATGACTGTAGCTCCTAACAGGACAGGAATCAGATGTTAGGTATTTTTTCTTTCTTCTATTTAGTTATGAAATGATTTGTGTATGTATCAGCTATTGCATCTCATGTCTCCTTCTTGATTCGTTGACGCTTCCTAACCGCACTTGGCACTTGAGACAAGAGGGAATGTTGGCTTCACGATGCAAACCGATGGTTTGTTTACACCGATAACAGTCAGTGGGAGCACAAAGTACCTGGATGTCGACCGTGACAAAACCCACCTGGGTACGTCTGCTCAGAAAAGCCACAAGGGGGTGCTGTTTCTCAGTTTGGAGAAGCCGTCTTCTCAAAAAGGCAACACATGTCCGGGGATGTCAGTGGTTACTTTTGTTGTCGATTGTCGGTACAAGTTTCGTCGGAGCCACGCTTTCCGGAGGCAAAATTATCACAAACTCGACCTGGCAGACGCAGGAGGAGATTAGAGAGCGACCCGGATCGGCTTTTCGTCTTGAGGTTGTCGGGTTTTCTAAAGTGTTTCAGGTGCCGGGTTAAATAACCCACAAGTGGTGTCAGCGTGAAACTATTTCCTCTCCGTGCTTCGGGTCGAGATCTGCCCCCTCTGAGGGCAAACAGCAGTTCCAGCCTGAGAGATGGAGGAAGTCGAAGTGATGTGAAAGGCGAAGCCAATTGGACGACGGAGGGGGGACGAGGGGAAAAAACAAGAGAGAAAAGGCTTGGAGTTGGGCTTCAAGGGTTCTTGTGGAACAGCTGAGTGACCTGGATGACCGGAGGAGAGGTGCTGAGCGCCGGGCCGCACCAACAGACGGCGGACCGCACCGGCTGGAGCCGACACCTGCCACTGCCAAGACAAAACACACAGTTCACTTCACTTCTTATTGAAAATGACGTGACAAATGACCAGAAATGACAGACTGATATTGTTAAAGAGAAAAAACCATGGACACAAGAAAAAGAGGTGGTGCTTTGCAGATGTATTCATCAAACTTTGACTTTTCCACATTTTGTCATAGCCTAATCGCAAACTTTCATGTCATTTATTGGAATTTTATGTTAAAGACTTAATGAATTATGACATGGAAATAAAATTATAGACGACTTCAATGTTTTCACAGAGAAATATGGAAAGTGTGATGAAATTTAGAGTCAGCCAATAGCATTAGTGCAAGTCTATTCACCTTACATTTTTGACCTTAGGCAAACCGAATGTTTCCTTTCTCGTCTGGATGTTGGTCTGGACTTTGACAGGGCCGCTCTAAACCATAAACATGCTTCAATCAAAACTGTGTTTAACAGCAGGAAGCCTCCCTTGAGAATGAAGTGCGCTGTTAATTTTTGCCACATGCAACATTTTGTACGTAGGTGAAGTGATTTCCTGTCAACAGACGGGAACTCAAACGACATCTGCACTATGGCAGATAAACCATATATCTTTAATTATGTGTTGCACAAATTCATTGAAGTCGGCTGGAATGTGACAAAATGAGGAAACGTTCAAGGGGCACAAATACTTTTGCAAGGACCTGCAGAACAGCCCGAGTTACGAGACAGCCACTGAAAGAGACACACAGTGAACACACACCACTGTGTGAGAAGCAGTCGGCGAAGGTGTTAGTTGTACAACATGATGGACCTTTTCCAGCTAGCAGATAGCAGCTAGCAGATAGCAGCTAGCAGCGCGGCTCCTCCTAGCTCCACTCTACTCGGTTTCTGGTGGTTTTTAGTGGTGCATCGACAGATCAACCCTGATTTCCTGAATTTTCAGTCATCGTCCGATACTTGCATATGAAACCGATATTTTCTACATTTGCAAAGGTCTGAAAATCAGCCACTGTCCCCTTTTCCTATGCCATGAGAGACAACTGACTGACAGACCCGCCAAACAGGTCACATTTGCAAATGCACAATTAGCAAAGTTGCTAACGTTGTCGCCATAGCAACATTATTATTATTACACCCATGTCTGATGATGTTTGTTTTTCATTCCTGAGGACAAGATCTACTCCCGCTCCCACTGAGGGTCTAATCAAAGTATTCTTATTCTCAATTAGTGACTTTTCAGAAAAAAATAAAATCGGTATCGGCCGAAATCAGAATCGGTATTTCCGACTTTCTTCTAAAAACTTCAATTGGTGAAAACGCTAGTGGTTTTTCATTGACACTGAATTCCAGCTCTATTCGGTTGGGTCGTTATATATCGATGCAGTCCTACAGTCCGGAAAATAGCACAAAGTGATCTGTACACAACACAGACAATGCTACAATGGCTCTGTTGAACCATGTGCAGCTTTTTTTTCGTCATTTCTTTCCACTCCATACAGAAGAGACTCAGAAAAGGCGAACTGAAACACACCGGAAAAAAAAAAACAAAACAAAGGAGAATGTAAAAAGTAATCAGTAACCGGCAGTCTTTAGACATTGCGTCCTTAGCCCGACTGAATGCTTACTAGTGGGAAACCATTGTAACAGAGTCAAGCCGCGCTGAGTAGCTATTAGTGGAAAACGTCCAAATATGTCCAAAAAGGTTGGAGAGGCACAAGGACATGGCCACACGATGAATCCACACCACAGCTGGGGGTTGGGGGAGCTCGGGTCTTCTTAGGTTTCCTCAACACATCACATGAAAGCCTTGCAATCAGCCGGGTATTGTGACACCTCTATCCAAAGCGTTTCTGTGGCCGGCAGCGATGTTTCTACTCTAAACATCAGCTGCCGAGCCTCAGAAGGTAAAACACTGGACTTTGAAATGTGTCATCACGTCCATCACGAAAGAAAGTAACCATGCGAGGGAGGAGACAGGAGACAACCTGACCTTGCTACGATAAAACAAACTCATCCCAGCATCAATATAGGCTTCTAAATAAGTTACATCTACAATGCTGTGAAGGAATATTTCCCCCTGCTTACAGAGTTCTTATTTTTTTTGTTGCCTTTTTTGCCACACTTAATTGTTTCAAGACATTGTTCTATGAGAAAACATGCAAAAACACAAGAAATTATGTTTCCACAGCAACACCGACAGACCATCTTCAGCCATTAGACAGGAGAAACGGCAAAGTTAGCGGCACATTTAGCATGCAAGACTTGTAGAAAGAGACAGCTTTGAGCACCCTGACAACACCTAACAGAACACCTTTATAGCACAGATGATGGGATGCGTGTTACTAGTAAGAATCCCGCAGTTCAGTCTGTCGAGTTAGCTGTCATAATACCTGACGAGTAAAGGCGCTGTGCTTTCAGACCGGAGCTGCCCTGCTGTGAAATATCCAGGGGAAAGAAATCATCACAAACAGGAAGACTTTAAAGACTAGAAAATAATTACTGATTAGACTCTTTTAATCGTGGCGTGCCTGGTTTTGAGATCATGTTCGCTATTGACGAACAAGCGCTGATTCATCCAGACTGAAGCCCAGATTTCTCTTGTATTTCAGACACATTTGCCCAAATTTGACTGCAAAAGAGGCACTGAGAGGTTGAAGCTCCTAGCACACGCTCCTCCACTCATAGCTGTGGAGGAGCGCGTTGCCAAATGCTTCCATCTTTGGTTCACGCCTCTATTCATGGCTGGAACTAACGATTCTTTTAGTGATTCTACCAATTATTCTGATGATTAATCGGATGTAATATTGGCACAGCCTGCAGACTTTTTGCTTAAAAACCAGGATTTTTTTTATACAATATCAGAAATACATTAAAAGATGCTAATATAGAACTCAACTCCTTTTCTAAATAAGAAAATAAGCATTTTACTTATTTAAAGGAAAATGTTTACTTTAAAGAAGTAAACATTTTAAATGCAACAATATAGCAGTCCTCTACTATGGTGCTTTATGAGTTTTGGGTAGAACATATTTAAAACCAAAGAAGATTTTTCATCTTAAAAGCTAAATGTATGTATTTTTTGCACAGGTTTGAGCAATTCAGCAAATGGCCTTTTTTGAGTCTATGTAAACTCAGTGAGTCATTAATCTATTACTGAACAAGTTCATTATTATTTCAATAACCGATTAATCGTGAATAATCACAATTCAAAATCCGAGAGTTTTTTAATTTTTTTAAATATTTTGCGTTTCTTACTGTAAACTCGCTGACAAGATCATCAGTATTGTTTCTGAATGCTTTACTTTCCTGCTGAATGTGAAAAATCGTGATTCTACGCACTTCATTTCTGGCCGTCTTTCAAAAGCTCCCTTTAAATGTACTTGTCCCTTCATTGTAAATACCACTGGCACAAACATATTATGTTCAGTAACTTTTATGGACATAATAAAATCACCATTTTGCGCCCTGCCAAGATTGGATTACTGTAGTATTTATGCTTTCGCTATAGCGAGGAACGCTTTTAAGAACTCAACTCTGATCAGAATTGTTTGCAATCAATAGCTACTTTTCTGAAATTAGAACCTCGTTCTTGGCTGCATTCTCTGATTAATGCACTCCCCCTGCCAGGTGACAAGTTGTTAAAGGAATAAAAAGTGACCAAAACGCAAGAATCCAACGTGAAGGTTCAATTCACAAATTTGACATAATATTTCAGCTCATTTGATAAAGTCAAAGGTTTAGCAGAGAAGTGAAGTAATTTAACACGTGTGAATCAGGGTGGAGTATCCGCTCATGTGTCTTTACAATATTTGCCGTTTGGGTGTGTGTTTTACCCCGTGTCGTCGGGCGTGTCCTGATCCGCCTCTGCTGCAGACGACTCCACGTCGGCGTCTGCACTGCTCTCGCTTCCCTGAGTCGACAGACCGCAGGGAGACCCCGGGCTTCCTCCACTGCAACGATCACACATCCATGAATGACAGGATGTGTCAATAAAAACCCACTAGAAACATCAGTGCGGCGATGTTTGGTCGACTGACTTGACGTGCTTCTCCAGCATCAGGATGGTCTGCTCCTTTTCCTCCAGTTTCCTCTTCAGAGAGTCGATCTCTTTCTGCTTCTCCAGCAGCTCCTTCTGCAGGCGGTAGTTGCTTTCCTCCAGCGTCTCACAGAACGCCTGAAGAGAGAGGAAAAAAACTTTAATATATGACAGACTGACGCTTGTCAGACAGACTTTCTTGTCTCCACTCTTGTGGTTACAAGCAACCGGCGCAAAGGAAGATAAATGGTGCTCCAACGTCATTGTACTAAAAATGAGAAAGATGCTGAGTTTCCATCTGACTTTAATGATTGTATCTTTTCTGATCCTGTCAGTTCTGGACTCAAAAGAACAGTGAGATCCAGTTCCTCAGTCCCCCTGCTGGGCTCCCAGATGAACACAAAGTTTGAGCAGCATAAATTTAAAAAAAGCGCCCTTGGCGAACATTTCAGGAACCTGAACGACTTCTCTCTCCAGAAGCAGGATGGTGCTGGTTCTGGTTTTCTTTGCCAGCCAGGTGTCAGGAAATGAGACCTGGCTGGAGCGCTCCTTAAAGCAACAGAACTGCTCTCACACAGAGCCATCCGGCATCACAAATCTGCCGTTTTATGCCTTGTGCTTCTTTTCCAACCCACTCTGTTACATAACACAGGGGGTCTGTCAAAAATAATCCCAGCAAATATGACTAAAGCAGCTCAAAAATGCAGGGAGGTCTAAATATATGAAGAATATAACTTCAGAAACACCAGAAGGACTATTCTAGTCCTGTTCCAATCAGATATCTATGTGGAAAATTGGTCTGATATCAGCCAAAATGTGAGTATCGGAGTAAACTCACTTGATCAAGTCCTTTCTAATATTCCACACAACAAAATAACTAATAAAAGTATACCTGATTGTGCTGAAATTGTATCAAGTGAATATCAATATCGGCCAATACTCAAAACTGCGATATCGGTATCGTATCAGAAGTGAAAAATTTGTACCAGGGCACCCTTACCTGTTTGTTTCCACAAAATAGTTAGAGATGCACGATACACTTTTTTCCCCCCACTTTGATACCGATACCCGAGGTTAAATATTAGCCGATACCGATACAGGAAATCAATGCTGAATTGATGCAAAACATTTCTTTTGGAAGTAGACTGAGTAGATCCAGAGTAATGGATCAGGCACATTATCAATATCGGGACCGATCAGGCTTAGCACACGGCTTCTATTTACTTTCACTCAATTAATTGAGAAGAGGAATCACCAGCTCTGTGTATGCTTACCCTGCTCTCCTCAAGGCTGTCAAAAGGCCCAGGAGGATCATCGAGGCACAAAAACTCCCTCACTGGAAGGCTGTCAAAGAGAACATGCACAAAAACAGAACCATGCATGATTTTTTATTGAATAAATCAGTGATGAAATGACATTAAAGGCCGCTCATGTCAGATATGGATGCTGACTCTCTGTTAAGTTGAGATACATGGACAAAGAGTTGAACCAGCAGCGTCGACTAATACAGTTTTTCTAAGTACCAGTTGGCGATGTCTTTGTGTGCAACCAAGTTCTGCAAAAAAGCCTGTAGCCCCAGCTGCCGGTCCTCCAGGAAGTCGCTGTCGTAGTTGTCTTTAAACCACCTCTTAGGAGGCAGAGAGAGTCGGAAGCCGGGGAACATTTCCTTTAGCTGGAGGGGAAAAACACACACAGAGAACAAAAATAGTATAAAACTTGCATAAACCAACAACTTTACAGGAAAAATGACCAATATCCCAGTGCAGTTTTGTCAGTGAATGTGATAAGTTCCTTTCAACAAAAGTACCTGATAAAAAATATTTTTTGATAGTTTCAACAAGCGGGGTCAACCCTCCATTCAGAGACAGCCATTATAGTTGAGAACAAACCTGACATAATCTCTACTGTTATCCTCATACTATTATGCGCAGACCAGCAGGGATGGCCGCCAAAAGCCTCTGCATTTCCTGCCTATGTAATCTGTATCAAACATTCCTTCTCTGAGCCGTGAGAGCGCCATCCACCTTGTGGGCTCGGGCCTGCTGGCTGTGTGGGAACAGATAGCTTCTTTGTGCAGCTCTGACCGCTTTCACGGCACGCTCAACAGAGAAAGCAATCTGATAACAAGAGTGTTTGCAAACACCAACGCGAGACAACAAAGACTGGACCGGGAAAACGTCCAGGACATCTGGGACGGCTGCACGGAGGCGGCGGAAAAGAAAAATTTATTACGAAAGTAAATAATAATAGATAATCAAAAGCACCTTGTCGTTGAGTCTGGAGAAGTCGGTGTATCTTCTGAACACGACCCAGTTCTCGTCTTGACTCTTCCTCACCAGCAGCTTGTAAACCTGCAGAAAATGAAACTTGAAGCTGTAAGCATATAGCGACGTGTGAAATAATATGAAATCATTTTAGCATTGTGGTCAATTCATGACACACAATCCTGACTCTCAGCACAACATGCAAAAAGCTCTGATTATTAGGAGCGAGAGAGAATTTGTGTTTTCACAGTTGTCTCTACAGGCCAAGGCCGATCGAAGTCTTTTGCAGTCGCGCGACTGATTTCTTTTTTTGTTTGTTTTACATTATATTAAAGATTCCTGATTGCACTTTCTGAACCATTTGAAAGGAGGCTAGTTTCAATTGCCTCATGTCAGTTTCGGTTTATTATTTATTTTACATTGGCTTTTATACTCCTAACTGTGTTGACTGAACAAATTAAAGATGCCCTTTTAGATGTTTGACTGTAAAAACACAACTTTTGAAACTATTGGTGTATTTCAGTGTGCAGTATAAAATAAATTTGCAATTCATTACATTTACGTCCACGTTTAAAAACAGAAACATTTTAAATGAATTTAGGACTGATTTTCTGTATCAGATCGGTATCAGTATCAGAACTGACATGAGTGAATTCGACTGCATCCCTAGTAAAAAAAAAAACTAAACAAAACTGTTGTTTCAGCTTTTTAAAAATGAATTTGTTTTTTGACCTGCGAGAATTTTTGAGCTGTAGATTTTGTCCCAAAGTGTTTGGACCCCCCTGATACAGTCAGCCTGATCATCAGTGAAAAGCTTCCATCAAAGCAGCTGCTAGGCAATCACATCTTCAGGTTGTTACCGTGAACTTGGCTCTCTCCTCCATGACCTCGTACCCCAGCACGGTCGGGGTGATCGGCCTCTCCTCCGCCTGCTGGCTCCCGGCGGGGTCCGACATGGAACGAGGGCACGTCGAGTACTGGACGGACGCCTCCAGCGTCCCGTTCACCCTGGCCCGGGTCACGGGGCTCTGCGGCGGCGGGGGCGTCAGGCTGCGGTTGGCTCTGTCCGCGCAGCGCGACTGCCGCTGCGATTCCGACCCCCCGCCGGTCCGACCCCGCTCGTCCCCCGCCGACCTGGTGATGGGGGACGAGGACTCAGAGCCGCTGGAGACACTCCCGAGAGACGCGGCGCGCTGCGGCCGCCTCAGCCTGCCGCCGGACAGCGCTCTGTCCATGGGGACGGGGACAGGCACGAAGGGTGAAGCCATCTCCCTGAGTTTGGCGCTGGAAGCCGAGGCGTTTCACACCAACGCAGACCTGGGCTGCCCTCAGTAGTTTCGTACGACGGCGGGGTTTAACAGCGGCGTTCAGCTTGACAGGATGACATTCACCCTGAAGACGCAGTACGAAAGAATTTTCATGTTTTTAATTAAATAAACGACAGAGAAAACTTCACACTGCGTGAAATGTGGTTAAATCTATGAGCTACTTGTGGCATTAAGGACATCAGATGAATTATTATGTACCGCACGTCATTTACAATTTTACAATACAATAGGGCTCGGCGATAAATCAAGGTTATCAAATTGAATTTTTGGTTTTTGAAGATTTCATTTTTGAAAAAAAAAAAAAAAAATATATATATATATATATACACACATATATATATTCTGAAATTATTTTCAGAATTTTAAAATCAATCACTAAAATAATGACATTCCGGACACTTCTGGACTTCCATAGAGGAAAGTCTGCAAATGAAACCCACAACATGTGACCTGCCTATATGACTGACCTGGATGTAAAATGTTTGTAGATGTGTGAACACATTCAGCACTAAAACGAAAGGTGTAAATAGAGCTAACGAAACACTTTCATGGTATTTAAATGCAAATCTGAGTTGGAAAACAACGCGTCAGCAAAACACTCACGTGCTAGCATGAATAACATGACACCGATCCCACCAAATCCTACTATTTGACAATTAAATAGTCAGTCTTTCCATATTGGAGGTTATTTTATGAGCAGTGCCACCTCCAGCGGAATGTAAAAAAGTTATTCTGAGTTCACCTGAGTGTCGAGGCGGGCACAACTACCAACACAAACGTTGCACAATGGGGAATACTGACCGGGATGTTGACATCACAACCCGAACGAAGCGACACAACTCGCCTCAATTACGCAGCATTTTTAAATGACTTAATAAAAGAGGTAACATATGTTTTCCTGACGCGAACTAAACGGGTAAGGTGTGACTTTGAACAGTGCTCGGTGTGCCTAGAGTCTCTGACAAGACTGGAAGAGCAAGCTGTCGCTCATCGTGCTCACCTTAAGCTAGCAAGCTACAACGGATAGCTGGAGTGGAGAACAGCTGACACGCGCAGTCAGTGGGACTCACCTTCAGCTGCAAAGCCAAATTTTATTCCTTTTATTTATCAGGACATTAAAGGCAAATGGCGGTCTGTCATGTTCCAGTTTATCCGGCGCATCCCGTCCAAGCCTCTGTTAGCTTTTTTTGAACTCAAAGCGATCCGAGTGTTACGTTTCAGGACAACCACACGGGGGCGCTGTATTACCACAGCGGGACAGGTTACACTAAGGGTTACACACAGGGGATAGCTGACCAGAAAGCGTCAAAAGATTACTTTACGACTGTTGTCACTTCCTGTTTACCATAGGCAATGGTGCATATATGACCCTTTCACAAGTCACATAAAATTCACTTTGTTTCACAAATGAAAGAGTAACTTCAGTGTGAGCACCTGGACATGATGAAGAATCTGCTGCTGCTGCTGCTGAAGCTGTGGGCCAAGTGGTGATGATAAGCTGAAAGTTAAACATATTTGCTTGCCAAAAAAAACAAACAAAAAAAACAAGCTGCTATAAGTAATGACATCACTAAGCATACAAAAAGACACCCAAACATTGTTTTTCTTTGTCCTTATTTTCATAATGTAATAAATTATTTAGTATTATTTCAGTTATTCAGTGCGATTCCACAAACAGCCGCTAGGGGGAGGCTGGGCAGGTTGGCACATAGAAGAACATACAGTCTTGTTAGATGCCAAAGGAAGCTGAGCTCTTCGTGTGACTCATCTTTCTACATCACAGGTCAGTTAAAATATATTTTGATGCATGTGATAAATGTTAAAGAGGTTAAAGAGTGTATATTTTTTTGTATAAGAGATAAATTCTGTTAAAACAGCAGATACAATTAAAAGTTTAAATGCTTCAATATAAAAGTATGTGTTATTTGTGCAGAACAGAAGTTGTAAAAGCTATTGAAATAGTAAAAACCAAATTCATACATTTCTATTTTGAGAGTTTAAAACACAAAAGGTCAGAAAAAGGGACAAGGTATTTGAGTTAAAGCACGAAGAAAACTAACATGGTTTAGAAAATCAAAAACCATCTGCAAATAGAATTTATTTTATGAAATTAAGCATGTTAAACGGAGCATGATAAAATAAAAAGGTTAATAGAGTCATTTTTGGTGTAGTCAATTTGAAGGCTAGCTATTACAGTTATTTAGAAATACCTGAAGTATTGAAACCTGAAGTATTACTGCACATGAAGTATTTCATATGGAGTATGTTTATTACACATAAAAAATAGATATCCTGTTAGATGGTAAAGGAAGTTCAATGTGTGTCTCATCTTTTCAAATCACAGCATCACATGTTGAGAGAGAGGGAGAGAGAGAGAGAGAGAGAGAGGGAGAGAGGGAGTAAAATTACCACATCAGTCCATCCCAGGTTTCTGGGAACCACAACCATTAAATGTACTTTGGCTACAAAGATGCATGAGTCATGTTTATAAGAGATCGATTGACTTTCTGGTTCTCCTAACTTCTGCTGGACGATTCAAAAGGTGTTCTTACAACGACTTAAAAAAAAAGATGGTTTTGATGGGATTTTCACTGCATTTTACTGGTACAACTGGACAAGGATAAATAATGATGACACACCTGATCTCCTTTTTTCATATTAGAAACAATGGCCTTCTCAAGCTCTCTTTCTGAGGCCAACACCACCTTCTCTCTGGCTCTGCTCAGAAAGCTGAGTGAGGACAACAAGACTGGAAACATCTTCTTCTCTCCATTCAGCATCTCTTCAGCTCTGGCTATGGTGATGCTGGGAGCCAGAGGAGAGACAGCCACTCAGATATCAGAGGTGATCTTTATCCATTGAACAAGACACTGCTGAATAAAATACTTAAGGGCTGTATGTAAATTTGTTAAATATTGCCCGCAGTGCTTGAAAATACAAGATTGTCAGGATGATGTCCACGCTCTGTTTGCTAAACTGCTGAGTGA
>VMRN01000051.1:1446510-1461262 GCA_010277015.1 Poeciliopsis turrubarensis
AGCATCTCTTCAGCTCTGGCTATGGTGATGCTGGGAGCCAGAGGAGAGACAGCCAGTCAGATATCAGAGGTGATCTTGTACTTTGATATCTGGTCTATGTTATCTTGTGCTCTTTTTTCAGTCGTTTGCTAGGTAGGTAGCAGCTGTCGCAAAAGCTTATGACAATGTTACATTGGGCTTATTTTTTTTTTTCAACCTGTCTTCTTGTAACCACCCCCGTCTTCTGTCTCCACAGTGCTTGAAAACCGGGAACTGTCAGGATGATGTCCACGTTCTGTTTGCCAAAATACAGAGTGAGCTCAACAAGCCGGAAGCTAAATTTGTTCTCAGTGTTGCCAACAGACTGTTTGGAGAGAAGTCCTACAGCTTTCTGCCGGTGAGAGAGTAATAATCCACATTTTTATTACCAAATATACATTCACGATGTGCTTCATTTGGGTGCACTTCTAACAAATTTTTTTTATCACAACTAGAGAATCTTTCAATCAGACATGGCATCCACTCATTCAACTCACTTGCTTTTGATTGAAACGAGAATCAGAGTTGAAAAGAAAAGGGATTCAAGGAACTTTAAACATTTCGTTGTTGTTCGTGTTGGACAGGCATTTTGTGTGTACTGCGGAAACACACAAATTGTGTTTCTGAAGTACCTAACAGTACTAATTCAGCCATTTGTCTAGATGACAGAGCACCAAGTACAGTTTCTATGTATTCAGTTTCTTTGGACAGATTCTGTAACAGTAGGAAAATCAGTAAAATTATACTAAAACAAATGAATTGTCATACATAATCAGTAAGTAAATTAGTGATTGAAGGCAATTGTTTTTAGCATAAATTTATGGATCTTCTGCTTGTTCTCTCAGGAGTTTTTAACCCAAACAAAAACTCACTACGACTCAGAGCTGGAGGCTGTGGACTTCAGAACCAGCAGTGAGGAAGCCAGGATCAAGATCAACAACTGGGTGGAGGAGAAGACACAAGGTGGATCACACACACACCATGAGTTCATGACCCCGACTAACCCAATGTCAGTTTATTTGTAAAGCACTTTCTTTAAAAACAGGTATTAACTGCATCAAAAGTGCTGCTCAGTATTCATAAAAACCACCATTAAAAATACAATGATGACTAAGAACTCTAAAGATCATTAGCGCCATCTAGTGGAACAGCGTGTAACAGTGATGTTGTTAATTAGGCTGCCTTTGCGGTGCTGATTCTCATCCGATCCGTGTTCTGCTCATGTTGTCGTCAGGTAAGATCAAGGAGATGGTGGTTAAGGGCATGGTGAGCGACATGACCAAGATGGTGCTGGTTAATGCCGTCTACTTTAAAGGCAACTGGAATGAGGCCTTCCAGAGATCAAACACCCGTGAGGCTCAGTTTAGACTCAACAAGGTAACAACGATCACCAATACAGAGCATTTTCTCAATATGTAGGTCTTTATCGTTGCTGTTCAAAACAACAATTGTGGTCTCTATACAAATGAGCAACCAGAGTCATGAAGTCCTCAAACTTCTCCATCACATTAGACAAAAAAACACTAGATTTTTGTGCAATTATTGATCTAACTTAACTCATCCTGAAAGGTATTGTTCTTTTTTAGGTTAATGAGCTGTTCCTGTTTTTGTCCACAGAAAGACACAAAACCTGTGCAGATGATGGAACTTAAAAGCCAATTCAACCGTGCCTCCATTGATGAAGCCAACTGTGAGGTATTATTGAACCTTGAGCTCACAGGTGGAAGCTGAAATTGTGTGATCAGAAATGTGTGAAGCGAGGCAGAGAATGTAGCATCTCTCATCAGCTGCTGCAGTGTGGAAGAGGGTTACATGTAAAGCAGCAGGACAACTCAAATGCCCTGACTGAACTTGCTCAGAAAATCACCAAACTTCATGTGGCGAGTTACTATGAATCAAGCATATTTGAGAGCCTGCACGTCTCTGTAATGCCTTGCACCTTGTCTTGGGCAGATTCTGGAAATTCCCTATGAAGGGAAGGCACTGAGCATGCTCATCTTTTTACCAAGACAGATAGAAGACGACGAAACAGGTCTGAAGAAGGTAGGGCTCTCTGTGCCTCGCAGACTGATTAAACCTCACCGCCGACACACGTAATGATCGATTTGTCACCCGATCAGCTGGAGGACCTCCTGACGTATGAGGCGTTCACGGAGTGGACTCACCCACACGAGATGGAAAGCGGTGAGGTTGTGGTGAAGCTGCCTCGATTCAAGCTGGAGGAGAAGTACGACCTGAACAAAGTCCTGAGCGGCATGGGCATGGTGGACGCTTTTGACGAGACGAAGTGTGACTTCTCTGGTGAGACGTGTGGAAGGTTTCAGATATAATTAAGTGGGCTATGGGTGCAGTGGGTCCCAGAACCAGGCCCTTAGGTTGTCAAATCATGATCAAGGCTATTACTTTCAAAATGGACTTATTGATGGAAAATATCAGCCTGAAATTTAAGCTACTTAAAACCTTTATGGTTACTTTTCTTAAGAATTGTCCTTGCTGATGAGGGGCATAGCCCCTCACCCTTATCCCATCAATGCAACTTCTGATTTTGAGGTCAGCAAGCCATTCTACTAGAGTTCAAATTGAACAGACAGAGAGAAAAACATGGAGCCTCAATGAGTTCCTCTGCTCTCAACTGGCCAGTCCCCATCACTTTGATATAAAGATACCGCTGCTCTCACCTGAGCATCAGGCCTCACAAATAATTTCTACCCACATCAACAAGAGTGACAGTAATATTAATAGTGAAATAATATTCAGTGCAAAGTAGCCTACAGTTTGTTTGGTGGGGGGCAGTGAGGGTCCTGGATAACTCCGTGGCATTTGGATCGCAAATCTGAACATGTGGCACAAATTGTTCAATTTTATCTGTAGTATTCCTTCACGGAGGCACACTCCCTGTGATAAAAGCTGCTCTTTTGTTTTGAATACTGATATGTACTTTTGGTTGGATGCATTCTTAAAGCTGTGGCCCATAATCCTGGAATTTCTCTTCTCTTATCTGGGACAGGAATGTCGAGCAACAAAGGGCTTTTTTTGTCACAAGTCGCCCACAAGGCTTTTGTGGACGTGAACGAAGAAGGAACTGAAGCTGCTGCTGCCACGGGTGGTTTGGTGGCAGATAGTGTGTCCTTCTTCACAGCAGACCACCCCTTCCTCTTCTTCATTCGTCATAGAGTCACCGAGACCATTCTCTTCGCTGGACGCTTCTGCTCCCCCTAGCACGTTCTATAATCTAAGGAGCAGGCAGGCTACTAAACTCCAGTCTCTGAGGGCTAAAGTCCTGCCGCTTCCAGACGTCCTCCTAGTTCAACAAGCTTAAATGAAATGGATGACTTGCCTCCTGAACATGCAATCTAGTTCTTCACAGTTAAACTAATAACCAATGGGCAAAAAAATTCTCACCAGCACACTCTATACCCCATAAAACGACCAAAACAGCAGCCACACTTGTCGCTGCCATCCACATGATTGCACTGTCACAAAGGTCACCGAGTCCTTTTCCAGGCAGTCTGTGTTTGCACTGGAGTAAAGGTTCTAGGATAACCATTAGATGGAGATGAACTTATTTGAATGCACACGCTTAATTGTTTTCAAGTGTCAAGCTGTCAAAACTGTCAGAGTTAAGCTCAGAGACCGTCGTTCCCCTGGGTGTACTGACATAAACTGTGAAATCATCTGTATTCCCTCTTGTTCAAAGCGGTGTGATGATGGGGCGTTATTGTCTTTTTTTTTTAAATGATTTCCTTTGTGGTGCCACAACTTGTTGCCATATTTTTGAACAATTTCTACGGACTACATTCCAAGTTTTAAAATGATTTTTTTTTCAGTTGTCAAACTTTTTGTTGTCTGGGCAAAAGTGTGGAAAACCCATGGGCAATAAATGGCTTTAAGAATCCCAGTAATTGTGTCGTGAGATGCAACTCTTATAAAGCAGGGGGAATAATCATGTGACCATCTGATTTTCTGAGTTGAGAAGATTAAAATCAGATAGTGGCAATAATCTGAGTTTCATTTCTGCTTCGATAAGCAGAAATGAAAATGCTTCATTTCTGCTTATTTTATAAACGACAGGCTTATGGGTATTTTAATATGGCAGAATTACATCACTCTCTGATGTCATCGTAGCATTGCATTATTCTTCATTTTGCATACGCCAAAAATTAAAAGAAATATGGTAGGTGGAGTCTGTAAGGTCACACACATATGGACAATAGGTGGCATTGTGCATCTCCGAATTTGTTTGGAATCCATTAAGAATAATAATAAGAAGCTTAATAAAAGAGTTTAAGAATAATAAGGATGTATTTTCTGCCATGATTATTACTTCTAATAATAAAAATAAAAGACCGGAGGACGTGTGAATATGCTCACATAAGCAGTTACTGCATGTACTGAAGAGCAGCAGGGATTCAAATCTCTGAATGTGTTTTTTTTTCCCAGCACTTGTTGCTGCAACAAGAAGAAATGTGTTCATGTACATTTACTCCTCCACATGTTGCATGTCATACTGTCGTACAAATCTTTCTTTGTATGAAATTAACCTAGTTTCATGTTTCTTGTGGCGTAGCCAGACATAAACTGCGCCGAACATTAACAGATATGTTATTTAGTAATGTTTAAAAAAAAAAAAAAAAAAAAAAAAAAAGTTGGAATTTTTACTCATGTTGCTTTTGCAAAGTTGCTGTACGTGGGCTTGTCTCAGCAGTTCATTGCATCATGGAGTGAAATGAAGAAAGTCACTTTCCGTAACTCCCTCCCAACATTCACACCCAACTAACCTTAGTCACCTTAAAGTGGCTGACTCTTCTCAACTGAAGGTTTCTGCTGAATTTGCATTTTATTTATTTTTTTCATTAAGTTTGACCGTTTCAGGTCAAAATGGCACATTAGAAATGTGAGACTGATCCTTCAAAAATGACCACCACCTGATGATGACTAAAAGGTTTCATTTAGTTTTATTTCTATAAACATGTATTCATTTTCTTCCTTCTAATCAGATGTTCGGGAAAACTGCTGAGTGATGAAAGTCTACCTTTGACGGGTGGTTACTCATTTTTTTCCTGCTTGGTTCCCACCTTCTTGTGAAGAGGTGGAGGTGTGGTTCCTGTGATCTTATTCTTCCCAGGAACAGATTGCACCGGCGCTTCGCGATTATTTTCATGGCATGTTTGCCGTTTGTTCTTGCAACATAATCTGGCATTGGCGGCACCAGACCCAGAGGGTTTCCAGGTTTCAGACTTAAAATGGTCTGGAGAGGTGCAAAGAGAACATTGACGATTCACGAATATCTGTACTCAATATTCTCCACTTCTTCTTCCTTTAGAAACTGTGTTGAACTTCTACCAGCTCATTACATTTTCTTGCATTTGTCATCATAGATTTTTTGCTAAATGAATAAAGCAATATATCTTGAGTAAATTAATTCAATGCCGTATGTTTTATGTTGCATTGATATCTTTCGTTTGCGGGGTTGGAATGGTGTCAGCTAATCGAGATAATGCAATATGCAGCGTTTTCTTTCATTTATGGGTAAAAAATGATTTCAAACGTGTTTGGAAAATAATTTGTCACAGGTGTGTTGTCTAGTAGTATTTATCAAAAGAAATTGAGGATAATCAAAGCATCTAAATACAAATAAGTCATCTTAAGACTATCAGTTTTGAATTTAGATTAAGCAAAATTTACCTAATTTACTCAAAATTCTTTAGCTTTGTGCTTAGTATAATTTACTAAATATATATATATCTATATTTATATACAAGGTATACAAAATTTAATTTTGTGTTATTTAAATTTTCTTAAAAGTTTTTGTGCAAATTGTCTCTAGGTTTTTTGGGGGTTTTTTTTTTGAGTAAATCTTACCCGTTGGTTTTTTTCAGGACAGGATAAGATTTCCTTTATACACTAAATGTGTCACAGTTTGCTCATTCGTTGACCAATAGCTATAAGTAAACATTCACTGAGCTTTTTATTTAAAAAAAAAAGAAAAAAAAGAAAAAAAGTAAAACATTTCAGTTGATTCGTTCAAACAATTCGTCGACTGAATGAGAAGTTTTTGTTTTTTTTCTCAGCCAGAGATCCGTCTTTAAGCTTCGCGGATTTATTTTTTATGGTATGTTCAATTTATCTTATGGAAACAATGTTTGATGGGGTGACCTAGCCCTCCACCACACCCACAAATTAGCTCCAACAAACAAAGAGAGATCTGATTTCTCAGAGAAGCTGCTGCGCAACCTGGGCGTGTGCGACATCCACACAGGTGGGACGGTATTTTGTGAGAATAAAGGTGTGGTCTCTCCCCGATTGATTTTAGCCTTGAAACTGGAAAATGTGAGCCATCCAGTCAGTGACCCTAAGATGCCACCAAGTGTAGCGCTATTAGTGATTTAGGAAGTTTGCCTTTCCACATAGGTGCTAGTGTTTTGGCTAACTTTTTATCCTTTAATAGCTTTAAAATGCTTTTTGTATCTTCTCCGGTTGTCTTAATAACAACTGGCATGAAAACATTCTTGATGATTTAAGTGTGCAAAGGTGCTGCAGGAAGAGAGGCATACTGAAATAAAATTGACCTGTTAGAATATGAAATATCCAAAGTTATTAAATGGAGATATTTGTAATGAAAAAAACATTTTTTTGTAAAAAAACAAAAAAAAAAACAAAACAAAACAAAAAAAAAACAATAAACTGTTGCGACAGAAACACACCCACAAAGTCACACTGTCCTCAATTCACATCAATTTAAAACACAGGAAACATACAAAACCTATGATTAAAAATCAATTCTGTCTCAAACCTTAAACTAAAAATGTATTTTGCATCCTGCAAGCATGAATCACAATTCAACCAAAGTCATGAACTTATTTTGCACAGAGAAACAAAATTTCTGCCATAATATTTATTTTATTAGTGGAGTACATACATTGAAATATTATCTCACTATATTGAATATTTTTTTAATAGAGTGACGGAAAAAGATTTTCACGCAATATTATTTAGCTTCTTATGTTACTTTTTGAGAAAAAGATCTCATAACAGTGTTAAAACCACAAGATAATATTTGTTATTATTATTATTATTATTATTATTATTATTATTAGTAGTAGTAGTAGTAGTAGTAATAAAACTTTTTCTCAGCTCAGGTCGAAGCTTTCCATGTTTATCCTCTCGGCTTCCGTAGTCAGGATATTTGCGGAAGTTCATTATTACTTTGTCTGACGGGGTGTGTCTCCGGTGTCAGATAAAAGCCCTGCGCTTTCAGCCAGCGCTCTACATGTGACCCAAACTCTTTCTGTGCAGCACACGACGAGCGTCCGACAGTGAGTACAGTTTGCGTCGTTTCTGGTTTCCCAGCGAAACCCCCCAGAAGTGATGGAGAACAAACGAGCTTTCAGATAGTCTAATAATGTTGCAGCTTTGAAGCTCTCGGTGGTTGTTTTGAACTAATTTGTTGCTTCCTCTTGCAGGGTAACTTTATACTTCTGAGCGTTGTTCTGTTCGTTGCGGGTTATCTCGTGGAGTTTGACTTCAAACAAGAGTGAAAACCTGACAATGTTGTCATTAATTAACCCCAGTCTTTGTTTCATTGTCCTCCAGGCACGATGGCAGCAGAAGCAGCAATCACCCCTCTGGCTTCAGCCAACACCAGCTTCTCTCTGGCTCTGCTCAAGAAGCTGAGCGACAAAGACAACACCGCCAACGTCTTCTTCTCTCCGTTCAGCATCTCCTCGGCTCTGGCCATGGTGTTGCTGGGAGCCAGAGGAAACACAGCCGCTCAGATGTCAGAGGTGCAGTCAGGGTGAAACACACTCCGCCCCCCTATTTAAACTGTCACATCATTGGCATTCATGAGAGTGATTTTTCCTTTTGTTAGCACACTGACACGTTTCCCCACGTTTTGCAAAAAAAAAAACATTCAAGGTTCAGAAATGTTCAAGGGAAGTTTGGTTAAAAGATTATGAGGAACTACCTGCAAGGAAAAACTCTTGTTTCGTCTTCATTTATTTCAGTTGCTGTGAGTGTCGCTCAAAGTTTCCCTGAGATCGATCAAAAGAGGCGGATGTAAGGGGGAAAAAATGATAACATGTATGTACAAAGCAGACGTCTGTGGAGTTGTGTTGCAAGTATCTCCAAATACGCAGTCAATATGCACCACAAACTGTGTCTTGTTCTCTCCTTCTTGGGGGAGGACACCGCGCCTGTTTGTAAATGGACCATGGATGCTAAAGCAACAGGAAATATCTGTTGCGCTGAAGTTGGCATCAAAGTAGGCATGGATTAAAAGCAAAAAATATTATGATGGTTTAATGTCACACAGAAAGGGAACAGGAATTAAATAATCAGCCTCTGAGTGGATAATAAGCTGTTGAAAGGTTCATAAAACTGGGTCTGTTTGAACTTCTGAGACGTTTTTGGCATTAAGAGATTTTCTAGGATGATAAAAATCCTCTCAGTATTGAGTTTAATATCCAAGCTTTAGGAAACTCCGACTTGTCTTGTTCTCTTCCAATCAGCAGGAATAATCTGAACTGCTCTTTTTTTCTTTTTTTTTTTTTTTTTTTTTTTTTTTTTTATGTGGGTCAAATCTGTGGTTGCGTTACTAGGGGAACAGGATAATCGCTGTAGATGTTTAACTGTGGTTATCAGGTCTCATTATGTGCAGCAGGCATGCCCAACCGTTTTTATGAGCGGTCTGCATGAACGCCGGCCGCCGTTTCAGTGAACTGGCTCATTCGCATTTCGTAATCTAATTATTGAACGACTGAAGTGAGAACTTTCTGCCGACGTCCGCTGTGCATTGTTGATTCGGCAGCGATGGAGTTCCCACCGACCATTATGAGAATAAACGGAGCATTAGTCTTTATTTGCTAGCGGGTTTTCCACTTTAGCAGAAGGATTCTGGGGCTGTTTCCCAGGAGAGGTGGCTGGAACCCAGGTGAAAGTTGGTAACGGCTTCGTTCTGGGACCACAGAGGCCAAGCCACACCCAGTTAAGTCAAGCTGGTAAATGTTTGTAAAGCAGAGCCTCACCCATAATCTGCCCTGTAGCTCAGGTTCAAGAAACAACTCCAGCCGGTGTAAATCAGTACTGTTTTCATTGCAACATGCTCACTGTAAAGTGTTTTATTCCAGTCAGGAATAAAACATGTGAAATAGTGAAGTGGAAGATGCACATGGAGCACAGCCTCCATGTGCATTAACTTGCAGGTTTTAATTGTGTGTGTTTGTGGGTTTTTTGTCTCATTGTTCAGGATTAGGGACGCATTTATCAATCCGAGCAGCCAGTTGACGTGTTTTAAACAATTTTTTTTTTTTTTTTTTTTTTTTTCCCTACAATGTAAAGAAGTTTTTATTTAACATCCCTCTGTTGTGAAGGAGGGAACTAGGGAACCAACTTGATAGGGAAAATGACAAACTTCCTTCTTATACATGTTGCAATCTCTCAACCAAAGCTCAGCGCTGGTGAAACACTTCCTATTGTGCATCTAAGGCACTGCATGTCGGCGGTTGTTATAGAGACGCTCGTTGCCAAGCATGCTGCTGAGTAAGAGGGAGTGGCTGAGAGGCTGGACTGGAAAGATGAGTCAGATGTGGAGGAATGCCTCATGTAGCTGAGAAATCTCAGTCCAGCTTGGAAAAACAAGCCAGTATCTTAAACTCCCCTGCCTCCCATTTTCCCAGTCTTATCTTACATTTTAGTGATGATATTTAAAGTTTGTCAAATGTAGATTGTTGTACAAGTTTTTCTGCTCTGGATATGCGAGTCTTTGTCAGCATTTCGGCACATGTTAAATCGCACAGCTCGGTTTGAAAGATTTTTTTTAATTTTTTTTTAGTTGGCTCTCTCTGCAGTCGAGCTTTTCCTTGTTCCAGTGAACAACTTCCAGCATCTACATGTAGGTCTCGACTTCAACCGTGGTGGAAATGCTATTTCAAAGCATTAAAGTCAAAAATATAAAACACAATCTTAATGCTTCTATTTAAATTTTAAAAGAAGCAATTATTAATTAAAAAAAATAAATAAATACAGACGGTAATTTCAGCGCTTATTACCTGACCCGTCCCTATTGAGTCATTCCAGTTTGGTCTTTGTTTGGACAGTAAACCGGCGGCTGCATTCCTGCAGAACTCGGTGTGGAGTCGATTAGTGAACCTGTGTTTCTTGGAGCATTCCTGTCATGAAGCAACCAGACCACAATGTCTAGATTAATTATTTTTTTTCCGTGATGCGGCGCTCAATCCAAGTTGAACTTTACTCTCTGACTAAATCTGACGGGAGCCGGAGGTCAGAGTGGAGTCTCTCCGGGTTGTGAAAGTCGCTTTAAACGATGAGTCATCCGTTTCTCTCCTGCTGTCAGCTCCAGTAATCGGTCACGCTCGGACTCTGCCGAGGTTTTTATGAGGATTTACCCTGGGCTGTCCTGAGTAGGTGCAACTTACTGCACTTCTCCCTCTCTTATTATGAACTCGGAGCCTTGATGCAGACAGAGGATTAGGGCCGTACTAAGAAAAAAAATTAAATTGCGAGAATAAACTCTCAGTAGGATAAAGTTGTAACCCTTGGAGGGTGAAAGGTCGTAATTCTTTTTTTTTTTTTTTCTTAGCATGGCCCTGGTACTCCGTCATAAGGAGATGTGAATAGAGTTTAAAAATATTTAACTTCATGTCAGCCTCGTGACGGTACCACGTCAGACGAAACGGTTCCAGCTGGGGATCGGTCATGTCCAGCTTGACAGTAAGTATCCCAAATCTCTCCTACAGGTTCTGGGCTTCACTAAGGCACAAGCGATGAATCAAGCAGGACAGCCGCAGATGAAGATGCAGTCGCAGATGCAAATGCAACAGAAAGCTCAAACCAAACTGCCACCACAGCTGCTAAAGGTGGTTTTAAAAAAAAAAAAAAAGCAACAAAAGAGGCGCTTTCACCTGATACTACTAACAAAGGGTCTGGGTGGTAACATGTGGTCCTTGGAGGAGAGTTAACTTCACCTTCTGCTGCCCTCTTTCTCTTCTGTTGCTCCCCTGTTGCCATTTCTGGCGCCGCCATTAAATAATCCAGAAAGGAAACAGAAGGTGACGGAAGCAACTTGGAAGTTTCTGAATGCGTCCAACGTTCCAGAGTCCTTTTGTTTTTACACGATGCTGCGTTGTCTGGGTTTTTCATCTGCCGCTTCCCATTACACTAAACGGGCAAAACTTGTTTCCTCTTGCTGGTGTCGCTGAGACAATAACTACTCTGACACTGCAGAACTGCAGTGCCGGGCCATTGGCGTTAAATGGGTTTTATTTTTGGTTGCAGAGTAAAGGAAAATACGAGATTTGGAGTAAGATTCAGACTTGGAGTAACAACATGGTGGAGGGGTGGTCTTATGTCCTGTAAGAACTTCTAAGGTCTGGATCTTTGCTTCTTTTTTTTTTTTTTTTTTTTTTTAAAGGGTTGGAGGGTTCAAGATATTTTGTACTTTTCTGTCTTATGCTACATTTGGGTCTTCATGACTGATTTCTGCACACATAAACATTCTTGCACCCTTTGAACTTTCCCATTTTTTTTTTTCACATTACAACCACAACTGTAAATGTATTTTATTGAGTCTGGCATTTATTTTCATTCAGCCCTCCCTCCTTTACAACAAATTGCTTCCAGAGGCCACATTTGTATAACTATAAATTTGGTCTTAACATGGCCCAGTCAAAGTCCTGGGCCAGATGGAATCTGACTGAGCTTGATCTGTTTTGATTTGTTCTCTAGATGTGCAAATGTGGTAAACGTAAACCAAAGAAATCAGCAGATGTAATTCCAGGAAAAAGTGATTCTGCGGCGAAATAATTGAAAGAGCTGCTGAGTACATGCCAAATGTAACATCTTCATTTGCAAATAAAATAAAAATAACATATCCTTTGCTTCCACTTCACAATTAGACGCTACTTTGAACAAAATACATTGACGTTTGTGGTTGTGATGTAAAGCCGTTGGTGTATGAAGACTTTTGGTATTATGGATGGTACGGAAATGCGTCACTTTATCTATTAAGTGATGAGTTAAATCGTGCTTATGCTACCTTTTTAACAGGTTTAGACACTCTTTATAGAGTGTAAACAAATCCTTTCATCACTTAATAAACAAACTGACCATGAAATCCTTTCTTTTTCAAAAGATATTTTTAGTTTGGTCTGCTTCTTGTTCACTGGTATCCTTTAATCGGCAGACCCTGAAGACCCTGGATGTCAAGGACGACCTCCACGCCAGCTTTGCCCAGCTGCTGAGCCAGCTCAACAAGTCGGACGCTCCGTATGCCCTGAATGTCGCCAACAGGCTCTACGGCGATCAGTCCTACCAGTTTGTTCAGGTGTGACTTGGAGTCGGGGTGGGGAGGGGAGGGGATTTCCCTTCAGTACTAAGAGCGGGTGTTCCTGAGTGGGTTTGGATTTCTGTGCACGTCAAGACCGACCGAATGAAATAAAGGGCAGAAAAGCGGAACGCCGGATAAGCAAACGCATGCATCTACATTGGCTTGCTTTTGTTTCAGGATTACCTTGAGAGCACTAAGAAGTACTACAAGGCCCAACTGGAGACCGTGGACTTCTCCTCGAACGCCGCCGCAGCCAGGGTCAACATCAACGGCTGGGTGGAGACACAGACGCAAGGTGGATCTCATGCACACACACACACGCACACACACCCCTCAATGTGTCACTAAGCCTTTGGAATTAAAATGATGAATTCATTATTTGTATATGAAATTAAAAAGACAACTTAATAGGCAGCAAGAAATGGACCTGTTCATTTAAAATGTTCAAAAGCAGGAAAAAGTTTCAGCCTTTTTTTTTTTGTTTTTTTTTTAATTGTACTCCACTTCTGCAATATTTAGTCATCATAATCCTCAGATTACCTTTTTCTTTCCTTCTTGATTCAACTTCAGCATACATTTTTTTTAAGTTGCTTCATTGATTATTTTTTTTTTGTAATTACTTTTAAAATGTAAAATTTGTACATGAAATATTTCTATTTATTGACTTGCTTTTCTTTTTTGGGTGATGATTTATGCTGTTCATGATATTTTTTGTGCTTATTGCCTCTTTTTTAATTCTTTCTCTCTCTCTTTTTGCCTGTTTATTTGCATTGTTTCTCACCAGGTAAAATTAAGGATCTCCTGCCCCAGGATGCACTGAACTCGTTGACCCGCCTGGTGCTGGTCAACGCAATCTACTTCAAAGGCCACTGGGACAAGCAGTTTAAGGTGGACGCCACCCTCGACGTCCAGTTCAGCGTCAGCAAGGTAGCAGTGCCGTCCAGCAACCTGACCTCTGTCAGTGTGGAGAAGAAAAACTCACCAGCTGAAACGTAGACTGAATGTTTTTCCTTTGGCAAACAAAAAAAGCGTATTAGGAGCTGAACGCTGCTTCTCCATGTTTGGTTCTGGGGATGCAGAGCAGAACCAGAACAGCAGATTTTTAATGCATTTTTCTGGCAACTCTTTCAGGGATTAATGAACTTGTTGACCTATGTAGACTTTGTATGATCCCTATGTTTTATGGAAGCATAATCTGTATCTTTTAACTGATCTCTGTGTGTACACAATTTTGTTATCTCTTTTTTAATTTTTTTTTTTTTTAGAATTCGAAAAAGCCGGTGAAGATGATGCACATGAAATCAAAGTTTCCCCTGACCTTCATCTCAGAAGTCGCCTGCCAGGTAACTGCAGAGATTCACAGCTCAGGTGGGAGAGTCTACAAGCGTCATCCAGACGACGTCGTTAAGAATCCCCTGTTTTACAGATCCTGGAGATGCCGTACAAAGGGAAGGAGCTGAGCATGCTCATCTTTTTACCCCAAACCATAGAGGGTACGACTGGTCTGGAGAAGGTAGGTACTTAATCCTGCAAAGCCTCCAAAACGACGTGCAAGAAGAGCCCAGGGAATTGACTTGATTTGCTTTCCGACCTCAAGCTTGAGCAGGAGCTGACGTACGCGAAGTTCATGGATTGGACCAATCCAGACATGATGGATTTGATTGAGGTCAAGGTGGGCCTGCCCCGGTTCAAGCTGGAGGAGAAATACGACATGAAGGCCGTCCTGCAGAGCATGGGCATGGTGGACGCCTTCGATCAATCAAGAAGCGACTTTTCCGGTAGGATGCGTTTTCCAGATCGAGTTCTCCCGACTCGCTCTCTGTATCTTTCTGGTACCAACTAAACATTTCGGTCCCTCTCTGCTCCGACAGGCATGTCCCCGGGCAACGACCTGTTTGTGTCGGAGGTTTACCACAAGGCCTTCGTGGAAGTCAACGAGGAGGGAACCGAGGCGGCCGGCGCCACCGGCGCCGTCATGAATCTGCGCTGCGCCTTGACCCCCGCCACCTTCATCGCAGACCACCCCTTCCTCTTCTTCATCAGACACAACCCCTCCAAGAGCGTTCTCTTCGCTGGCCGCTACTGCTCGCCTGTGTGAGCTCATTTTGTGTGATGTGTCCGAACAGGAGGGAGGTTACTACAAAATGGATCTGAGTGATGGAGAGGAGTTGGTGTAGAGTTCCCTCTCGCTAATCCCACCTCAGGTTTCCATCCGGTAGATTTAACACCGCTGTGTGCGAGTTGTTTGCCTCTTTTCTATGTGCCTTGCTAAAGTTTCTTCCACTGTTAAACCTGACATCCTTTGCGGGTGTATTTGTTCATGTATGTAATACCTTACGGCCCTGTTTGCTGCAGCTGGTTTAACTTATAATGTGTGCTTTTAACAAC
>VMRN01000051.1:1461272-1501057 GCA_010277015.1 Poeciliopsis turrubarensis
CAGGAGCAAGTCAGCCATTTTGATCATTTTCAGGCATCTTTGACTCATGGACATCCTGCTAAATGTGCTAAAAGCAGAGAAACAACTTACAAACACAGGAAAGCCATTTACCAGCCATCATCGGTGATTACGTTAACTAGCTTGAGGATTCCCAACAGGCTGTGCTGGCTGCAGCGAACGCACATGTTGTGATTGACAGCACTAAGACCCGCCTCCTGGCTCTGATTGGTTCTTTCTAGGCAGATAAATCACAATTCAGACGGGAAATTGTGCAGCTGTTTAAAGCAATGGAGAGTAAAATATATGCTGTAGTACTCACCCACGTCCAGAAGGTGGCAGCAGAGCAGTCAAAGAGTTTCTAAAGTTCGAGGAAGAAGACGTTGTTTACATCCCTCAGACTTCCGGGTTGTCATGTTTGAGCTGTGGTCATTCATTACTGCTAAATAGCATGAATTTGACTGATGGAGACGCTTCAGTCTTGGCTCCCCGACAAACATGTCCTCTTCCCGGCCTCCTTTGCTCTCCGACTGGCTTTGGTGGCTTATGGAGACTACCAGGACAGGACTATGGCGGTGAAGTACACGGATATAGACTACCATGTGTTCACAGATGCTGCCAGGTTCATCACACAGGTAGGTAGCTAACTACTCCCCTTCTTATCAGCTGCTGATGCGTTTGTAAGAATGACAAAACTCAAAGCTAAGGAGTAAGTTTTACTGCCTCTTTTTTTTCTGTTTTATTGCCTTTTTTTTCTGTTTTGCTTCGCGGATTGGAATCAAATGCAATCCGTATCATCTCTAATTTTAAGCGAAGCTAAAAACTTTCATTCTCACTTCATAAGATACAGCACTCCACTTTTTTTTTTTTTTTTAACAGAAATGTTTGTGTTATATTTGTTGGACAGGGCGAGTCTCCGTACAATAGGTCGACGTACCGCTACACCCCTCTGCTGGCCTGGCTTCTCACCCCAAACATCTTCGTCGCCATGGTGTTTGGAAAGATCCTCTTCATCCTATGTGACGTGCTGTCAGGACTGCTCATCTACAGAACAATGCGTTTGAGAGGTCTCGACCGCAAGGTCTGACCCGGCAACATTTCCTCTCAATTCTCCGATTTCCGCTTGTTCGGATGAGAATCATGTCGCTCGTTCCCTTTCGGTTATTTTCAGACTGCGACCTCTGTGTGTTCTCTTTGGCTTCTCAACCCTCTGCCGATGGGAGTGTCGAGTCGGGGCAACGCTGAATCCATCCTGGCAGCTCTGGTGCTCGGGACTTTGCTTTGTATGGAAGGTAGGGCTACAACGAACGATCATCTGTTATATCGATTATTCGGACGATTAATCGGATGAAAACAATTAGCACATCACGCCCATTTTCCCCGTTTAACCGCTTAAGCCCTTTTTTTAGATAGTATTAAAGATTCACTGGGAGATTAAAACAAACATAACTTTTAAATAAGAACATAAACCTTTAACTGTCTTAAATGCACTAACATTGGATTTCTGTAGTGTACACTTGATCGATTGTTTGATACTTTTTACTTCTAACATCAACACTTGTAAACTTTATGCATGACTTAATATCAGTACAATGAAGCAAAAAGAGCAGTTGTTTTTTCTTTCACTGAATTTAAACAAGGTTGAGTTAAACATATGAGTTCTGGGTTGAACATATTTACAGAAAAGTGGGTTTTTTTATGTCCTAAATGTGCTGTTCTTTCAAGAAATTGCATTTTTTTCTTTTTAGTTTTTACACTTCAGTGAAAGATTAATTGATTACTAATTTAGTTAGGGTTTATTTCAGTAATGATTAATCATTTCAGCCCTTACGAAAAGTAAGAAATCTATGAACCCTCTGGGAGTTGAATGCCTCTGTGAAGAAAAGATGAATGTCACTGCTGCTGTCATGTTGTCTCCGTAAAATCATGTGCTGATGCAATTTTTTTTTTCTTACTTTCAGCCAGGCATCTGGTGTGGGCGGCCGTGCTCTACGGCCTGTCGGTTCATATGAAGATCTATCCCATAACGTACGCCCTGCCCATTGCTCTGACCCTGAGAGCGCCGGAGGCGGGCTCGGCAGAAGGCAAACCCACGCGGACGTGGAAGAAGTGTGTCCTATTTCTCCGAAGTTTCCTGAGCCGCGACCTGATCCTCTTCGGAATTGTGGCCGGGGGAGTTTTCTCCGTGTTCACGGCATTCTTCTATTACATGTGAGGCAAACGCATAACGGTTTGATTTAGTCACTTCTCTCCAGGATGTTGTACCTGGCGTAGTTTATTTTTAATATTCTTCAGTGCAAGCTTTGTTCTTCATTGTCTGTTGTCAGAAGTTGGAAAAAAAACAAAAAAGGCAGAAAAACAAAAGTTATGATTCTTACGACTCGTCTGCTGTGGATGCAGGTATGGCTGGCCTTTTCTTCATGAGACGTACTTGTACCACTTGACAAGAAGGGACATTAAGCACAACTTTTCCCCGTACTTCTACATGCTCTACCTTACTGCAGGTACTCATCAGTCCAGGCATGGTGGTGGGGGGGCAGTTGTTATTCTGGTCTGAGCTCATGAGAAATTAGCCGCTAAATCCAGGCAGTTTTTTCTTTTTTAGGTGCAACGGTGAATAAAAGAACAAGTAGTGCAGGTGTGTACAGTATCGTGGGTTCATTTTTTTTTTTTTTGCCTTTCTTGCTTTCAGACAGCAGGGGGAGCCAGTGGCTCGGCCTGGCAGCCTTTCTGCCGCAGCTCGTCCTGCTGTTGGTGGCATCCTGGAGCTTTCACCATGACCTGGGCTTTGCCTGTTTCCTTAACACGGCCATCTTCGTCTCCTTCAACAAAGTGTGCACTTCACAGGTAAGACAAGTCATCGGCCACTCATAGGATGTATCCTTAAGTCAGGGTTCATAAGCAGTGTTGTGTGTCTGATGAAGTATGGGAAAATAAAACTGAGTTTGGAAAATATTTTTTCCAGATTTGTTTTTTTTTTTCTATGCTTTTATAGACAAAAGTTTAATATTTCTTAACAAAATATTTTTTTTCTTATTACATCTTTATCTTTTATTTGTCACATCACACCTTGTTCTTTTTTTTTAACGTTTTCGGACGTAACGACTAAATGCATGCTCTGTCATATAAGCGAAATTAAACCCGGGCCGGGATGAAACGACAAACAAAACACGTGGCTGGATATCGCTTTGCTTTTGCAACAAGATAAAAAGGACCAATGTTCAAAAATTCTACTTGAATTTTTTTCTCCTAATGTCTAGAATGTTGAGAAAAAGAACTCAGGACAAAAGAAAATGTCTAAAAATATATGGGTTTAATATAATGAAATTAATGTTTTTAAAATGTAACTTATTTTTAATTGTCTGATTTGATGATGAAGAAAATGTGGGCCTTTCGATTAGCCTTGTGGAAATTTAATCAATTTTTTTGACATGGCGTTTGCATTAAAAGAAAGAGTTACTACTAATCAGCTCCACTAATTTTATTACTTTTGATTATTATTATTATTACTGCTTGCTTTGTTCTTTTTTGTTTTAGCAACTGATGTAGTTCTTAAAGTGCTTCATAATTAAGATGTCGTTGACATACGTTTTTATATGCATTCTCAGTCTATTTCTTCCTTCGACTTTGATTTGTTTGCTTACTTTTCAACTGAACGTTTCGGCTTGTGTATGAAGGGAATTGTAACGTTTTTAACAAAACCCATTGTTGAACTCATTGTGTATTAAACGAATCCACCAAAAATCACGTGGAAACATTTCAGGAAACGTCTTAAATGTTTTCGTCCTGTCGTTTGTGACAAATATTTCAGTTGTAATAGAGAGTAACGTACATGGATCAACAGTTCCTGACTTGTTTCTGTTTCTAGTACTTCCTGTGGTACCTGTGCTTGCTGCCTCTGGTCATCCCACACCTGACTCTGTCAGTGAAACAGGGTCTGGGTCTGCTGCTGCTCTGGTTCGCCGGACAGGTAATTCACTTCTACACATTAGTTATGTTCCTGTTGGGACAGTTCATATCAATTCTCGCAGCTCTGGCCATCTGAAATTGATATTTTTATTATTTTGTTTTCTCTCATTTTCAACAAACTTACACTGGTACAAGCTGTCATTCATAATTAACATGCTTGCAAAACAATTGCTTGTGCTTTAACGTTTAAGAGACAAGTTTGTTTTTTTTTACTCTGTACAAGGTCCAATGGGTTCGCACCACCCCTCTGTGCATTTTTTATAAGTTAAAAAATTTTTTTCAGACTGTCAATTTTTGGAAACTGACGGGACAATCCCACTCACCCTATTTCCCCCGCTGTCCGACCGTGACATTTGCCGCGCTCAACCAGAGCGCTAGCCTGAATACGTCTATTTTTATCTAAAACACTTAAAGAAGTTGCAGTGAAAACCTTGTGAGAAATAGAAATGTTGAAGGTTTCTATTTATTTCTTGCAATAAGCTGACCAGAAAACACAAAGTTAAGTTACATTTCCAGGCTGTAAAATAAAGCTACCTTCTTCTGCGCTCATCGGGTTTTCTCCCTGTACAGGCTCTCTGGTTGGCCCCCGCCTACTTTCTGGAGTTTGAAGGCGTCAACACTTTTGTCCTGGTCTGGCTCGCCGGATTGCTGCTCTTGGTCGTCAACTGTTTCGTCTTGATTCAAATCATAACGCATTACAAACCCAAACCCCCTTCACAGAGACCGAAGGCCGAGTGACGCTCCATTGGGTTGAAACAGGAACATTTACACATCAAAAACACAGAATCTTACCAAGTATTTTTGGTTCGGTTTCTAATGGAAATAGCTTGGTAAAATTGAAATATTTTGATAGTATAATGACTTCATGCTTGTCATTTTAATTGTTTCTAGTATACCCTGATACTCTATTCTATGATCATCTATTTACTGTAGAAACTACACCAAAAATACAAAAAAACATCTGTATTTTGCTCAGTTTCTGTCATCTGTCTGTTCATAGACTCCCTTCACTATAATCTAAATCATGTTGTCGGAGATCAGTTATATATTGTATAAAAGCCTCAGCTGGATTATCAGTTATCCTGAGTTAAACCCTTGGATTACATGCTTATGTTGGCAGGCCGACGCACTTGGATTCACAGCGTTGCACAGACTGCAAACAATTACGACTCTGCTTGGCGTGGCCTAAAATCTTTGACGTTTGCCCCCAAAATAAAAGAAATTAGCAGATTTTCCTAACCTGTTGCTGGGAGCAAAACACAGATTATAAAGCCAGTGTTAGAGAATTTCTCTGTGTCTTACACACTCCAGGGATAATTTAGAAGCCAGTGTTATGCTGGAGCTGTTTCTCTTTGCGTAGGGCTTAATGGTGCTGCTCACTTGTAGTTCTTGAACAAGGAGGGGCGCTGTGCAGACCGGATTAAGTTCAGGTAAATCTGAGCTAAATCGTGTCACGGTGACCTGGATTCTGACCTATAAGCCGCGCTCTGCTTTTCCACAAACTCTTCATAACATTCAGATGACATCCGCCTGGCAAACACATACAATTCAAGGCCATGTCGACGGGTGGAGGTGGGGGTGGGGGAGGGGGGTAACGTTGATCATTGCGAGCTTCGCTGCAGCTGCAGGTCACAGTTTTCACCAGCAGGCTGCAGCATTCGCCAGCGAAACGGAGCTCCAGAGCTCGGCCGTTTGGGTAAGCCGCACAGATTAAGCAGTCAACTGGAGCATGAGTACGACTCCAAACAAACAGTGGTTCCCTTAATCTCGCCATACTTTCTCCTCCTAATCTCACATGGAAATCATCAAAGCGTTCACTTCGGTCCCGCTGATCCGCAGCGTAGCGTTTGTTGCTGCTGCTGCTGCTTCTGCTGCAGCCTGAGGCCTGACACCAGGAGGACACAGTTCACGAGAAAATCAGGCGCGTGCTTTGCTTGTCGTCTGCGGCGGGAAAGGGTTGAATCTGCGGCGTTTTTCCAAAAACGTTTATCTAAGTGACTCGGTTTGTGTGTCCCATGTGGGGCGTGCGTGTCCAGGCTGACTCACGGTCAGCTGCGGCCTGAATACCCGGTTTATGAATCACCGGGTTGCACTGAGTAACCTTTCAGCTGCACCTAAACCATTTCCATTCTTAACCACCGTTCGTCTCAACACCACAACATTCTGGATTTTATTTTTGAAAGGAATCTGCTGACTGTAACAATGGCCGGGGGCCCGGGGCCCGTCCTCCTCAAACTGGCGCTCCAGCAGTACCAAAAAGCCACGAGCCCGCTGAAGTCGCTGCTTTCACTCAAGAGACAAAATCCAAAATGGCTTCCACGTGGTTATTAATATTTGCCGTAGTCCACTGTTGGTTTCTCCCTCAGGTCATGAACGTGTTTCTGTAGTGTTGGACTTTACATCATGTTAAATACTTTGTCGTGAGGACTGCTAGCGCCTAGTTAGCCTTATAGAAGTAAATAAGCCAGAAGAAGTAAATAATCGGTTATTTACAGCCTCATAGTGTGGAAAGAGACTTTAGCTCTCCTGACCTGCCCATCCAGATTTTGGCCAAAACCAATTTTTCTATTTTTTTTTTATAAAAAAAAGTCTCTAAATACAGATACAAAAGCTGCTAAGTTGGCAACACTGGTGTGATTATTTGTAGATTTTAGTGATGAAGATGCTTCGGGTCAGAGGGATAACTCTGATGAAAAGAGGGGAAACATGAGTTCATCGATAATCCCTTGTTTTCCTTATGTTCTGAGGCTCTAGGTTTTTTACCCCCCCCCGTCTTTTTGTATTGCATACAAAAAGCGCAGCCTATACTTAACACATTCCATTCCTGGAATATGTTCTGAACGTTGTAAAAGGTTTCAAAATGCATTTTTATGGAACCACAAGAGCATTTTTTTTGTTTTGCTTTGTTTTGTTTTAGTTTGGAAAATGATTTTATGGATGCAGAAATACGCTTTGGACCGACCCTTGTTCTGATCTGCTCTAAATGCCGCACTTCTTCTTTTTATCCAGGCAAAAGCCCTCGACCAGGTAGGACGAATGCGACTCATCCCACCGCTTGTTTTACTAGAGAGAAACCCGAAATAACCCTCAAAGCCATCGGGTTGGTTGTTATGCGCCCAAGCCCGTTTCTTTCAAAGTGTGAGGAATATTGTAGTGAACTCCTGGAAGCCTTCGGCTCAGATGAAACCGGGAAGCTGCTGGTGTCATTAAACTGCCGTTGACACAGAAGCCATTCAATGAAGACTCAAGCGGCTTAAGAAAATAAGCATTAAGGCGCAGTGCTTTGTTGTCCTTCATTAGCTAATTGAGGCAAACAAAAGAGTCGGAGTGTTTTTAGTGGGAAGCTTCGATATTTTACCGACTGCTCTACGTTTGAAATGTCTGCTGTTCTTTCTTTTGGTGTAATATTTTTTTATTCAACGTATTTTTCAAAAATATCTTTTTTTTTTTTTTTTATCCTGCAACGTGAAAATAAAAGCTTTCGTCTGATTTTATGACCGAGCTTCAAAGGTTCTCATGAAGTATATTTAGTCGAAGGTTCTGACATTGTGCGCCAACCAAGCACACATTTCAGTGTAATTCTGTGGGATTTTTTTTTTATGCGATGGAGCAACACAAGGTTCTCCATGAATGCAAAGTGGACGGAGGAAGATTCACCGGTTTTATATTTGCAATTTAAAAACAGTGATGGAAAAAAAAATAAAGTAGTTTATTTGTATTCAGTCTTGTTTTTAAGGCTGATTCCCCTGTGGCAGAAATCGCATATGAATTTAACATATCCATATTTAATCAATCAATCAATCAACTTTATTCATATGTATGGGTAGATTGGATTAAAGTGAGGTCACTCAGCCTTCTTGCCACACAGGAAACTTTGCATCAACATTATAATAAATATTAACATTTTCAAAATGTTCTGGCGCTCAATACTTTAAAATGTTGAAAACCATCAATCAAAAACGCCAACAGCGTCAACATGACAAGATGCTTCTTCCTTTGGTCCAACAAAACGTACAGAAGGTCGTTGGTGTACGTGCCGAAGAGTGGAGTTATATAAATGCACATGTGACCTTTGCACTGTAAACGTATTACTGATCTCAGCCGACTCATGTACTCACAGACTGCTTGTGCCTCACAGACACAGCTGTCAGGACGCATCAGGCGTGGCTCGCGCCACAGCTGCCCAGAGCGCCCACCGCTGCCTCCTGATTGGATGTCCTCTTTTCGTCTCAGCGTCTCTTCTCACTTCCACGTCCGCCTCACTTCGTCTCCTTCCTCTGATCGAAGTTAAATATTTGAAATTCGTTTTATTCTTCAGCTTTACTTTTTTTTTTATGTTTGTTTGGTTTTACAGTAATTGCTGTGTTTTTTTTGTTTTTTTTCTCGTAAAAACAATCAAAGTATGTGGATGAGAGTAATTGGGAAATCCATGCCTCCACCTCGCAGTGGTGTTTTTGGGCTGTGGGAGGAAGCCAGAGTACCCTGAGAAAACTCCACTTTATTTTATCTCTGCAATTTTGAGCGATAGAGCAACATAAAGGAAGGGCATAATTCTGGAAAAAACATCATTTTAGCATTTTATTGTAAACAAAAATGGTAAAAAAAATAAAATAAATGTTTTCCACACCCTTTTACACTGACGCCCCTGAATAAAAGTGGAAGAATTTACTTTATTGTTAAACAGGGCCTGTCGGTCATCAGAGCAGACAACAGTTACATGCGGGGTACCCCAAGGTTCAGTGCTGGGATCCCTTCTATTTAATATGTTTAATATGTTCCAACTAGCTCATGAGGTTAGTTACCATAGCTACGCAGCTCACCAGGTGACTCTGATCCCATCCGAGCACCGAACAGATGCTTAAATCAAAACTGATAGTTTCAAATGTTAAAAATACTTCTGTTAGTTCATAAATCACTGATTAGCTTAGCACCAAAACACATTAAAGTAATGCTGCTGTCGTCGTTTCAATCTTCCGGACCTCTCTGGCCGTCTGGATTTGTTCTGCAGAACCAGAACCAAACATGGAGAAGCAGCGTTCAGCTTCTATGCCGGAACAAACGTCCGGAAAACTGCAAAACAGCCGAAACACAGAGAACCTTCAAATCAAGTCTAAAAACCCACCTGATCAACATTGATCAACATATTTGCTGTGTATTTGAGTGACAAAATTCACAATTTATTGCGTGTTTCATAATTGGATCGCTGTGTGACGTGCAGCACTGCGAGCTGCTGATCGCGCAAACCCGACTTGACTTGACTGGCGTTTTTGTTTGTTTGTTTGCTTTTTTACTAGACTGTTTGTCCTGCTGCTTAAGGGAGTTACTCGACTCTCTTAACACGCTAACATCTACCTAATGGACGCTTGATATTCACCTACACGTGCACAAAATGTACGTAAACACTCTCAATCATCCTAATTAGTCAAATCCCGGCACCAACTGATCCCAGCTCAGCCCGTAAGTCCCTAAGTGAGGAGAAACAAACACAGGCTTCTGAGAGGGATAAGAAGGAG
Source organism: Poeciliopsis turrubarensis (assembly GCA_010277015.1). Lineage (NCBI taxonomy): Eukaryota > Metazoa > Chordata > Actinopteri > Cyprinodontiformes > Poeciliidae > Poeciliopsis > Poeciliopsis turrubarensis. The sequence continues at coordinate 1,470,752 of VMRN01000051.1, forward strand.
GAGTGATTAGAGCGTCGCTGACCGTCTGAGGTGACGGCCGCAGAGGTCCAAATTAAGGAGGAGTTTCAATGGAAGCCTGGTATCGCGACAGGTCAAAATAACAATGAACAAATGAACCTGATGAAGCTTAAAAACTATGTTTCTTCATCTTCTAAAAGTTGGAATTGATTAATTTACACAATGGACACCAGGTTGTATTGGTTTCAGTGCATCTTTAATCCACATGGAGTTATTGAAACCTGTGCCTTTTTGATAAACCAATCTCCAATATTAAAGCAATACCAAGAGCTGCTGAGCAGACTCACTACCACTGGTTGCTACGCCGACAGTAACTACGGACCGTGGCATATCCGTGGCTCTGACGTCACGTAACGTGTCGGATCTGAAGGACGACGTCGGCTGGATGCAAATACCAGACTGTGCTCCTTTTTTTTTTTTTTTTTTAATTTATTTTTATTCATCTTTCGAGTTTCTCACCGACATGTTGAAGCGTACTCTGTCAGCTGCTTCAATGTGAGGAGCAGGAAATAAGATTTCCCCACAGAGAACGTGCCGCTTGCTGAGCTTTGGCCTGCTGAGGCGGCGCGGCCGTTCCGAAACCATTTTATCTATTTTTTCCCCCTTTCCCCAAGTTTATAACCTAATGAGTTATAAACTTGTGCCGCGTAACCAGGGATGAAACATAGCAGGAACAAATTGCTAGTTTGTTGTGTTTTCCGCCTGTGTGTAACTAGGTTACAATTATTTTGTTACAGAACTACTGAAAAAGTGTCCTGTCGCCAAGAGAGTTCCCATATTTCACTGTAAATATTGCGAAACCCTCCGTGGCTTGGAGCTCAGGCCTCCCCGCCTCCTTTCTTCTTCTGTGGTATTCTTCTGTTTAGTTCTTTGGGCTTCCCTGAGCTCAGGGCTTCTCATGCTAATGTAATGTAATCTTGAAGGGAACGTCGAGTCGCTGTGAGCCTGGCTTTCTGTCTTCATGGTTTTGTTATGTTCATGTCAGAGAACAAGTAGGACGACGGCGCCTCACGGCAAATACTTCATCAAAGGAAACAAAAAACAAAACAAGACAACAAGAAACGTCGCTGTGCGGATATCCGCTTGTGGACAAACGCAGAAATTTCACGGGTTGTAAAAAAAAAAACAAACAAGCAAACAAAACAGGAAAAATCTCTGTTTAGTTTCTGTCTTTGCGTGTAGCAATCCCAGAATGCACTGCGGCGGACACAGAAACTAGGCGAGCGTTTGAGGCAGCAGCTCATTTTAAACAGCTGCTTTTCTAACTTCGCCGCTGCTGAGGAGGAAACGGGAGCTAAAGATTTGGCTTCATCTTCGTCTTAATCTTGTTTTCATCTCTCCTCCTGGCCGTAGTTTCTTTTTTCTTTTTTTTTTTTTGTCGACTTATGAATACTGCAACGTGTTTAGATGAGTGGGTGATAAATGTACGTCTAAGTGAAAGGGACTTATGACGTTTGCAATATTCATGTATTCATGTTTCTGCACACCGCACTGATTCCTGCACAGTCACAATAACTTTGCTTAAACGTGATCTCCTCATTATTTCCCGATACAACTTACGCGGAGTTAAATATCCCGATGGAACCGATGGTAAAAAGCAAAATGAAGCAATCTGAGAAGAATCAAAGTTCACTTTTCTGTTGTTTCCAGCTCAGGCGCTCAAGAGTTTTGACGAAATCGTCGCGCAATCGTTTTTTTTTTTTTTTTTTTTTTGTCTAAATTTACCCCTTTTCTTTTTCTCCTGAGAGATGCAGACGGAGTCTTTTAATAATTCATTCGCTCCGTCTCTGACAGTCGAAGGGAACGGTGCAGAGCGTGACTTAGTAATGCAATGAGGACAGAACAGTGTTGATCCTTTTCCTTCTGCTTCTCTCCCACATTCATATTGGAGTTCTGCCACCCGCGATCCTGAGGATCGTACTTTAGTCGTCGCATTCTGATCTTTCTGTCTGTGTTTGCGGCGTTTTCGTGACCGCATCTCCACGCGTAAAGTGGCCAAAGGAGACCGTATCGACCCGTTTTGTTGTAGTTAAAACGGAGGGATTCTGGCAGAAAAGGGAGCATGGGAACGCCGGGTCGAATGCTGTTTCGTGCCTTTTGACAATTTCTGATTTTCTAATTCTTAATCTTCGATCTCAGAAAGTTGCTGGATGAATTTCGCCTCATCGAAGCAGCAGAAAGCCAGCCCCTGATCAACTCCAGAAGCTTTTCAACTGGATCTAGACGTCAACCAAACTCTTCCATGTCTGCTACTTCACGTTTCCCCTTTCATGCTTTTTAAAAAGGTGGACGCGGTCCAGCTCTTTTCATCTAATTTATGAAAAGAGCTTCCCCACTTATTACCTTTTTTTCCCCAATTTTTTTTTTTTTTTTTTTCTTACTGTACAATCAGAAAAGGGTTGGACAAGTTCAGCTTTCATTGGAGGTTTGCAAAGAGGAAACTTTTGCTCTCTAAGAAAAACACGGAGGCCGGATTGGAGTTTGCCAGGGAGGGAAGTAGACAAACCCAGGATCATTTGGAAACCGTGACAGGGGACGAATAAAATATAAAGCAGTCTGGAAAAAGAACCTCGGACCAAATGTGGAGCATAGATGTGGAAGAGTCGTGGTTTTGGGATGCCCAAAACATCCAAGTGTGAAAACTGGCTACGGCTAAGGCGCATGAACTCCTGGGTCCAGGTTTAAAGGACAAATCTTGATCTTATTGATTTGTTGTGGGATGACAAATGTCTAACTTTGACATTAGGCAAAGTTTCCTTAGTCTAATGTCAGAGGCCAGCGTGTGGCTAAAACAAGCCTCTCACTAAAGGTACTTCAGCTTTAGGGGGTTAAAAATAACAACACCATCTTGGCCAAAAGTATTTACCCATCTACCTTTCCAAACCGGCTTTCCGTTCTCACTCCACAGGAGCTCAGTGGAGTCATGCCCCACCAAGCTGGCCTTGCTTTGTGCTTTGGTTCTCAGTCAAGTTGGAACAGGAAGGAGCCATCCTTAAACTGTTACCACAAAGCCGGTTGGCATGAAATCCTCTGAGATAACTTGGCACGCTGCGGCGCTCGCAGCTCCTTTTTTTTTTTACTGGAACAGAGATGCCGAGCCCGGCTAACGCATAACCGCCCCACAAAATAATCCCACCCGGTGCCACCAGGTAACAGCCATTCTCCCGGCAACTGCCAAAAGCCAAACAAGTCCATGGGATTGTCAGAGAAGGGATGAATCAGCGCCATGTGGTGCACTTACCAAACCGCCTCTGCTATTTTGCATCGCTCTTGACAATACGGGCTTCAGATTCTGTTGCTCGGCCGTTCCGTGTATCGTCCCATGCGCTGTCCTTGACCCAGTCTGAAGGACACATGAAGTTTGGAGGTTGGTAGCTTTCGACTGCAGAAAGTTGGGGAACTTTCTGTGCCACAGCTTCTGCCTGAGAAGTGGTTCACCGCCCAGCAACTTGAGTTGTGGTCACTCCCAATCTCTTTTAATCCCGCTAACGGTTGACTCTGTAATAGTTTAGTTATGGGCAAGTTTTATGGCTGGACTTCATTTGTATGACCGTACGATGCGAACTCCCCGAAACTCCTGAGTCCATTATTTGACGAATGTTTCACAAAACCATGAAGAAGAAGAAGAAGAAGAAGAAGAAGAAGAAGAAGAAGGAGAAGAAGAAGGAGAAGAAGGAGAAGAAGGAGAAGAAGGATAAGAAGAAGAAGAAGAAGAAGAAGTCAAACTCTTCAAACAGAAATGAGGAGAGGAAAGGAAAATGTCTTGAATTATTCATGTATTCATTAAACCGTCCATGTTTCAGTGTTTCGACACAATATGTGCAGACAACTAATCCTTTCACCAATCTCTCTCTTTCTCTCTCCAGGCTCAGAATCCTCTACACACAGCAGAAATGATGGAGATTTGTACGACTATTACCAAAAGTTAAACTGAGCATTAAGGCTCAAGAGGAAGGCTCACGGGCCTGTTATTATTTCAGTGTGCGATGCTGGCGTTCAGGGACGGCTCCAAACCGAGCGTGTCGGGTGTAGGTTGGCCCTCGCCGCCTGGCAGGAGGAGTAATCCTTCTCTCCCGGGAATCCCGGAGATCAGGAGCTAACCGCGGCTTTTAGGTCTCATGTCTTTCCCCCTGGCTCGCTCGCCGATCTTGCTCTTTCTGGGGGATGGAGGAGGGGTGGGGACACCAGCGGGTCCCCGGGCCCTCTGCCCCGTCCCAGGCAGCGGAGAACCGTGTGCGGTGGGGACTGTCAGGGCGGCTTCGCAGCACATTAATCATGGAGCGAATGCGGCCGGCGGCGCAACGTATCCTCGCTGGTGTTTATGTATTATTAAAAGATTAAAGATAATCCAGAGGAGGAAACTACACTTGGTAAAATGTTTGAAAAATTCAGAGGCCATTAAGGAGACAGAGATGTTCAGCGAACAATACAATGTGGTTATTGTTGGAGCTCTGCAAGGACAACAGGGCAAGAGAGCTCCAATGACTGATTTAATATGCTTCTCAAAACTATTCGCCCATTGTTTGGTGTGAAAAAATATATAAAGTGATTTTTATTAATACTACAAAATACAGTTTTTTTAAAGCCCATCTGCACAAACTTATTGAAGACGTGACTGTAGATTTTAGTCATTAGATGGAACATTGCGTGACATTTGTTTCAAGAGACGAAATATTAGTGCTGCTTTCTAGGAAAACTATTGTTTTCAAAAATCGCACAATTAGCTTAAAAAATATTGTAGAACAATTCAGTCTACTGACCAATGATTTGGGTTTAAATGTGGCTGTAAGTCGCCAAATATGTTAATATTTAGAAAAAAATAAATAAATAAAACAAACGAAAAACCATATGACACATCAAAACGTGAACATGTTTTGTGAAGCAACAAATCCTTGCGTGTGTTTGAAGTATTTATGTCACTTTTGCTGCACTCCTCATCCTGAATATGGTGTATGTGGCGTTTACAGTGTTGCGCTGCGTCATGATTGGGTGTGTTACTCGTCCTTGACGTCACGCTTCTGGTCGTGACCCTTTCACCGAGTCCAAAGTCAGATAAAGTTCTCCCAGAAATTCGTAGAACACGTCATGCTTCCTTCTTTTGACAAACTTTATGGAGACGCTGACTTCGTTCGCAGGACTTGGCACTCTTTGGCGAACACACACACACACCCAGACACACCTACCAATACCCAGTTTATTGACCTTTTTATCACTGCATTTGATTGGCCAGAACACTGGCCTGATCTAAGCTGCAGAAAAATCTGTGGAAAATATGTCAGTGTTATGATCCTCGAGTCAGTTTATTTATTTTGCCCTTTGTGCTTTTGGATTTTGTTCACTTTGATTAATGTTAATTTCTCTGGGTCCCAGTTCAGCTTTCTGTTTATCATTGACTTTCCCTGAGCCTGCTCGTCTTCTCCCCTTCACAGCAGCTACCTGATTCTCCCTGCCTGCATTCTGCCTCATTATGGGTTTTACATAAAATATTCGTTTTAGAGCTGTACATCATACTATAATGTTCTTCCCTCATCAAAAACATGACATGTTAATGCCCAAACTCTAGGCTCTCACAAAACTCCGCCTATTTCCACAATGATCCTCCTTGGAGCTTCAGTCCAAGGCCGAGCTTCGGCCTCACTCACGAAGCGTGGCTCCCCCATTCGGGTCCTACAGACTAGCCAGCAGCAATTAGCAAACACCGAGTGGACCTGAGCTATAAAATCAGTAAAACGCTGGTAAAAATGGTGTTAAATATACGATCACTTCCTGAAGGTGGAATGCCGGAAACAGCAGGCGCTTCGTGAAGAGACAAAGGACTATTTCAAATTGTGAAGTCAAATTTCTTTATGTTCGGTATATAGCACATTTTCATAGCTACTGAAGGTAACATAGTTGATTGATTGTGCTATAAAATGGCAATGTGTGTCTGGGAAATACATAATACCACCCTGTCACTGGTTTTGATAACTTTTTGCTGCCTTTATGCCAGTCATGCCTCAAGTGATTTTCAGACAAAAATTCAACACCCAGATTCTTTATATGTAAAGAAAATCTTTAATATTTAAGTCCCATTTGCAAAAACACATAAAACATTGGAAGACACTGCATATATATACATCTATCTATCTACATATATAGATAGATGTATATATATTCCATGATCGCTACCTTGCAGCTACCTCCTCCATGAGATAAGCCTCTTTTTTTTGACAATTATCAAAAGGATATCAAGAAAAAAGCATTTTGTTTCTTTACGTTAGTAAAACAGGGAGAGCCTTCAAATTTAGACTTTTTTTTTTTTTTTTTAAATTATACACTTACCATTTACAAATAAATACAAATCATGAAACATTTATTGACATGAGCAGGCATACGCACACGCACACGCACACACACACACAAAAAGAAAACAGGACAAATCCACGACAGTGACACCGTGTGCGGCTGTGCGTGACGACTCAAACACGTGTCTGGGTAGGCTGAACTTCAACTGAACTATTTCCCAGTAGTGCAACTCAGAAGCTACGACGGTAGCTTCACAGAACTGAGACTCAGATTGGATTAGTCTTGAATGACTTTGTGCAACAATAACAACAAAAATAATAATAATAATAATTATAATAATAAAAAAATACTGACGTGAACACAAAAGCCAGACGCATTTGGACAGAGTAGACAAGGAAAGCTAACATTTCTCCCAATGACAATATGTCAAATCAGCAGTGGGATGTGATCTGGTGAAATGAACATAAAACATCTAATCATCTAGATGCACTTTCAACGTGCTGGATAAACGAGGCGACGGAAATCCGTCACGTTTGTCTTGACCGGCTGCTTGGGGCAGACCGGTGCAGAAAACGTCCCGATGCCATTGCGTCGTACTTGTGCTTCATGCACACAGAGACTGATTTCGCTTCCCTTCATTTCTTGCAAAATGAGCTCAGCGGCGTGGAGCAAACGCGGCGCGACGCATCCAACCGCGCCCCGCTGACGGAAACACAACCACAGAGACGTGGGTGAGGCTCCGTGTTCTTCTGCTTGCCGGGTCCAACCCGACAAGCATTGTTGAATGAGATGCAAAACGTTCTTTGGCCTGACTGCGAGTTGAACATGTTTTGGTGATTACCTGCACATGGACTGTGCTCTGCTGGTATAGTTTGCAAAATAATCTCAAAATAAAGTAGTCTGTAGTGCTATATTTAATAAACTTTATGCCAAAGCGTTGGAATATAATGGTTTCTACAAAAAAATTAAAAAAAATAAAAGTAAAAAAAAATCTGGTCCATCAACACACAAAACGTTTGTCGTTTGGCGGATTTTAAATGAGATCAATTGAGGTTTGTTACATAAGCAATAAGAAAACAAGCAAAGGTGATTGGATTTCGCATGACTTGAGTGAATTATCTTGAACAATGACATCTGTTCATTTTTGTTTTATTACCATAGGTAAGAATTTTCTTGATTTATGATCACATAGGGCCTTGCAGGTATTTATGCTCAGTGGACTTTTTAGCATCTTGTCATGTTCCAACCACAAGGTTTTATGATTTATGTCATGCGTGATTTCTCGCACCTGAGCGACGAATCTATGTCGCTCTTCCAGAGTTACCGCACAGATAAAAAAATAAATAAATAAAAATAATTACATAGCAGTAAATCTTTTTGAAGTTTGTGGTTGACCATTTTTAAATCTGCTAGGGGTATTAATACCTTTAATACATATCTGCTGCTGGAAAAAAAAATAAAAAATCTAAAATAAACTGATATGTCACAATTTATACACATTGATGGAAAATGTTGAGTACGAAGAGAAACATGAGGGCACAAATTGGTGAGATTGTCTCAGTGAAAAGCCAAATGTTATCATATCTGGCGTTCTATTGCATAAGAAAAGCCTTTCGAGTTTTTTTTTTTTGTGTCCCATCTAAACTTTGTTTTAAGTTCCTTGAAAGCGACTGCATCACGTGACACATCAGAATAATATTCAAAAATGACTTCTTCAAAGTGCATCATACTAAGCATCGATTTAAACGAAAGTGTCAGCGCATGTAAGTTTCCTCCCGTGTACAAAGTTTAGAAAAATAAAACAGATCCTTGCAAAATCCAGGTGTAACGATACAAAAACTGAAGGATTTTTTTTTTTTTTTTTTTTTTTTTGACATTTTGCTCACTCTCACTAAATCCAAAAGTGCTAAAAACCAAAATCTGTACCATTGTTTTTTGTTTTTGTTTGTTTTTTTTAAAGTAACATCTTCTGAAAGTCAAATTGTTGATTGTCAAAACATCGATTTTTAAACCTGAGACCTCTTTGTTAAACTTGAGAAAAATGTCTGACATCGTGGTCGCCGCGGTAACCCTTCCTCTGTAATGCTAGCACACGTGTACGTGAATCGCTGAAGGGGAGAACAAGTTAATACGTACTGATTTTGTTTGTGCCTGTGTGTAAGTGAGCGTGTGAAGGGGGGTTGTGTGTGAGCAGATCTCTGCTGGTGTGTTCGCGCGCGGCTGCCGTCCTCTCACTGCATGTAAAGGTAGGGACTGGACTTGTGGTGGCCCGTGCTCATCACGCATGGCATGACGTTCCTCGAGCCGCCCACCATGGACTGGTTCATGTCGTGGCCGTTCTCAGACCAGGGCGGGGAGTCCATCGGCTCCCGTTTGATCGAATGGATCAGGCCGTGACCTTTGAACTCGTAGGCGCCGTGCTTGTTGTAGTCCAGGTGCATGTACGCCTTTTGAGGGTAGACGCTTGGCTCCATGAGGCTGACCGGCTGGTTGCCGCACAGCGAGTCCGAGTGAGAGAGTCTCTGAGGACTGAACTGGTTGGAGTCGCCGTTACTGACCAAGTCTTTGTCGCACTTCAACAGACGAGCGCCGCTGTTCACTGCGTAGCCGGGGTAGGCGGCGTTGTTGTATGTGGGGCTGATCCCTGCTTTCCCTCGCTGGCACGGGGAGTACTGCGGGTCGTAGTAGTCCGTTTCCGATTTAAGCTGCAGACCGGTGCTTGGGTCGTACGCCCCGTTCCCGTAGTGACGGTCGAGGGTGGCCTGGCTGCGACAGGCCCAGGTTTGACCGTACGTCTCGCATCCGTTCTCCGAGTCGGAGTCGTGCTCTATCTTGATGGGCGGCATCTCGGACATCATGTGGCCTTCGTAGCACTCCCCGAAGTCGTTTTCGCTCTTCACCAGGTCTACGCAGTAGGCGTCCGCGTCCGACGACCCGTACAGCTTCGACACGTACACGTCTGCGCCCCTGCCGCCGTGGCAGCTCGGCGACAGGCGGAAGGGCTTCCCGTACTGGCCAGTCCTGTTCAAGCGGTTGGATGGGATGTAGCCGACTCCCTGGGCGGCTCTGACAGGCCCCACCCGCTGCCGCATGGGCCACCCTCTGCCCAGGCCCGCGGCCGCGACTTTGTGGTCCGCCACGGAGGACTTGCAGAAGTTGAGAGGTTCCTCTTGGCCGTAGAAGCTGTCGGAGCTGCACTTGAGGTTGTCTTTGCAAAGAGGGGACCAGAGGGCGTGGTGACTTCGCTGTGTCGTGCCCGGATGGGGACAAGTGAAGAGAAGAGGGTCTGTCATGTCACCCATTCCTCCACCGATGGAAGGCCTCCTTAGGTGCTCCCCGTGTTCACTACGGAGAAAAAAGACAGAGGCCACGTTTATTCACAAGTGCTCCTTCCCGGATACCAGTCAACATGTAAATTCAGTATGAAATGTTGTCCTTTCTTTCTTGAAGCAGTAATTGACAACGTCTAATTAGCAAACTGATACGGTAAAGGGTGTCACGGTGCGGATAGGCTCTCAGGAGCGTATTGCAGGAGCGTCATGCAAAAAATGACTCAGCACATTTCACACACACACACACACACACACACACACACGACAGGGAGGAACCTGCCGGGCCTACAGGGCGAGAACTGCAACATTATTAGTTTCATTGATCCAAGAAGGCTTTTTGAATTTGAAAGGAAATGGTGTTCACCAAGCTACAGGGTGGAGATGTTTCTGGTAGACTTAAAATGATGTATTCAAGGGGAAAAACTTGTGTTGTACATTTTGAGATTGTTCTGTGACGACTTTGAAAGCTTTGAGTTTTTTTTTTTTTTTTTTCTGGCTTCCCGCAAGAGTTTTGAAGGAAGTGAAGTGTTTTATCAATGTACAGATATTTCCGTTGGACGTCTAACAATAAAGATGTTTTACTACTTTATCCCCAAGAGCGCAGCCGCGTTACCATCTGTCTCTCGCGTTGTAAAAATGGAGCAAAACACGTTCATAAAAACAGCCGTTGATGTCAAAAATGTGGCCAACACCTGGTTGAGTTTGGTGAAATGTAATTGACTTTCATCACCTTTGTTGGACAAACGGGCTAAAAAGTTTTCAATTGAGTTTTCCGGGCTGAATAAACGTTAAATAGCAACACAAAACATATCTAATTGAAGGGTTTTGTGAGAGATATGTTTTGTTGTTCCATTATTGGCTATTAAAGAACAAAGCACAAATTATGCACACAGCTTGACAATCCTTTTAATGAAGAACAGCGAGAGCTCACTTTCAAAAACCTCAATTTCAAATAACGCCGTGGAGTCGACAGATCGTTTGGCTGGTGTTGCTTCAGAAATATCGCCCTTCTCTATTCGTGTGACTACGTTGGGATTGCCCTGTTTTCTTCCTTTCTACTTAGAGATGAGTCAAAAACTAAATATCTCGGCTTGATTCACTGCAGTGGTCATGAGAATAATTCCGCATGTGACTCATGTTTTCTGGGACGTGCCCCATCTGAGGAAGTAACAACAGCGTTCACACGCACAACCTGAAGATGTCGAGGTCGGCTGGCAGCGCGCAGCAAACAAACACAGTGGGAGTGGCGTTTCCAGCGCAGGGCGCCAGTCTGTCGATATCTGCGTTTCCAGTCACCATGTAAAAGCGCAAAGTCGAAGTGCAAAAATTAATTCGCTTCAAGAAAATGCAGCGCTTCTCAAAAAAAAAAAAAGTTTTTCGGTAAAACGTTTTGGGGGCTTCTTGGCCGTATCAAAATGTGATCAACAACCGGATGTTGCTCCTGGTGGAAATGACAAACAAGGCGACAGGAAGTGGCAGGAGGATGACGGCACAGCGTGTTTTTAAATGAATCATCGTGTGAACAAACTTCTTCACGTGTGATTTTAATAGCGTTTCCTATGTATTTTGAAATTGTGTTTTTTTTTTTTCCCGACACTAGCAGGCGACTGCTGGAGCGGATAGCCTGACTAACTAACTGCTATTAGCTAATATCAGATCGAAAGACAGAGTGACTAAAAAAGGTGTAATATTCTGCGCTGTTTTCCTAAATTTATTGAGTGTTTCTTTTTTTTTTTCCCTCCAGTTTTTGTCTCAGAATCAAAATAATAATAAATAAATGTGGAGAAGGTTCCAACTGTAATAATCAGCGGGCTATCCCACGTAAAAACATTTGTTGCTTTCTATTTTTAACCCCTTAACTGGTCTTATCCCATCCATGGGACAAATCTAGCTTGTTTGAATACTCTGCCTTTTTCGCCGCCAGTGAAGGGGTTAATGAATTAAATTAGATGATTTGTTTTCTATTCTTGTTGAAATACTATAAAGCGGCTTTTGGTTTAACTTCATTTTAACTTATAATAACACTGTAATCTCAAACAGATGCACGTCTGTCCAACAGTGCCAAACACTTTGTCAAAGATCTTAAAATAGCATTTCAATTTTTTTTCAGTAAGTGATCCATGAAGACACATGGACGGTGCCACATGGCGAAGCCGTTCCCACGTTTGTTGATTTGAGTTTCTCTTTTCTTTTCTCTCTCCTTTTTAAAGCCCCTCCTCCCCTCCATAAATCACAAACACTTGCATGAAATGTTTGCGGTTCAGAGCACTGTTTCATGTGTTTTACATTCAACCAGAAATGTACAATTCTGCAAATATGTTGCTGTTTTTGTGATGTATTTATAAAACCAGATCTAATCTTGGCACCCGCAGTAATTTACGGCGCCTCCCAGGAGGGAGTTTGGTTGGAGACCTCACACCGGAGGTGACTAATCTAAGACATACAATGTTTGTTTTTTTTTTTTGTGCCTTTATTAAATCGTGAATTATTTCAGTGGTACCTATTTGACTTCACAAACTAAAGTGAGTACCCTGGTGAAGAAAACTCATAGGTCTCAACTAGAGTTTGCCAAAAGCGGCGTGGGAGACTCCGTGTTGAACATGGATGAAAGTCCTCTGGTCTGATGAAAGACCAAAACTGAGTGTTCTGGCCATCAAACACACCATCTTCTCACTTTTTTTAAGAGGTATGGATTAAAGATGGAAACCTGAAATCAAACCACATCCATGTGTTTTAGGCTTAAAATTAAAGCTAATATCTGCTTTTTGTGAAGTTTGTGCTTTTCGTATTTTGCAAGTGTATATATTTCTTGCTTCCTTGTTGTACAGATGCGTATTTGAAGTGACTCGCATCTCTAATTCCAGTCCAATTTGTACCTGAATTTGCTTTTTGCAACCGTTTAAAGCTCCAGATTCTTCTAATCATTCAAAGTGAGTCGCCCTGTGGTGTCATTTCTCTTACCCATGCTCCATCGGAGAGATAATCCCGCCACCTTTGTTCTTCCCCCGCATTAAAATATTTTTCACTTTCATCTCGGTGATGGAGGGCAGTAAGAGGGGCACGGCGATGCAGAACAGACCCAGCTGGGCGGGAACCAGCGTCCCAGAGGGCGACTTCTTCTTCTGCCCGTGGAGGAACTTTAACCGACCCTGAAACTGCATCGTCTGAAATGAAACAGAAACAAACGATAACTACCTCAGATTAAACATATGTTCACCTATCTGTGCACATTTCATATGTGGCTCAATGTTAGCTCTTGGTGAATGTGAATTTTTTATTTTTTTTTTTATTTTTGGTACACCATGCGGCACAATCGAAATTCAATCTTGCCGTCAAATGACTCGGCAACAAAGTGCTGGTATTTTTATGCACTAATCTTGATGAGAGCTGCAGGCTGCAGGAGTGGGCACAGTTCACTCGATGTTTTATCAGCCTCCGCCGAACCGCAACACGATTCAAAATGACTAAAGTAGATGATTCTACTGCGTTATTTTCCAAAAAACACAGTGGAAGACTCAACAACTGCATTCACAGCTCTGTAAGTTGAGCTAAGTTGCCCTGAAGTTGCTAATGCGTCTATCATGCAGGCTAAAATGGGCAGATTAGCTAATTCACCATCTTCATTTAGCTCGTCAGCAACAAATATTTGTCACTTTAAATTTGCTTTGCAACACAACTGTTGTTTGTTTGTGTCATATTTGGAACTTTTTTTGAGCAGGGACTAGGTAAAGTTCAGTGAAGTAGTAGACGACGGCCGTGTGGAGCTTCTGGTTTGGCAGAACATGGCAACCAGACAAGACATTGTATCTGTCCTTTTGCTAACTCCAACAAGGATTGTTCAGACTTATGCTCATTTTATTCCCCTACTCTTGACCGTGATTATTTCCCTCTGCGGGTCTCGAGACCGTCACAAGCAGTGGTGTAAAGTGCGGCCTAAACCCGATTAATGCTAGAGAAATAACCGTAAAAGCTGAAATTGTGCAATAAAATTGGTCGTACGAAGACATTAATTTCAATTTTCAGATTAGCTTGCGTCTTCTGTTTTTGGTCCACGTGGAGTTTGCTTTGGCCGGTTCGGAGCACTCACCAAAAATCCAGACGTGCTGTCCAAGAGACAGCGGACTCTGGCTATGAAACATCTGTTGAGAAAGCAGGAGAGCTCCGGGGGGATTTCCCCCGCTTCCGGAGAGTTGAACATGCTGCTCACCACAAAGTCTTCACCTGTAATGCCACGGTGAAAGAATGTGGATATGAGAAGCAATTTATGTGGTGGGTGGTGGGGGAGGGAAACCAAACAAACTTGTGAGCAGTACGCACTTGTTCCCGCTGCTAACTGGCTATCTGGCCCAGACATCGCCTGGTGCTGTGGGGGACACATGGCCCAGTGGAGCTGGCGTCTGAACTCCTGGCGGTCGTCTATGTGGATGTAGTCGAAGACGTTCTGGTGCATCACGTCAGTCTGTGGGGACAAGTTTCGGTCAGACAGAGGGTTTCACTAACACACATGCCTTGCTTTAGAGAAAGTAAGTCTTTTCTAGTCATTTCATTTCAGAAAAGCTTTAGTATTGTGTTATAAAGAATGAAACAGTTTTTATTGGTGATCTGTAGTCTCTTTAAGATCCAACATAACCCCCCCCCCCCATAAAAACCTGTTATGGATTGCTTTGTCTAGTTGCGCCATTTCAAGGTGATGCGCCCAGACCCTGTTAGCTTTCAGCTCAATTAGCGCGTTAGCAGAACAAAAGGGGTGTGGCTTAAAGCACACAGCATTCAGCCAATCAGAGGGATTTCCAGAAATCCGACTCAGCTCTGAGTGACCAACCTCTTGGTGGATGCCGAAATGCATTTAGTGTTTCAATCAGAAGACAAGCCTGTAAGTTTTTCTCATGCTGTTATTATCTGCTTCAGATTTTGCCAGTCGATATACATGTCCTAGATCAAGTGGAAGATCATCTCTGTTCTGCTCGTACTTTGTGCGACATCAGCACATCTCGCTCGTTCTGCGGTGACGTTCCACAGCGGTTGTGAGTTTATCATAAACTGCCAAGATGGATCGGGGTTTGATACTGATTGGCAGATTCAAGCCTCCCGTCATTTTAGTCTTTCAGTTGACATGCAGAGCACGCATTGATCACAAGGGCTGAACGGGTCGAAATGTGAATTTGAAAAGGGTTGAAATGTGATGGCTGAACAGAAACAGAAGCTCTTGTGTGGTAGGTCTTTATAAATTGTGGTCCAAATAAGGATGTGAGGTAATTGATCGGACCATGCAGGTTTGCTTGCATCCAATGAAGGGGATGTTGTGGTTCAGTAATGATAGAACTGTGTCAGAGTACACAGTGCAACTCAGTTTGTTGTTTAAGGAGCAAAAGACTCCATCATCACCCATGAGGTGTTGATGCTAAGTTTAAATTTGTATTTTTTTTTAATTGTGTGGTCGTTCATGCTACTAATTAAACTCCTGAGTGACCTCAAAACAAAATCCATGGCTTGGTGTCGCAAGGACCGCTGTCAATGGATCCATTTTAAAGTTATTCAGAGCCGACAGCGTTGTCATAAGAAGGAAGCTAATAAAAAGAAATTACAACTAATAGCAACGGCCGTTAGTGGAGCGTTGACGACAACTTCTGCAGGGACGTCTGTTTGGACACGCAGTCAGAACGAAGAGTGGTGGGACTGTGATGTCAGTGGCACAGACATCTTTCTTAAGTTCGTGATCATAATTTTCAACCGTTGTTTACATTCAGATTCATCCCGTCTGGCTTTTGCAGAATTATGACGCATGCCTTGCGTCAGCAACATAAAAGCCGGACAAGACGCGGCGCGACCATTGGAAACTATCGGATGCACGTCGGATCGGAAGTGGTGCCAGATGTGGAAGTGGCAGAGATCAGATTCATTTTGCAGGCTGTTCAGACTGTGGTGAAAAAAGTTGCATATGGATCCCAATCATTAATCCATTCATTTTCTGCACACCCTTGTCCCCAGTGGGGTCAGCAGGGGTGCTTCTCTCCAGCGAAGGTTTCGGGCGACAGGCGGGGTACACCCTGGACAGGTCGCCGGTCTGTTGCGGTACATGGATCCCAAATGGGCATTAAAAAGTGGATCTGACTCAAATTTAGCTGATTTGTGGTTCAAGCCAAAGTCATAGAGCTACAGTCCAAAAGAGGGTGTGTTAGCATCGGCACGGGAACACGTAGGTGGAAGAAGGTGGTCAGGGTGGATACGTCATGTGGGTATCCAGGAGCGACATCAGAACCATAATGGGAGAAAAAGGCAAGTGGCATAGGTAGTGAGATACTTTGGACAGTACGATGCTGGAAAACCTTCGGTCCTGCTATTCACGTTTATGTTGCCATGCTCCACATTTCCTAAGCATGTAAGGTATAATCTGATGGCTGTGGGCTCCTCCTGCAGCATAATGACTTCCACCGCGAAGGAGGAATGGTTGAGGAATTGTTTGAGGGGCACAACACGCGGAAAGTAAAGGATATGCTGCTCCAATCCTGGTGCCACACACCACAGCACAACCTTAGGCGGCTAATGGAGTCCGTGCCTCAACATGTCTGGGGAACCGACACACTAATAGGCAGATAGTCGTAACGTTATGCCAGATCAATATACATCCCTGTAAACACACACAGAGCGAGACACACAAGTCAGGAGGATTTAGTCAGTGCAGCAAACAGCCGAAGGGCAGCTGCACGAGCAGAGAGGGCAGCTGTGTTTGTCAAACATTGCGTGACACCGGCTCCCGAGCAGCGGTCCGGCTAAGCCAGCCCTCCCCATCCCTGTCCGCTCTCACACACACGCGCACAAACTCACACACACAAACACACACACACACACACACACACAGCCCGAGCCAGGGCTCCATCCCGCTTTCATCAGGCCTCTCCCCTCTCTCTTTTCCAGCAATAACTTTTGCTTTCTGTCATTCCCTGACAGATTCCTCGCAGTAACGTTCAACCTTCTCCTCTTCCCTTCTCTCCCTCGACCCCCGCCCTCGCTCAAGAATTTCCATGGCGGTGGCACGCGAGGGTTTTTGATCGCCTGCCTCTGAAAACACAATCTGTTCCCACCGTCTTCGCAAAGCACTTGGCCCCGCGGACTGCGGTTCCCTACTGGCGTTGGGGCGCACAGACGGATCGAGTGACTATTGTTTTTGTGTCTCGTAAAGAAACATGCAGAGAGGGAAAGAAAGAGGGGGGAGAAAAAAAAAGAAGAAGGGGAGAGTAAGTGATGTTTTAACTGACCTTCAAAGGCTAACTGCTCCAGTGACAAATTGGATCAAAGACCAGTGAATGTTTTCTGCCTCTCTCTGGGGCTTTTGTTGTGGTGCCACTCAGTGGAGCCTTCTCTTTTCTTTGTTTTTTCTGTGGTATATTAATAAGTGTCCTCTCACTACAGTTATGGGCCCAAACTGGTGCAATGTGTTTGTTTGAGGCCTTGCCAAGGAAAGTATGTTGCATATGTGCATATGTGTGTTTGGGGTGGTGGGAGTGTCTCATTTTCAAGTCCTAAATGTGGGGAAATAGAACCTTTTGATCACCAACAAATACTCATGAATGTGGTTCGCGTGCTGGGATGTTACGGCTCTCCGTCATGTCCTTGCGTGTCAACACCTTGTCTCTTTCTCTTCAACATGCATTTTTTGCAAAATACCCATGTGGAACGGCTACATCGGGCGGTGAACTGTCACACCACCGCGACCGCAACACCAAAACAAAGAGCCGCTTGTACGTGGCAGGAGTTTGACAATTTAATTTGTATTTCAATGTTCAATCCATTTGCAAGTCATACAGGTGACAGTGTGCCCTGTCAGCTGTCGCGGTTTGTAAAGGTTCAAAGCAGAAATCTTTGGAAATGATCAAATTGTTTTGCCTAAAACGAGACCAGCAGTTATTCCTTCCGCTACTAACGTGTTATAATACGACATGGGATACTACAGTTTTGTAATGTTAGCTGCAGCATTTGCCATCGTTTACATTTAACACACAGACTTTAGCAAAACGTACATACATTAGACACCCGCACAATTTAAAAGTGCGTTTTTGAGAGAAATAACATGTTTTCATTCCGCTTCCAGTGGAGTAACGAAATAAATAAATAAATATGAATAATCGGTTGGGCGAACGGTGAACTGCTGTGTGAAAACTGGAACAACTCTGAAGATTTGATGTTTTAATTCTCTCTAAACTGCAATATCGTCACCTCAATAAATTAGTGGCATAAATCTTTTTTTTTTTTCTTTGCCAAAAGTTGATTTATGTACAAATATCACTTTTTGGCTAAAAAACAAAAAACAACAACAAAAATATATGAAGGTGGCAATATTGAGATCACTTTAGTTTTATGGCACAAGCTGCAGTGGAATCCGAACTCTTAATTCAAGAACTACAGAATGGTTAAAATGATTTAGTTCTGAAATGTGTGTGAAAACAATGCAGCGTTGTCCTTTATGGGAGCACTTTACATTTAGCGCTACTGTTCAGACAGCTTTACGCCTCCGCACGATGGAAAATTTGGATAACCAAATAGCATAGTGCAAGAACCAAATGATAAAACTGTTGATAAGAACCTGTGTGAAAAGATATACAGAGTATCCAGTCAGAATCCAGTGTTTGACTCAGTTTCACTTTGTTTCTCACTCATTAGTCCTTGCATAACGACATAAATAATTCTGAACTATCCTTTTTCACAATTTAACCCCGAGTAGAAATACTCAATTATTATTGGCTCAAAGAATTATAATAAAATGAGACTTCCTAAATTTATTGTCAGTTCATTTCACGCTGTTTTCTCAAAGGTTGTCGTTCCATAGAGTGTGTGTCAGGCTGGTACATACCGACGGTGAAAACACCCCAGAATATTTCTACATGGCTGACTTTCATTTGTTTGATCAAAAATCGAGTTCAGTCTGCATTTAAAAAAAAACATTTTATTGGAAAACTCTCTGCCACCTCAATGTTTTTTCTCCCCGTATTCCCATTAAACACATAATCCCAAGCCAATGGGAGTTCTTTCCATTATTAGCATTGAGCACTTGATGCACTTAATCCTATCCCGCACACCTGGCAGCTTCGTTATTTTGAATATGGATTTGTCTAATCTCAATTTCCTCAACCTACGTGTGACGAAAGCCTCGGCCGCTGCTGTGACTGTGAACGTCTGCTCCAATTGTATTGCAAATATGAAGACTTTCAGCTCACCTGATGGAAACCCAAGTAGTCCACAATGGTCGAGGAAGCATAAAAAACCATGCCATCGCTGCTCACCACCAAGGCGAAGCCTGTTAGAGACTGCACGCACGCACACGCGCACACACACGCACACGCGCACACACACGCACACACACACACACACACACAGAAATTGTAATTCATGCAGTAAACAAACATAAGAGCAATAAGTACATTTATTTCTCTCAGCTGTCTTAGTTTAGCTTGACAGACTGAGCATAAAAGGCTGATCGTGTAACATGTGGAGCTAAAGTACAAAAATGTGTCTTTGAAGCAAGATGCTAAATGTGGCACAAATTCATTTGACAAACCTTTTCTTCTCATGAATGTATGAAAGTCTTCATAAGAGTCAGTGAAAATGGAACAAATGTACGGAGTTCCAGATGTGCCAACACATAATAAATGACAAATAATTAATCATGCTGGCCATAATGGAAAAGAAATCTGCAATCGTCCAGATATGTCAATAATAATAATAATCATAATCATTATAATAATCCTTTGTAGTTGTTAGAATAAAGGGACAATGTTCATTTTACTCAACCATATACCTATAAAGAGTAAAATCAGAGAAGTGGCTTCTTAATTTTATGTATATAATATCCTATTTTTATGCTTTTTGGCACTATAGGACATCCATACCATACAATGACAGCAATAGTGAAAATTAAACACAGAAGATCAGGTTGAAGAGTAGGCAAAAGAAACCCATGTTGTTTTTCTTTGGGGAAAATAAAGTCGTTTCAACTGACATCTCGACGTGCCGTACTAGTGAAGTGATTATCAGACACAAAGCCGTTCACCTCAAAACTCAAGTGACCATTTTGGCCTTTTGAAACAAATAAATAAATCAATGCGAGCAAGTCTCCAAAAGCAAAGCCCGTTTCTTGTCTGCTCCTGTTGAAAGTTCATCTTTGTCTGGTTTGTTTGAGCAGCCAGATGAAAGCCGATCAAATAGGAGCGCTGCATATAAACAACGCGGCGGCTTCGGTCAGATGTGCCCAGACGGGCGGATGGAGAGGGAAGCGAAAGGTACGAGGAAAAGCCCAAACAGACGAGGGGGGGGAAGAAGTTACAGGAAGGATATGTGGAAGGGGTCCTCTCATCTGTGCGGCTTGGATTGCGTGACAACAGCAGGACTGGCTGACTTGCGTGACTGCTGCTGCCAGAGTCTGTCACCTCTGCTTTACAGCGAGAATATGCAGGATCTACGTGTGTGTGCGTCTGTGCATGTGTGTGTTTTGGGACGGAAGTGTGGGGGGGGGGTTGGGAGGTATTTTACATGAAGTACATCCTCATGGTCACTAAATTCACACTCACTCCCACAGCTTCCTCCCCCTTTCACAAACACCTTAAAGTGATCCGATAACCGTCCACAGGGGACGCCGTTCCACTGCACACGCTCCTTCACAACTCGGCCTGTAAACTCACTGAACCGATCGCTCTCCTTTCGCGCCGCAGAGCATTGAGAGGCGACCTGTGAAAGCCGTAACCTAGAAACATGCCCGGACTACGGCATCGCAATTAAAGAAGATCGTCTCTGGAATGAGCGCGGTGAGAGAAGAGGAGCCGGGTTGGGAGGATGGGAGATAGGTGCTCGGTCGCGTTGATGCAGACGATGTTTGACAAGTTCAACTGCTGGCACATGTCCCCCCGCTGACCCCAAACACACACACACACACACACGCACGCACGCATACACACATGCTGCTCTGGCGGCCGCTCAAAACGCACGACTGCAAACATTTTGGGAAGAAGGAATAAATACTGAATGCAGCTCAACATTTTTAAGATTCCTAATTTCAAGGGATTTGGAGCGTAATATCATGCAGAACCGGACCGCCAGAGCCAGGTTTAATAAGTGTGCATGGAAACAGCGACTTTAACCACGATCTGATGCGCCTGCGGCGGAAATGTAAACAATTCTGGAGTCTGTGGGATCAAAACCACATCTCCGCAGGTGAAAACGCCCCGATATTTCAGTCAGAATAACCTCTTAAATGATTAAAACGACGAGTGTTTCTGCCGACGCTCATCTCCGCGATTGTTCATGCAAACAATAGACGTGAGCGTGTGCTGAATATACAGAGGAAAGCCATGTTGTTTTCATGAAGTCCTACAAGGGCCAAAAAGAGGTCAGCTTTTTTTTCATGTCGGTCGCACGCAAGTTTATGGACTCAGTGGTGCACTTTTTTCCCATGTGTCCTCCAAGTCACTGAAATCCTGCAATAAATGCAGCAATAAAACCCTGAAGGACTCTGGCAGTTTTATTTTTCTGGAACAAACAGGGTCTTTTAACCTGAAAGGGCGTTTTTAGGCAATAAAAGCCAATATTTTCTCAACCGATTACTTCAATTAGTGTTACAAAAAGGGAACGACTGGCAAACCTATCGTCGTTCACGCGCTTGAGCGCATCGCATTGGAGTTTTGCTGGTTTGAGGGACACAGAATCGCGTTTGCATCGTGTTTTGCATAAAACACGAATGCCAAGAACGACCAAATACGTTCCACTTGTCCGCAGTTATGTGAAAACTGCAGAGCTGTGGAAGTAAGGAAAAAAAACCCAAAAAACTATTGTACCATCGCTGACAACGCTACATAGAATGCTGTTTTAATATCTCTTTCTCATCATTTCTTGGATTCTGAGGCTTTTGGGTCGTGCGGGCACCTGTTGCCGTCCCACGGCACAAAATATCTGCAACTCCAAACAGCCGCCGAGTGAAACTGAAACCTTTAACTTCCAACATCTTAAAAGCTGTGGCGCCACGTGGAGAAAAACGTCCAGCTTTTCCCTCGCGTTTGCTTCGTCGCCCACGTCACGTAGCAAACGGCCAGCAGGACCTTTTATTGTTTTCTTTCTGCAGTGACTTTCTTCTTGCCCGTTATCCATAAAAGGCATCTTCGAACTGGCTGTCCCGTCAAACAGAAACGGGCGATACTGACCTAGGATTTTAACGCAATATTTTGTGGTGCTATTGTGCTTAGTAATGAAAACAATGATAAAATAATGACTTCCTTTGTGAGGTGGCTTTATGGCATGCCATTCGTAGCGCTGCAGACATTCCTGTTTGAAATAAGCTTCTTCAGGATGTCATTTACCTCGAAAATGCCTGATTTAAATCACTAAACCAAACACAGTAACTGCAGCTGATCATATTTATCGATATTTATTGACGCTCTTGTACAAATGCAGAAAGTGAGTTGAGTGCAGGAGTTAACCGGACTCCGCTCTGCGGTTCCAACAAGCGGCAAAATGGAGCCGGGACATGTTAAGGAAAAGCAAAAAATAAGAAAAAAAAAAAAACAAAAAAAAAAACAGGGAAGAAGCTACAACGTTTGCTTAAACAGCGGACGAATCTAAATCTAAATCTAAATCTAAATGAGTAAAATCATCATTAAACAAAGATGTTTGGTTTATTATGAGAGTTAGCCGGTTGGGTTGGATCGACACCGTGGAACTGGACCAGATCGATCAAAATCTTTCACCTGGGCCTCGTCTGCCCCCAAAGTTATCTCAGGCCTCTTGGCTGCTGCCGTTGGGTCGGCCGCAGCTTTGCCTCACTCTTTCCTGCTTCAAGCGACAGGCAGCAGCTCTGTGAGGTGTTTAGAGCTTGGAGTGTCGTTTTATAACCGAACCCAGCTTTAAACGTCTCCACATTTGTCCGCCTGACCTGCCCCGCTGCGATTCTTGGTCTTCGCGACGCCGTTTGCTCGCTAATGTTCTCCAACAAACCTCTGCGGCCTTCCCATCTGGATTCAGACTGAGACTAAATTACACACAGGTGGCCTCTATTTACTAATCGAATGACTTTTCAAGGCAAATTTCAGATTTTTCCGCTTCACGGTTTTGCACTATTTTTGTTAGCTTGTCACTTTGAAAACAAGGATGAAAAAGTGGAAAGGGTTTGAATTTCTCTATGATGTACACTCATACCAGAATCATTGATAAATAAGGAACTTCACCACATTTTTGTTTTTCTGCAGAGTTTTCAAGTTCTGCAATAGATTGCCCATCTAGCCTAAAAGAAGGGGATGGGGGGGGGGAGTGTCTGATCTGGTTGTTTGTACTCCACTGCATATAAACCCTGGTCCGCAGTCATGCCATGAGGCTTCGGTCCAAGCTGAGTCACGCAACAGTAGATGGAACATCATTACGCTCAATCTAGTCTTTTGTTAGCCGTTCCTGAGAGGAACCTAACACATTAACAGCATCAGGGGACGGGGCGCTGAATCGCTGCCTGCTGGAAAATGACCAACGTCATAATTTGCAGCCTCACTGAGAGCCAGCGGGTCATAGAGAGTGTAATAATGATCTGATGTGTTTGCAGTTCCCATGCAGCGTGCTCCCGATCTGTTTCACCAGCAACAAGCGGGCGCAGTGTGTCGTCTACCAGCCTGTGCGTGGCGTCTTCCCTTATGTGCGTTTGGCGTTGAAGTCCTGGCATGTCCCACTGTGTCGTCAAACGCAATTTGCTTTGACCGTCAAAGAGATCTTGATCTCTCCTGCTCGCTTACACGCTCCACGAGAACTCCAGGACTGGGAGACGCGCTCAGGCGGACTCTCTCGCTGGCTGCTTGTGAGCGTTCCCGCCGCCCTCCGTCGGCTCCGTCGCAGCCGTGTCGCCCCCGTGTGTCACGCAACGCCACGGGTCCGCGAGGGAGGTCGCGCCGCGGGGCAACTCACTCAGACAAATCTTCTTACAGGCACGTGCGTGAACTGCAGGGCGAGTTCACAGACGGTGCCATCCACAAGGGGGGGAGGATAGAAAGTGCATCGGCGCGACATGACGGAGTATTTTGTCGCCCAAAACGAGCCAAACCGTGGCGTTTGTGTGCCGAAAACACTTTCTGCTTAACCGATCAGAAGCAGACGTCACTCACACAGGACACACACACACACACGCATACACACACATGGGTCATATGGTTTCTTACTTCCAGGAGGAGGCTGCTTTCATTGATGGTGGTGCCCAGAGGAAGGCTATCTTTCCTGGGTTCAGGGTTAGAGGATGCTGGGGTGGTGACGTGCTTCCTGGAGGGTTTGTCTTGACTCGCTGCAGAAAGAAAACACGTAAATACATCAGCACATGTGACGGAGGCTGAAATCAATTACTTCAAAAGAGACTCAACAATGAGATCATTGCTTTTGTCTTTTTTTTTTTTTTTTTTTTTTTTTCTTTGCTCGGTCGCATCGACGTCGGTCACGCAGGAGCAGATGTTTCGAGCCCCCACGCTGGCCGGCGCCGAAACAAAAAAAACAAAAAAAACAAAAAAAAATTCAAAAAATGACTGACTGACAATGATGTTTTCTGTTTACAAAGGCGCTGTTGGGAATGATTAAAGGGAGAGCTGGAGCATTTCTCAGCCATGTGGCAGAGTCATTATCCGTATCAGACTCCCTTTTGGACGGCACAAATGCTAGTTACCACACCAGGCGAACGTGTTGGGTCAGTTTAAAAGCAGGGAAACAGTTTGAGAGTTTGTATAACTTTGCAGGGCACAAAAAAAAAAAAAGTACATCCAACAATCACAGAAAGTGTGGGGTAAACTGGGATGTCAGACTGATGTGTTCGTGCTACACAACCTGCAAAGCTAACCTCAGATCCTTAGCAGTTGAAGTAAATACTGTATGATTCAGCCTGGAAGGGATCATTAATAGTGGATCTGATCCAGTACAAACAAGACTTTTTAAAATTTGAGCAATTCCTAGAGTGACTTCTTATAAATTTAAGGCTATTTGGAAAATAAGAGGGGAACATTTGCCGATGTAAATTTACAGAACTAGAACCACAACCTGCTTCTGGCTACTTTTGTCTATAAAATATCACAACACTCTCTCATTATCCCCAACCTCACAGATATTTTCTCTCTCAAAGGAAAGCCTGCACAATAAAGTGCCTTGTGGAAGTCTTGATGCTCAATGATCTTTGAATGTTACGTCAAAGATCCGTTGTCTGAAGTTGGAAAGAGCAAGCCGCAAGCCGACCAAATACTTTGACTTGAAACGCTGGGCAAGGAGAGCGTTTCATGGACTCTGAGGAGCCTATGGTGGCGCTGCACCAAGAACAGCTGAAATAAATGACGTGAGAACCTCTGAAGAAGACACTGACCGCGACACAAAACATAAACGCAAATGGAGTGTCGTCAATTTTTAGCACTTGTAGTTCTTCTCGCTTTCTTTGGTAAAGGAGGACGAGGTCTTTCCCGTGCTCGCGGGGCTAGACACGCACCTTCGTTTTGGTTGTGTTTACCCATAATGCCCTGCGCTATAGTTTTGTTTCCGGCTTTGGGAGCGGCCTCCGATCCGCTTCACATTCACTGTGAGCCACGGGAGAGTTTACGTCAACCGAACTGGGACTTGTAGGCCGACCAGAGTTTGCCGTTTTGGTTTGCATCAGAGTTCAACTTTCTAGAAAATGAATTTGTTCTATTAAAGCGGGCTAAACAGGGCTGGTGTGTGTTCATCCTTATAACGGCTTGGAAACTGATTCAAGGGGTATGAAAGATTTTTGCGAGGCACCTGCTCTCTAGAGTTTGGTTTACTGAACTGTCACATGCTCTCCCATCAATGCGTGTTTAGAGGCATGTTTGCGTGTGTGTCCTGTGGCTGTCCGGTCGGCGGGGCATGTGGCTCCCTCTGACAGATCCGCCCTTTGCTCCATCACTCTGTGCAGCAAGCGCAGATTAGTCACGCAACTCACATCCACACATACCTCCATCTGCATTATGAAACCCATTACGATCACCACGCCAATATGTCCTCTAATGTTTCCTCCAACCCCTCCCGACGCCGCCGCCCCCAACGTACAACCTCATCACGGCCTCAGTTCGTCACCCTTGACCTCCGACCGTCCCCTGTCTTCATCCCTCCATTCTCTCCACTCTATCTTTGCTCAGCTTTGCATAAAGGGCGATCGGCCGATTTTGGTGCATTCATACGTTTTGTTTGGACTCTTTAAAAAAAAAAAAAAAAAAAAAAAAAAAAAGATTTTATTTTCTCCACCGCAAGGCTGTCAGTGCTTGTGCTAATCACTTTGTCATCACCTCCGCTAAGTGAGAACGCACACAAACAAACACCTGCAGACAGCCGTCCCACAGAAAAATCCTTCTGTTCAATCACCAGAATATCATCCAACCAGTGGAAACCATTGCGGAGGGGAAATGAGTCTAATGACCGTCTTTATTTCCCCCCCTTTCAACGCCTCATATATTTTTGTTTTCCCTCTTATGGCGGCTCTTGGAGAGGATGCTACGTCAGGAAAGACAAACACTGGGGATGATTAATTATCGGCACCGGCACTTTCCCTGCCAACAATGCGGGCTTTATTCCTCGCCCGCTAACGTCTTCGGCTTTGCTTTTCTTCGCCTGGAATTTTCTCCGTCTCTGGTCCGAAAAGGAAAACAGAGTGGGTAATGGTGAGGCGTTTATGGGCGCTGTGTGAGGACAGGGTGTTAGGTAAAAAAAAAAAAAAAAAAAAAAAAAAAAGGAAAAAAGAGTGTACAGGGATGTGGAAGCTGCCAAAAGGGTGAGGCTTGAAGTGTTTGGTTCCTTCGGTCGGCCAGAAACGTCTTTCCACCGAGTGTACTGGATATCAATACCACCTCCCAATTATTAGGTTACTCTTTGACTTAATTTTTATGGTGATGCCGACAAAGGGCCGCTTAGAGAGAACTTTGGGTGGGGCGTTATCAGGCATTTTGCTTGTCTGATCTCAATTAACAACTGTGTTGAATTATCTTCTTAAGTGTAAAGTGCTGTCAAAAGGTATTTCACCCTCTTATAGGGTTAGAGTTATCTTTTAAACTAATTCCGATCAAATCTTAAGACTCATCACCACACATTTTTGCCTTTGCGAATCCAATTATTGTCCACAAACTACTTTTCGTTTCTTGGTGTCTGATTTTCACTACGGCTTAAGAACCTCCTGCTCTCTGCCGGCGTGGACGAAGTCCTCCTGAGACAACTTTTCGGGAGCGGTTTGCTCCCGAAACCTCCAGGGGGAGAGGTGAGCGCCGGCTGCAGCGCCAACAAAAGAGCAGAGAGCGCAGTGTGGTTGCGTTTGCCTGTTGTCAACATCCCCTCTTTTAAAGCCACTTCCTCCTGTAAAACCAAGAGTAGCTGAAAAAGACAGTAATGCAGAGAAAGGCAGCCGGCAGGAAAAAAAAACAAAAAACGAAAAGGCACTTAGATGATTTTATGACGCGGACTAAAGAGACAAAAGAGAGGGAAATCGTTTCTTCAAAATTGCAACCTTCCTGTTACCTCGGCTCTTTCTCCGTCACTCTCTGTCTATGTCTCTCTTGGGTCCGTGTGACCCGAGGACAAGAGGAGGGAAAGAGCTGTTGCGATCGGATGCAAGTGATAGTATTGTTATGGTGTATAAGAAAAGTCATAAAAGTTCTTGACTTTAAAATGAGATTTTCTATTATCATCGTGAAGTATTGCATTGTTTTGTGAGTGAAAAATGCAACATGATTAAGATTTACAACTTTTTTTTTCTTTTTTTTTTTTTATTTTTTTAAAGCGTCACTTTTTCTCATCAAATTTCCAGAATTTGTTTGACTCGTGACACCTGTTGAAAGGTGCTGGCTTCTTCAAATTCGTCTTCTTTGGCTGCACAGCTGCACAGCTGTTGTCATTTCCTAACTATTTCCTTCTGATTTCAGTAGCACAGCTCATCGTTCAGTGGATGTTCAGAGTCAAGGATTTAAGAAACAAAAGAAAGGAACATTAGAAGAATAGCAGAGATGCAGCCATCAGGTTTTTCTTTACAGTCGATGACAACTTTGTTTTTTTCCTTAAGTCTGGACCACTAAAAATTTGAAAACTGAGAAAACACTGCAGGTCTCTAGGCGCTAGTTTAGAATCCCGTGACAATAATGAAGGAAAGGCAAGATCATCCCCGTTCAGAGGCCGCGTTTCCCTGCCGTTAGCTCTATTTGATTCAATTAAAAAGAAGTTCAAAGTGCATTTTGAAACCCGGCGTGTTAAAAGTCCTGACAGAGTGGGAATTCTTTATTCCGGTGCGTTTAATGAAAAGGTTTCAAATCAAAGTCAAGTCTTTTCGTGCCCCCCCCCTCCCCCCGCACCTGCAGGTTACCAATCAGAAGACCAAACCGAGGGGAAACCGGCAGCGAAACAGCAGCCGGTTTCACGGTGCAGTGTGAGCTCCCTGCTCACTTTTACTCATGTTGTCCACCAGATCCCCCCCGTCTGCCTCTGCCCCCCCCCCCCCCTCAAGGCCCTCTCGTCTTGTAAACTACAGTAATTGAAACAGCATGGCTGCCATCTTTTGGCTGCGTGCACATTTTCCGGAGAAATGTTTTCGTCCTGAATGCGCACGACGCCGTTGTGGCACAGCGGTTCCTCCTCTCCTACAAGACTACAACATGTAATAGCGTGCGTGTAAAGACTACTGTATGCGTGTGTTGAGATTCGACTGGCTCGCTGCCACCTCCTTTGCCTAGTCCCGCCTCTTCCCTCAGCACTCTTCTTCTCTGCGTACGTCTCTCTCTCTGTCTCTCTCTGTCTCTCTCTCTCTGTCTCTCTCTGTCTCTCTCTCTCTGTCTCTCTCTCTCTCTGCAGCCACAGGAAATCCACAGTGGAGAGAGCAACACTCTCAGAGAGAGAGAGAGAGAGAGAAAGAAAAAGAGAGAGAGAGAGAGAGAGGAGCTGGCTGATCAAGGGCTGCTTGTCACGCGAGCGAGCCGTCTGTCAATCTACCCCCCCCTTCCTCCTGACAGGCTGCTGGAAGGCGGCCAAGGCCTTGCGTGCAAGCCGGCAAGCCACATTAACCCATAAAGAATTTCATAATAGCAACAGCTGTTAAATATTGATGACTTCTGGCAAGTTCTCAATGGTCGATCCGCAAGGAAAGGTTAAGCCTCGCGCTTGTAATTCAAGCTTGTGCCTCGCTGTGCCACCAGATCAAATGTCCGGATGTCGGCCGGTCCAAATCCGACCCATTGCTGCCTTCGCGTCTCACAATAAAGAGCTTTTTTTTTTTTTTTTTTTTTTATACTATTATTGTGCTCTTTTCTTGAGAGAAACACTCAGACGCCTCCACTGGTTTTCCTCTGCTGCCCCGTGCAGCTGACTCAATCCTCAATCAGCCTATATACCGGTATTAATACCGAGTTGAGTCTTTTCCAATCTTTCCCATATTGTTCCGGATGAGAACGTTTCGCTTGTCCCCTTGTGACATGGCGACACGTCAAGGGGACGAAACAATTTAAGAGACATTCCTCCCATTGCCTGTTGACAAAGCATCACCAGCGAACACTACTTTTAAAAAAAAAGTATTTATTTATTTTTCTGGCCAGCAATTACAAATATGCATCTTTCAGAGTAGATTATGATGCGTGTGAGTGATGTTTGCTGGGATGAAGGGGAGGGGGGGGTGAGCCTAATCTCTGAGGCGAGTTGCAGGGAGAGAGAGAGAGAGAAAAAAATCTAAATAGAAAATTTGATTCCTGAATACAACAACAACAACAACAACAAAGGCTTTTGTTGTGAAAGGAAGTGATATTATGACAGCGCGAGTGGGATCGCGCGGGACCAAAACGTGGAGCCGTAAAAACTCTTATTGTTTCCACCTCTCTGTTTGAGTTGGCTCTCGCCTCTGTTGTTCCACACGTCGAATGCGCCGACTGACTCGAGGGCCTCGGGCGAAACAAGACTTGCGTGGCAGCTTCTCCACCCCGCTACCGTGTGCGGTTTGCTGCGCGGGCCTTCGCAGCGGACGTTTCAAACCAATCCGATTTAGAAAGCCACAGATTGTGACAGATTGTTTTTTTTTTTTTTTTTTTTTTGTTTCCAATCTCGTCTGCCGCCTCGCCAATGAATCCGCCGAGAGAGCGATAGATGGGGGCCGAGGCGCTTCGAGCGCTCTCCGAACGCTCCATGTGTTTGGTGCGTCCAAACGAACCGCAGCGCAGACCCCGATGTGGCGCAGCACTTACACAGACAATTAGGAAAACTAACTCGACGCAAATGGCCGGGGGGTGGGGAGGGGGAGTGGGCTTCGCTGTGACTCACCAGGAGTCGCATCCAAGGCTGCGCGTTGCGTGACGCGCGCCAATTAGGCAAGAAAAAGAATTTTTATTTGCCAGAACCCGAGCAGAAAGAGAGAGAGAAAGAAGAATGAAAGAAAGAAAGAATAAAGAAAGAGAGAGAGAGAGAGAGAGAGAGAGAGAGAGAGAGAGTAAACAGGTTGGGGCGCGAGCGTATTCCACCAGTTATGTATTCCACCAGTTACGACCTCGACCGCGGACAGCGCGTCCTGCAAGGCCGGACTCAGGATACGGCGTCCCTCGTGAGTCACGGCGATGAGAGCGGCAATCCTGTCTGCGGGCGGAAAGGATTCACACAAACGTGCATGCAGAAAGGAGAGAGAGAGAGAGAGAGAGAGAGAGAGAGAGAGAGAGAG
>VMRN01000051.1:1501157-1523134 GCA_010277015.1 Poeciliopsis turrubarensis
AGAGAGAGAGAGAGAGAGAGAGAGAGAGAGAGAGAGAGAGAGGAGGTTGTATAGTTTATTTGGAACATACCCGTTTTAATATTCCTCAGTAAGTTTCATGAAAACCTTGATGTCACTGCTTGTTCTTAGGTGGTTTCCGGCTGGCGAATTTTACATTTAATAAAATTAGATGCAGATCCCATTTGCAATAGTTGTTTTTTGTTTGTTTGTTTGTTTG
This sequence comes from Poeciliopsis turrubarensis, assembly GCA_010277015.1. Taxonomy (NCBI): domain Eukaryota; kingdom Metazoa; phylum Chordata; class Actinopteri; order Cyprinodontiformes; family Poeciliidae; genus Poeciliopsis; species Poeciliopsis turrubarensis. The sequence goes on from VMRN01000051.1 coordinate 1,501,375, forward strand.
TTTTCCCTCATTTTGGAGAGGAAGGAAGTGATATGAGACATAGACAGACCAAAATCTACAAGAGAAAACCCAACTTCTGCTAACCAGACATGCAAATGAACATCACTATGGTATCAGCTTTTAATGCAAATAAACTAGTCATATTATGTTTTTTTTTTGTTTGTTTTTTTTTCTTTGAAGTCCATTTTCATAAGAAATTCCACTGCTTAGACATACAGAAATGCAAGCTACTCTATAAATAGCACTCTCTTGAATTCCTGTTTAGTTCTGTAAGGTTGTGACCTCCTGCGTTTCTGCAACTGCCCTATGCACAATCTACGCTTTTACAAGCAATCTGGAAACTATTAGAGCTTAATTACAATAAAACTATAAAGTTCACGTGATGTTACGATGGAGCAATTTTACTAAAATAAATACCAAAAAATGTGCACGCGCAAATGTTTCGACGCACTATAAATGCACGTTCTGAATATAATACACGAAAAATGGCTGAAAAAGATGATGTGGCGGAACGAGAGGAACGTTAGGAAGTCGATTTCACCGAGGCCCTCGTTAGCCAAATGAACTCGTTTCTTCCTCATTGTGCACCAGTTTATTTTTCAGTTTTATTTCGATACATTTTAACCTGGATAACAATGAAAAGGCTCAAAATACGCGATGATTTGATTTGATTTGTGCCGTCCTGTAAGAAAGTCGCCAACAGAACAGATTGTTTCAAAGTTGCAACATTATTGTCTGGCAAAGATCTGCAGTAGTAAATGCTCCTCTTGTTAGATGAAGGTAAAAAAAAAAAATTACTATTAAAAAGAAAGGAAAACGTCGGTGGAAGATCGAGAGTGTGAAGGCGGGACTGCGCCGATCTGTAAATGACTTGGAGGAACGCCGTTTGAATCGCAGACGGCATGAAAAAAAGAATTGCACTCAGCCCATGACTTTCAAATTCGACACAAGTGTTATCCCCAAAACTCCACATCATGATATTATCAGCGCTTAACAGTTAGCCAGATAAGAAATCTGAGAACTGAAATTGAAATTCAGAGTAAAAGCCTGGTTGATTATCATCTTTCACAGCCCTAATTGTGTCAGTCTATGCTTATGAAATATGACAGATATGAACACGGATTAGACCAAAATACGTCTGACCAACTTCCTGTTGCTAGATAATTACGGAAGTAATAAAACGACATTCACTAAGCTATGAGATATTTTGAAAATACCTAAAGGGTGAGTATTAAGAATTTTCCAGGCACAGTGCCGATTTACAGCACAATTGTGTGAGTATGTTACCTGCAGTTCTTTAAAACATACATTTCACATATGACTTATAAGAAATCTCACGCTGCAATTTGAGCCTTTGAAATTGGGCCTCTGTCTCTTTAAGAAGCTTTTACTCTTTCCAATAATCTGCTTCAAGGGCCTTATCACTACAATGCTTCTTTGATTCTATTTGCAATTTTTTTTCAGGAGTGTTGGACTGAGAAGTGGGCCGTGCGATGAGCTCAGCTGACTCGCATTTACACCTGTTGTTTGCTAATCGCTGCTGCCGCTAGTCTGGGGGAATCGCTGAGTGAGGGAGAAGTAATTAAAAGATTTCTCAAACATGTATGAAAAAAAAAAAAATCAAAGAAACACTCCGGGTATGTTTTTGATCAGGGAATAACTTTATACCATGATATAAAGCTAAAAACATTTTTGGTTTTACACAACACTGTCCCTTTAAGGGTCACGCTGAACTTCAGTGCCGATTCTTCTGAAATTCTTGACCAACATGGCGGCTTTTTTCAGTTACAAACAGAGAAAGCGTGGTAAAACAAGGCTTAAAATAACCACATCATCTCTCACCTCAGGCAGAACATCATTTTTTTTCTTTTTTTTTTTTTTACCCACAATGTCTTTCTTTACCAGAACATAATCTGATAAATGATCTTGTGTTAGATCCACTCACTGAATATTAAGGGTGTCACAGCACAAAATGCCAACTTTAATGAGTATAACAATGAAGATTGTAATCTCAGGAGCATTCAGTTATTTTCATGAATATAGCTGTACTAAAATCATACTGGAATTTGACTTCAAAATCAATCTATCAATTAAATTTAGCAGCAAGGCAGTTCAAAGGGCTTTATGTCATAAAAACACAAAAATAAAAAGTCATAAAAACCCTCGAGGCGTTACACAAATACTGGTTACGTTAAAAAAAAATACCAAACAAACATCCTTGCTTTCATTTTGGTCATTTTCGCAGACATCATGAATCACCCGTTTCTCAGAAAGTGGGAAGATTACTTAAACGAGGAAGTATGGGCTGATATCAGTATCTGATATTGGTATTGCTGCTGTGGATAATAAGCAATATCTACCAATATTATGTATACTTCTACCTTTTGGGGAATGGGGAATGGGAAATTATCTGTTTTGCCAAAAGATGACGTAGGCAAAGAATAAACCCCAAAAGAACACTTTTGGCCATTACTTCAGGGAAGTGACGATATGCTAAAAAAAAAAAAAGGACGAACATCGTCCAGTGCCGACGTTCATGACGACATAACGTGCATCCCTAAACTTAAAAAGATTCCCTTCATCCGCTGGTTTCAGGACATGGTTTATGTCAAGGAGAACTTGTCATTTCTGTACACATAGTGTATAAAGACACCGAAAGGCCAAGCGGTGTGTAATTAAAGGGGCACAAGGTGTTTAATGCACCCGAGGTTCAGAGGGATCAAGTGCTGGCCGTAACGTTAATCATGTTTTATGCATGGCGGCCATTATCATGTCATTCAGAAGACAAAGCCGAGGTATCATGTTTCCACGCTGGCTTTCAGTGTGTGTGTGTCTGTGTGCGTTAAAGAGTTTTTTTTTTTTTTTACTTCATTATACTTGTGGGGTTTCATTGCCTCATGAGGGCCAAAAAAACTAAAACGAGAGTTCAAAGAGCTGCTTGATGATCAAAGTTTTTATTACGGTTCTGATGGGAAAGGTTAAGATAATGCAGATTCTGATGGTTAGGGTTATGGGAAGGGAACAGTTAATATATGCCATGTGTTATAGGATCTTGGTATGTAGACGGACGTGTACGTGTACATCAGTGTGGCCACAATAAAGCCAGAAATCAGAAGCAAAGTACAGCATTTGGCAACCTAGGTTTCCTGTACAAACCAATTTTACAGTATCTGCGGACTTATTACTCTTCTAATCTAAAACATCACTTTCCCTCGCCTTACTTTTAGAATAGAAAAGAGAAGCGAGGGGTAGAAAAATCCTTTTTCGTCCCACTGTGGGAGGAGGCGAAGTGGCAAGTTCAGGTGAGTGGGACACGTGTCACAACTCACAACTAAAAACGAAAGTTTTTTCAGCCGTATCGCGACAGACGCAGTTCAAAGAACTGCAACGGAAAAAAAACACTTTTTGCACATCACGATCATCAGCTGGATGTTACTACTGGCAAAACCATGAAGAAGACAACAACAGGAAGTAGTCTTTTTAGTGGCTTTTCTTTCTTTTTCTTTTTTGTTCTGGACAATCTGCAGCTGGCTCAACCGGAGCTCTCACAGCATCGCACAGTTCATAAGAAAGTCGCATGTCATTCGAAGGTGTTGAATCCACGGCTGAATTAGGATTAATCTCATGCGGCTGTATACATCAAGCCTATTCACATGTGATTTTCACTTCATTTCACATTGAATGGAAACACCACAAATGCAAAGTCGTTTCCTGAACACTCGAAGGACATAAACAGAGATTTGCAAAGAAAATGCAGCTACTTCTTACGCTACAACTAAAAAGTTAAGGGCATTTTCAAAGCTTTTTTTTTTCCCCAAGTGAACCATACTATAAAGAAATTACGATTAAAAAAAAAAACCCTTTTTTTTTCCCAGGTCCTGAGTGTGACTGCACCTCTGCGCGTCATCATGTCAGACCCGTGATTGTTTCTGCTCACAGTCTTGCCTCTTTGTACTCGCAACACATTGTTCGATCACTTCAAGTAGCGCAGGAAGGAAGGACATATGCTCCCTTTGCTCTGGCCCAGCGGGGAACATGCGCGGCACTGTGTGAAATATGAAGTATGAGTTGCTGTAAGACGTCAGGGGACGGAGGGGACTCGGCGCAAACGATGGTGGGATCACGCAAACTTGCTGAACAAATAATAATAATAATAACGATGAAGGAAGGATGAGCTTGGGATTGCGCTGCAGACGTCACTCAGCCGCCACTGTTTTTTTTGGCATCTGTGGTTCGCGTGATCCTTTGAGTGTACATGAGTACATATAGCAACATATATATATGTGTGTGCGTGGGTGTGTGTGTGGTTAATTCCCAAGCATCTAAAGAGATTTTCTGAGGATAAACAAACACTGACCCTCCCTGCCCTCACTATAAAGACCATTGCTGTGAATATGAGGATTGGTTTTTGCTGGGCAGGAAAATGTGAAAGAAACATAAATATTTGTTATTAATTAAAAACGGGAGTTTTTTTTACTGGTTCTTTCTAACTTCCTGTGTTAGCTAGCTGTGCAGCAGTGACAACAGTAGAATTTAAAATCTTTCCTCCGCCATAAAAGTCGTATAAACATAAAAATGTTTTTTTTTTTTTTTCTGTTTACAGATGCAACTGTTGAAATTGAACGTCCATGCATGTACACATCAGTTGTTGCTATGTTAGACTTGCTGCCAAAATAACTACGAAATAATTGAACAATTAAAATAATTGTGAAACTGAAAAAAGCCACGTTTAAAAGACAGGACAGTGAACTCGGTGTTCTTTTAAATAGCAACCTTAACCGTCTGAAACCTTTAAAAAAAAAAAACAACACAATGATGTCAACTGTGAGACAAACACAGAGCGAACTTGTGTTGGGTTTAAGGCATGCGTTATTTTAGTCCTCACCAAAACCCAAACACAGCAAAACCAAACTGTACTTCTGTGTGAATGTGTGTCTGTGTAGCTCGTCCTTCCTTTTTTTCTCTCTCTTTCTCTCTCTCTTGTGCTCTTTGCTTGTGTGCGTGCAAAGCCTGATGATGATCCCATCACCATGTGGTTAAAATGACACCGCTTCTCACGAAAGCCAAGTCGGAAGCAGGGGCGAGCGTGTGTGTTGGTGTGTGTTTGAATCAGAGTGGGTAGAGGGAGGAAAAAAATCAGCGGGATCGCGTGGGGCAGCGGCGCAGAGTCCAGGAGGGTACGGCCGGGTCAGTCGCTGCCTACTGACCCAAAAGCCTCTTGTGTCCGCCTCGTCTCAAGCAGAGAGACTAAACACTGAACTGTCAGTTCTGCTGCCTTCACCGGACCGTTGAAGAAGATCATCGGCCTGAAAAGACTTCAGACGTCAAAAACTGAAGCTGCATAAAAAAATGTTTTGCTTGCAGAATCGGGAGACGAGGACGTTCTTCTCAATCCGATCGAGAAAACTACGTCAAAGTCCCACGGAGAATCTGTTGTCATTTTACATTCTTCCTTCTCAAATATGACTTTGACTTCTAGAAACGGCGTGTATTTGTTCCATATAATTCAGACTGATGAAACTTTGAGAGCCTTTCTCTCAAACGGGCTCTGTTGGGCCACATCGTCTTCAATTCTCGTTTGATTCCCACATGTTTGATATCATTGGAAATCTTAAGAGTCCACCCTTTCTGTCAATAACTCGTAACTCCCCCCTCCTGAGGAGACTTGCTCATGGTTTTCCTTCGGCCAGCCACATTTCGGTTACCTATATAGACATCTGCAGGATAAGAGGCTGTAGAAATCATGTGCTTCTGATATCTTTCTCGAGGTCGTAGCTTGAAATGCAATCAAACGGACGTGCATCTGCCAAACGTTTTAAGACCAACACATGCTCGGCCTCGGAGAACCCTGAAGCGACTTTTATAAGTCTTTATATTTTGAGCTTATTTCCCGGACGGAGCCAAGGCATTCCAGAGGAGGCTGGAAACCCGGAGAGGCGTTCCGAAAGCTGTATGTTGAACATAAAGCCCTAATGTGCGGCACGCTTCTCCCGACAAACCCTTCAATTATCGCCCGCTCTCTAATGAACCTCAGTTTACACCCCGCGTCAGTAAACCACCGCTCAGCAACAGCCGCTTATAAACTTCGACTCGTTGTCGGCGCCCTACAGCCGAGACCTGTGGGCAAGCGCCCGCTGGACCGGGGCCCGCTTCTCAGGAGTCTCGCGCGTTTGAACTCTGAGGGATTTCGGCCTTTTCTCACTTGTGTTCAAAACGTCGTCGACCAATTTCTCAAACGTCCGCGTATCAACGTCCCTCATCTCTGGTGTGTTTCTGATGTCGCAACATCGTTTCCTCAGAGAAGTCATAACTGCTGCTGATAAGTGAGTTGGCAGAAGGTGGCAAACGACTAGTGAAACAAGCAGAAGTGCTGTGGTCGACTGATTGACACTTTATTGGCTTCATCTTCAAGGCTCCGCAAGTCCACTCATCCCCCCCTCCCCAACCCACTGTTCAAGCCCACTTGCAGACAAAACTGCTTCTTGGAAACTTATTTCCCTGAGTTTTCTGGAACCTCAAAACAAGGTAGAACGAAAGAATGCATAGATTCCCAAAGCCTCGGAGCGGCCTGGACGTTGTGCCGTGTCTTCCTGCCGTTTCCTTTTCGACTCTTCAGCTGGAGCGTGATTTATGAGCGGGATAGCAGAAATTCCTGCAGAATGGCTTCAGGATGTGCGCCGGGGAAGGAGCAGCATCTCGAATTCGGGAAAGTATCAGCGGCTCAGAACACATGGGATCAACACACAGAAGCCTCATTCCTCTCCTTACAGCACGAAAACGCTGTAAACGTCGGTGTTATTTTCATCTCTTGCCTTATAATTACCAAAACAAGGAAGAAAGTTTTCCCATTACTGAACGTTTAAAAAAAAAAAAAAGAAAAGAAGAAGAAGAAGAAAAGGCATTTAACTCGTTTGACTGGCTGGCAAAAATATTTCCACTCCTTTTTAAGAGCGGGGTACACGTATATTCCACCCTTCTGAATGAGTGGAGCAACAGTATCAAACGTTTGGGGGAATTCCTCAAAACAGCTCAATCTGAGTCATTTTGGATGGAGCTACGGATGTTTATGTAAAATGTACATCTGGACTTTGACTGGGCCGGCCATGTTTGTCTTCCTCCCACTGACTCTGATCAGCGTCCATAGGGAAGAATAGCATTCCCACTGCATGACGGAGCCACTGCCATGTTTTGCTGAGAGGAGCTCTGTTGCCTACGGCTTGCAGCAAAGTGCAAGGGGACGTTTCGATGTCTTTCATTCAGCAACGTGTACACAACTTCTTAAAAACAATAGATTCATATTTATGGGTGTAAAGGGAATAAAATGTTCTAATTTCAAAAACTTTCACAGTGCACTGTCCAGATGCTTATTCTAGTAATTGATTTCTATTTTTTTAACGATTAATTGGTTAATCAGGTAAAAATGTTATACATTTTGAAGATTTTTCATTCAACCACTCAAACCGTTTCTTATACAATAGTAGAAATGCAAATAATGACTCAATTAATTTTTTAAAATAATAAAATAAACATTTTACTGTCTGAATTGCCGTAACTTTGCATGTGAAAAGCTCAGTCAGCCCTTCCTGCTTGCCTTAACATAAAAACAGAGCTGATCTGTTTTGTTTTGGTTTTTTCTATTGTTTTTTTTTTTTTTTTTTTTTTACAAACCAATTAATAACCAGTTAATAACCAATTGAAACAGGTGAAACTACAACTTTATCACTTGAGGAGTTCTGGGTGGAACATATTTACATTAAAAAAAGCTTTTTTTCATCTTAAATGCAAAATGTATTGATTTTTTTTTTTTTTTTTTTTTTACAGTTTTTGGCTTTATTCCTGCTCAGTTTTATGCAAATCAGCCTTTCTTGGAGTCTTTATGCGCCAGTTGGCAACTGACCGATTCCTAAGCCGGTCGCCGATTATTTCAATAAACGATTAATCGCGATTAATCGCTTTCATCTCTACGCGAATGAATCCCACCATTTGTTCCCAGCTCCTGTGCAGCATCTCCCTAAATTCTTCTAAATTCTTGAACTTGCACAACAGGTTTCAAGCGTCCATTCAGGGGGACGTTCTCCTGCTACACACACACACACACACACACGTTCTGTCCTCTCTCACGCTGCAGAATAAACACGCCAAATACCCACATCCTCCTCATCCAACAACAGGGCTGCAACTGTTTCTCATGTGACAGGAGAGGGTGGGGGCGAAGGGTTGGGATAAGGGGTGGGGTGGGGTGGGGTGGGGGGGGTTCTCCTGAGCAGAGGGAGTGGCGAAGAATAGCGTGCGAAGACCTAATGCAATGTTTCGAATCCAGATGGGTCACATCAGCAGCCAGCAATCAACATATTTGGCCCTGCCAAGTTTACATGCTTATAAGTAAAAAAAAAAAAAAGGACAGTGAAGAAGAAAAGAGCGCTCCTCTCCCTCCCTCTACTTTCATCATCATCATCACCACCACCGTTTAGGTCCTGTTTGTACTTCACTGCGGATTGTTGTCATGTATTACTGAAGGGAGGGAGACGCAGAGGTTTACCTCTCTCTGACACCAGTAATTGTTCCCACCACCCCGCAGGGCCACTTCCAGCTGCCAAATCTACCTTCTCCGTCCGCCGAGATGGGGCCGAGGAGGGGGTGGTGGTGGGGGTGGGGGTCACCCGGTGAGTCAGTGCAGCTCGGAGCCCTCGCCGCGCGCGCTCACTGGAGCCCTGTTCGCTCGAGAGACTGATGATATCTGCGCCTCCAGAGCAACGCCGGCAGCAAGAGCCTGCAAGAGCTTCAGCATCCTCTCTGAATTATCAGTGACAAATCGCACACACGCATGGTTGCATTCGCGCAAACACACACCCCAAGAGGCTGATCTTTAAGATTTCAGCCCTGACCGTGGGTGTGTGTGTGTGCGTGTGTGTGGTCTTGCCGTTTTAACTTTTTTTTTTTTTTTTTTTCTGTTTCCACTGTGGCCTCTGATCTTTAAATAGCCAGCTGTAATGTGTCGGTTCCAGCTTTTTACGCCGACCGTCCGGGACCAGACAGCCAAAAAAAAAAAAGTCTGCTTGACCGATTGCGCACGTCTTTAAGTTAACTTTGTCTCATGCTGAGAGGAGCTCATCAATCTTTTACGGCGAGGAAGCAGATTTAAATGCCGCAGATGGCTGAAAGAGCAAGCGAAGCTCGCCGAACTGCACAGAGCCGTGCCGGGTTTCTTTGTGCTTTTGCACTTTTGTCGCACTTGAAAGTTTCAGATCTTCAGACAAACTTTGATTCCAGACAAAGACAAGAAGAGTCACACATACAGTCTGCAGCTTTCAGTTGAAGGCACCTACTCCTCATGTAACTCATTGTGCTTCAATTAGTGGAAAAATCTGCCTTTGAAAACCAGAGAATGAGTCATTTATGTGTTTGTGGAGGACCTTTGACCAACACACTGGAGTTTGTTGAAAAATTAATGACCAAGTTTAAGGTGACTTTAAGGTGGACTTTGATAAAGACACGTAAAATCTACATTTTATTGATTTGTTTTTAGGTATTTGGTTTTTTTTTTTAGTTTTCAGTCAGCAGTTAGGGTTAAGGTTAGTCCTTAGGGTTAGCTCCAGCCCCTAATAAGTCAAAGCTTAAGCACACAAAGTGATGGCTGGACATTTTGTTTCAGGATCTGCTGTTAGACAGCAGGCTCCATTAAAAATGGAAAGCTGTTCCAATCCTAAAGCAGCAAGGCAACCACAGATCATCATACTGCCACCCCCGTATCTGTCGGTATGGTGGCATTTATTTCTGGAATGGTTGGTTTTTCAACATACATAACGTCACCCCAAAAGCTCCGACGCCAGTGAACGCACCAAATATTTTCCCAGAAGTCTTGGGGATCATCAATTGATTGATGCCACTTTTTGATTGATTTGGAATAATTTTAGGTAGTCAAACGACTTGGGCTCTAATCTGCTTTGCGTTCCTTCAGATTAGGTTTTAATCTTTGAGATCAGCAACAGTTTTGTTTAAGGGATTTTCTGATTCTGCGGGTCGGGCGGCTGGTGGAACTGCACAAAGAGAATGTAGCTTAATCGAAGTTAATTCACAATTGATCAAATGTGGGTAATTTTTCTCCTACGATCAGGCTGACGGGGATCCATGTTTTCCCTTGATACATGAAATCAACATTTGAATGTACTCACTTTATCTTTTTTTTTTTTTTTTTTTTTTTATGTTAAAATTTGATTTCAGAGCGACCATAATCTGTTAGGGGTCAAAGGCTTTTAAAAGCACTGCAGCAGCATTTAAAAAAAAAAAAAGAAAAAAAAAAAACCTTGGAGAAAAAGAAGAAACAGTAAAAAAAAAAAAAAATAATAAAAAAAATACAAGATGGGAGGAGACGTTCAGAAGAACAAAGAATGAAATTCCTCTCTTTCACAGGCAGACAGTGAAACATGAAGAAAGCCTGCGGTAGAGGGAGGGAGAAAGCCTTTTCAGATTCCACGGTCCTGCGCGACGCCGTCAGAGCCAGAGCTCCAGATGTGGCTCAAACGTGCGTCGAGTTTCATTGAGATAAAAGTTGGGTCTGCAGCGGCGCAGGCCTGGCTCTCGGATCCAACCCATTCCAGCCTGGCGAGTGCTCCCTCGTTCCCTCCCTCCCTCCCTCCCTCGCTCGCGCTCACAAAGGCGGCCACGGTAGCGGATGAGTGATGGGCTTTGGCTTCAGTTTTAAAACTTATTTAAAAAAAAAAAAAAGTGTTACACCAGGGGAGCCAAATTACTCGGTTTTGATTTATTACACAGCCGCGCCGTGATGAACACCATTTACCCGCCATTTATCCACAGCCGTCAAGACTGATTTAGGGAGTCTCGGAGTTCACATCATCGCTGTGAGCTGAAAGCTAACAGTTTGAAAGGTTGCAGCACTTTATTATGCTGCTAATAGTAAACGTAGGAAGCCTCACGACTCTTTTCAGGAGCCCGCAATCGACTCGCTTTGTTTCTTGTCGTCAGAGGGTTAACTTTCAGCCAGTCGAGACTTCACTCCTCCGTTCTGACAAAGGATATTGCAGCAATATCAACACTTCCCTGATGTGAAAGTCAGCACATGACGTCACGTCTGCCTTCCCTCCCCTTTCCCTTTGCTCCGTCGTCACAGCATCTGCCTTGCTACACATTCGGAGTCATCGCGGAGAACGTGACGCGCTATCCCCAGCAGGGGACGAGCATGAACTCGGATGCTCGATTGGCCAACCTGACGGCAGCACACGTCGCTTCAGACGTTTTTCTTTTTCAAATAAACATCAAATGTAAAGTTCAGCAAAGTGAGTCGCAGTGAATGAGTCTCTCGTCGTCTTCGTCGATGATCGATCCGCATCCCGGAAGCTGACGGCAAAAAAAAAAAAACAAAACGAAAAAAAACACTAAAGAGTCACAAATCACAAACGTCTCAGCAGTTAGTTCATGAACTGTCGCCTCGCTTGCACTGAGTGGTTGTTCACAAAAACGTCTAATGATTATTTACACAGGAAACTGAGGTCGGAGGCAGCGCGACGCCACCGATCTTCCTGTGTGAAACACGATTAGAATTAAAAATGGAAAGCCTTTTCAGACAAAGGAACTGCCTCATATAAAAAAAAAAACTTCACACTTTTAACATAATTAAAAGTGTAAAATGATTTTAACCATTTTATAATGATTAAGATCATTATAAACGCTCCCAGAGTGTATTTTCTAGATGAAGCTCATTGGTGCTGCACAACCTCATACCTCAGTTTCCCAAGTGAATATTCCTCTGTTGCTTTGTAAAAAAAAACACCCAATCAAAGTAATAATGGTCTAAAATGGTGTTAACATTAAATAATGTGACAGTTTTTAAACTGGAGCTGATCAGACTAGATCTCAGCGTCAGTCCAGTCCTGACCTTTGCTATTATGCATACAGGTTTTATTTGTATGCAAATAAAACCTGTATTATTATTTTTTTTTAAAAGACTTGGCATTGCAGAGCTACCATTGCTTGTTCTGGTGAAAACTGCGTTTTCATGGATGCTTTTAGATCCAAACATCATCCTTGTTTTGTTTGTTTTAAAATCAGCAATATCTGATTTATTTCAATGTCGGCTTCTTCATTGGGTCTCAGTGCACTCGGTGTTTTTACTGAAACCGGTAGACTCAGTACAATTGGGGACTAAAACTGTAGCGTTTATTACATTTTGTGTTTTTGTTCACTGAGAAATGAGCCAAACGCTTCTAAAAACCCATTTCCTTTGCTGAACAGGGCGAGTGTGAATGCTTGCTTAGAGAGCAATGCTATGCTTACATCTGAGGTCTTGACAAACTTAAAATGAAAAACCTTCACGTGTGTGCCTGTCTGCCTATTGATGTTAGAAAGTCATTAATACTCAAGGCGCTATAGCATTGAATGAACAAGTGATCAGTATCTGCTAGACCTTTTTGCATTCCTTTGACTTTGTCTGAAATTATAATACTTAATGTTATTGGTTGTTTCTGTGTCTCCAGTTCATGTTTTGCTGAGTCTTCGCCAAACAACCCGACTGATCGGCTGCCAACTGACTGTTACGCTTACGGCATCTTTCATGATCCTTTTTTTTTAAATTTTTTTTATTTCATTTGCTTTCAGTTTCACTTCAATCACATCTGAGAGAACAATCTTTAATCTGGCGCGCAATCACATGACGTCTTCCACTTCAGACTTCTCATCAGAAGTAAGGCGAGTAAAAAGGAGGCAAAAAAAAAAAAAAAAGTAAAGAGAAGGAGAAGGAATGTTTATGATCACTGTTTCCAGACACCGATTGTGTGTGTGTGTGAGTGTGCAGAGGCTATCGGTCATGCGAGGGATCTTATCGGATCGGTGTCAGAAACGACGCGTCTCCTGTTGTGTTTACATGTGGCTTACATTTACACGGCCTACTGCACCACATCAGTCTGTTTCCTCCCAGTGTGCCGTGTGTCTATCTGGGAGTGAGTCACTGTTTACTGTGTCAGCTCCCCGTCCCAGAGGTGTGCGCTCGTGCATCTGTCTCTGGGTGGGTCTGCATCGGAGGAAGAAACCAGGGAATCCCTAAAGCGTGCTTATCCTCCGCCGGTGCAGACTTCCAGGCATCGCGTGCAGCGGGCCGCACCTCTCCGTGCCGCGGCTCGGAGCAAGAGGCACGGCTGACGTCTAGGCGCAGGGCTTAAAGCCGGTGTCATGGGACGGTTAATGGATTTCAACCATCTATTCACCTGTCATCCCTGTTAATTCCAGCGCTCCTCTATCCGTGGCCAAATGAGATCGCTTATTGATACAACAAGCCTTCATCTGGTTAAGCTCAGGCCTGTGGTCTCGAGTTTTGCCAGAGGATCTGCTCCCGGCTTCCCTCCTGGAAACGCCGGTTCGCGCTTATCTCATGTAAATGCGAGATGGAAATGTTTTGTCGTTAGGCGACTCAACAGAGTGCCGGTGACTTTGAGCAAAAGGTGGCTCCTCGGCTCCAGAACCAGCTGGTTTCGATGACGGATCCAGAAGCGCAGTGTGGGTGGCCAGCCCGCAGCAGATCATAGCAATGACAGCGGAAACCAGTATGAAGCCTCCTTTGTGTGCGAGAGTATGTTGAGGTTGGATGTTTGGGGTGCCAGGGCGGTGTCTATTTATGGCCGAAATGACAAAAACACAAGGGCTGAGTCTTCATCTCTGAAGTATTTTTAGGGGGAGCGTTTTTCGTTGTTTTTTTTCACTCACACATTCTGCAGAGGAGAGGGGAAAACACAAAAGATTTCACAACACAAAGCATGCAGGCCTGTTTCAGGGTTGGTATTTTTGTCAACAAACCGCCGGTATTCAGCTGCCTCTTATTATGCCCGGTTTCACGCGGCAGCATTTTAAAATCGTCCGTTGATTTTCACAACCAGCGAGACTCTTATACATGACGATAAAAAAAATAAATAAATAAATAAATAAAATCATACATAACAGATTTGGTCTCACCAGACATTCAGACGGGGGGGGGGGCGGGAAATACCGTAAAACACATCGAGTCTTAATGTGAGTTCAAAAGTAAACAAACATGGCCGACGAGAAAGAGGCAACATCTGTGACTTCGCTGGACTTTCTGGCAGTCGTTTTGTCAAGCCGAGTTTATTTGTGTAGCTCATTTCAGCAACAAGGCAGTTCAAAGTGCTTTACGCCATAAATACATACTCCAGAACCCAGTTCAGAGGCAATAAATAAACATTACATGGTGTCAAATGCCATCCTCAATATGATCAAGAAGACACACATCATACATTGACCAATGTTCCAATTATTACGAATCAACGGAAACTCTTAAACGGGTCTTTTTTAGCCTTGATTTGAAGAAAATCAGTGTTTTTCGATTGTTTTGGAGTTTTCGGGAGCTTTCTTCTTGATCGGTAAAACTTGTGGAATATCCCCGATTTAAGACCAGAGTAGGACAGATCTCTCTTAACACGCCGCAGGAATATCTCCTAATATTATCTTAACATTTGTCACGTTGCTTAGGGCGTCCTTGAGATTTTCAGAAGCAGAAAATTGGGTCAAAAATTTACATAGTTATATTTCCATGCTTAAGGCGAATACAGTTAGTAGAACCGGATTTTACGAGGGATATTAGATAAAGGAGGTTGCAGACAAAGGCACACCACACTTATCAGATTCAGATTTAAGATACTGTTGAAAATTGTGTGTTTTCTTCCAATTCACAATGATGTGTTTTTTTTTTTATATATATATAAAATGACAATAAAGTGAGCTGAGGTTGTACTATGGCAAAATCTGAAAAGAGGCTACAAGTATATTTGTATAAGTTGAAGATCTTGAACATCAAACGGCATCATCGTAATTTTGTTTCTCTCTAATACGCCACACAGTAGACTGTTGAGGCAACATACTTTCTTCTCTCCCACATCTGGAAAAAGTCATGATAGGCCTGATTAGATGGTTCACCACCAGTTCTTTGCTTCAGATTGTAAATCTCTACTAACATCGCATATTTTTTCTTTTCTTTTCTTTTTTTTTTTTGGTGTGTGTGAGTCGGGCTTTAGTCGTCGACATACTTCTTCCGTCATGCCTTGAAAACATTACGGAGGAGAATCGAGGTTCTTTGCGCGGTTGACTATACGAATGGCAAAAATGTCTACGCTAAATCGATAAATCCCCTCACACACACACACACACACGCACGCGCACGCACACACACACACACACACAAAAAGCCCTGGACAGTCTGCAGAAACAGCACCATGCCACCCTGGCTGCTGAGCTTCTCGCTGAAAGGGAGCGGCGATAAGGAAGATCCAGTGATAGGATCTCCAGACAGATTTACAACTCACATGTAGGCGCTTGGAAGCGCAACATCCAAGGCCTGTTTAGCCCTTTCTCTTGATGGATGTCTTAAACAGTTTGTGCTAAAACTACAACTGCCTCAAAACAAAGAAACAATTAAGGAGAAAGAACAGACGTAAGTCGGCAAAATGTGTACAATGCATAAGCACAAATATGCGTCCACATGACAGGGGAACCTGACACCGGGTGCAGCTTGTGATGCCCACCACCTGTGAAAACAACACCACAAAGACTTCCTCTGTTTATGGACTGGCCCTTTAATTAGCCTTTAATTGGGGCGCAGCTCTTACAGTTCAGACAGTGGGAGACAAGCAGCCAGCTGTGCGGTCAGAGGAAACAGCGAGTCCTGTGAACGCAGGAACACATTAAGCTACGGCATCGCTAACCCTTACCGACCTTAAGGTCGATTCCAAATCTCACCTCTAAGCTGCCCCCCCACCTCCCCCGAAACGCTCAGAGATTTACAAACCGCATCCGAGGAGTTACGCAATGATCAAACATGTGGCCAGCAGTGAAAACAAAGCCGTGGCACGCAATGGGAAAATAGGTCATTTTGCACACTCGCTTCTCCGTCTATATTTTCCCAGTTCCCGAAGGAGCGGTTGTGCAGGAAAACTGGTTGGACGGTATTAGCTCACCAACATGCCACCGCGTTTTTTCCTGACATTAGACCTTAAATAGTCTCTTTTTAAATAGTGGAGCAGGGGCACGCAACATCTTCTACTTTTAGAGCCACTGGTGACAGGAGGCGAAATCCAGCAGGAAGTGTGACTGGATGTTACTGGGAAGAGAAAATGACAATGTGGGGATGATCAGATGGGGCGTGGGGATGTGCAGAACAGCCATACAGATTTCACGATGCTCTCCAAAACATCTTATTATCTCTCTAGCTCGGCTAGAGACAGATATCCTATTTGTTGTGAAGCAACCATTAGAATAGCCACATTTCCAAAACTGGCATGTTTTTTTGCGCCGCGGCTCACACCATCCAGACCCTGGAGCCGTAAAGATGTCTCGAGTGTGAGAGACTTGGCACAAAGGTGTGGGTATTTTTTTTCTCTCTCTGAAAATGCATAATTTGATTATGCTAATCCTGGGAACCCAGTGTAGTGATGCTATAAAGATTTTATAGGCCTTGCAACTTGAAATTGGCAAGACCTACATTGATGAAATCCCAGTTTTATTGCAACCAGAAGAAAATAGTGTGAATCTAAGAATGGGTTACATCTAGATATGATGGAAAAACAACAAACAAAAAAACAGCACCATTAAAGTGGGATGTACGGTACTGATTCTTCTTCTGTGGTATGTCTCTATAAGCTGTGCGTGCTGGCTTTTTGATGATTCTGTGTGAATCAGTTGAGCTCCTTCAGTCTGGATGGAGGGACTTTGCTAAACATCCAGACATGCGGCAGCTTCTCCTTAAAACGTTGGTCTGAACTATAAATAGGCCATTTCAATAGACAGATATGTCTCTAATATGTTTTCTTCCAAAATCCTCCTCCCATCCCATCAACTCCGCTCCGTTTCTGAAGATAAGAAAAACATCCCAGCAGCATGATTCTGCCACCGCCATGTTTACCCACGAGGATTGAGCTTTTTATTAAATCTATGTTTTATTGTTGTAGACAATAAAAATGATTGTCTTCTACATGGAAAAATTCAAACAGGACTCCTTGTGTATTTCTTATAATGATGCATTTCTTCGATTAATTAGTCAAGGTTTTGTCTTTATCTGTTATTTAATGTTGTTTTTGGCAAACAGAAGCAGTCGAGCATTTCTATGGATTCGGAGACAGCAATGAAGGGAAACCATAATATTGTATCTGCGTGTTAACTACATTTTATCACATTTTTACATTCCTCAATGCAAAATGGAATGTAAAAATGTGATAAAATATCAGAATGATACAATTTTGAGAAACCGGAATGTGATGGAGATCTCTAATAAATGATTATTGATATTATGTTGTGTTTAATTTGGACCAAATTTCGGACCAAACGTTTTATTCCATCAGGATTAGTAGAAATGTGTGCCGCATTTTCAGATTTAAATTGGTGAAAAAAAAAAAAAAAAAAAAAAAAAGGTAAATAAAATAAAGAAAACTGCATTTTGTGGACCTATGACATAAAATCACCATTAAATACAGTGAAGTTTGTGGTTTTAGAATGACAAAATGTAAAAATGTATGGCTTCATTACAGAAATTACAAATATTATTTTGCAAAAAAAGTTGCAATATTTTATTTATTCATTGGTTAGAAGACGCCTGAACGTAGACGAAATATATTTTAAAACATTCTGCACAGACTTTTATGAAACATAACCTTCTGTTAATTTTTTTTTTTTCTGTTTGAAACGAAAAATGTCTTTTCTGACATTGAAATCCATCTTTTCCTGCACCAACCAAAAGGTGCAGGAAAAGATAGATTTCATGGTAAAAAGCATCACTTCTGCTCTTCAGGTCCTCCGAATCACATGCAAGTTTTAAAAACAAAAGGAAAAAAAATAAATAAATAAAATCGCTCATTTACTATTAGGACGTGCGCATGTGGACACCCCTGCCTGCGCGCTCAAAACAAACCATGCGACTGGCCTTGATCTCACGCTCAGCAGCTCCGACGGACAGTGGATGTGACAGGCAGGGCGCGGGCGGGGGCGGAGAGCGAGATGATAAAGCATTGTGACAGAGCGATTTAGCAGAAGAGGATGAACTGTAAATATTGACCCTGGATACGAGGGCGAAATGGGCATGGCGCACCAGCAGGGAGTCGGTACAAATCGGGTGGATGCACACAAACACAGCTTGGCTCTTCAGCGTGCATTCACACCAGCCCCTGTTTAGTCCGCTTTAACAGGGCGCTCGCTTGTTTCACAAGAAAGTCCCGTTTGGTTGGGGAGGTGTGAACGTGTAAGCGAACTCTGATGCCGACCTAAGATAGTGAACGCTGACCAGGTTTTGGTTCGGTTGACGCGAACTCTGTTGCGGTTCGAACACATATATGGATGCAAGCGGACCTTCTGAGACCGCTCCAAAAGCAGGAAGTGGACTGCAGCGCAGAGAATTCTGGGTGAATATAACCAAAACAAACTTCAAGAGTCTAACGCTCTCGCAATTTTTTTTTTTAACAGCGACAGATGAGAAATCCTATCCTAAAATCTGATCCATTTTTGTTTTACGTTTTGTGAAGAATAAAGTTGCGCCCGTTGCTTGTTCTGAGGTATTTTTTTGATGTTTCCTTCAGTAGTTTTTTGACGCAGCGCCACCACAGGCGACAGGGAGAAACATATTGTTTCGATTAGTTTGACACATTGCAGTGTGAAAGCAAACCACAAATGTAACAAATGCTGCGATTTTGGGATCAGGTGTGAAAGCACTCCTTAAGGCTTTGGATCCTATTTAAAGAATCTAAAAAAAATTTTTTTTAAATCTCCAAAATTCTGAATGCATCCATAAATCTGTGCAGCTTCATGGAAAGCTCTGTTTAAAGTCGACTTTCAGGTGAGTGCTGCATCAATCACTGGATCATCCCCGTTGACACGGCGGAGGCGGCGCCAGCAACACGTGCTCGCCCCTGACCCCTCGGCGTAAACTGTTTATGAAAAAGCAGCGGCCGACCCGAAGGAATCAATCGGGTGTCTTCTTGACCTTTTGAACCCCCCCAATGACTAATCCCCACGCACGCCACACCGCTCGCTGATCCCTGAGCTTCTGGAATGTGCCCCTCCGGCAGCGGTCCGGTGCCGGTTCCCAAGCTCCGTGAAGCGCTCCGGCGTCGGGAAGGAGTCACGCCGCCCGACGCTGTAACTCAGCTGTTACGCAGGCCGCCTCGCCTTATGTAACGACGCAATAAAAACAGCACTCCCCCACAACCTCCCCCCCAGAGGTTTCTGTTTTACTGCAGCTTGGTTGTTGCTTGCGTTGCGTTTTATAGCCGCTTTAATTCCTGCTCTAATTTTAACACGTTGGACGTTTGATGTAAACAACGTTATAAATTTATGAACATCTACATATTACTTAGTAGGGATGTATCGTATATTTAGGGAGGGAGATACTTTGATTAAGGCTGGCCAGGACTTAAGCAGACTTAAGCTACTTTCCAGCTATATTAGACCCATTTCCTAGTACAGATCAGTGTCTCTCGGCGACACTTCGCCTCCTGCTGCAAATAGCGTCGCCTTAATTTGGGCCAGATCGCTTGCTTAAACCTGCAGCATTGTGTGACTCCAAAGTTTATCAGAGTTTGGCTCGTATTGCTCAGACATTTGACATCTCTCCAAATGCATCCCACAGAGACAATACGCTGTACAGGTAAGTAGATTTGTTTACTTTGTGCTTAAATACGTGCAGGGCTTCATTCCTGCTGCAGACACCTTGCCGTTACAGCCAAAGGGGGAAGATTATCTCTGACGAGTGACTCGGCTGGCGCGTCTTTACGTCACCGCCCTAAGCTTGCGTGGATATGAGTGTTACTTTAAATTGACTGATGGATCATACAAATGCGAATAACAGAGTTGAGTTTTGCTGTTTTATTGAGAAAGGAGCAAAATTCCTCATTGTTCTTGAACGTTTCGATTTTTTTTTTTTTTTCTTTCCATGTCACAGCCTTAAACTTCAAAACGATTTTAAGTCGGGATTTTATGACTCGCCAGCACAAAGTAGCGCATGAATTTAGCATGGGAGAAAAATGGCGCAAGATGTTTCACGCTTTTTTACAAGTAAGAATTTGAAAAGCGTTGGGCACACCTTCATTCAGGCCCCTTTACTCTCATACCCTAAATGAAATCTCATAATTTGCAAATATAATGTTGTGCTATTATTCATACAAAGTCAAATTTGGGGGATAGAAAAAACCTAGCCAGCTAGCTAGCAAGAGTATATTAGCAGTGATCTAGTGGCAGCTGAGTGCGACTTAAACGTTTGCCTGATAGAAAAGTACTGCAAGAATTTTAAATTTTTTTTAAATATATATACGAGATTAAATACCGCTTAAGGCCTGTGTGCGGACATCCTGTACTTATACGCCAGGTTACTTTTGTCCTGAATAGCAGAAAAATCAGCTTTTCTCTGTCGTTCATCGTTTTCCTCCTGACTAAACACAGAAAATCTCATGTCTTTTTTTTTTTTTTTTTTTTTTCCAGCTTTACAAGTCATAGTGTAACCAGCAGCAGGACGTTTTAATACAGCCAGGCTTTGTCTCTACTGTTCCACTCTCCTTGCTGTGGGACCTGAACGGCGACTGCCGGACAGAGACTTTATCTCATACCCAAAAGTGTGAGAGCTGCGAACCTGATTCAAAACAAAGATGATAATTGTCATGACAGAGACTCATTCAGTCTTCTTCTCCATCTCTGTGTGTGTGTATGTGTATGTGTGCGTGTGTGTGTGTGTGTGTGTGTGTGTGTGTGTGTGTGTGTGTGTGTGCGCGTGTGTGTGTGCGTGTGTGTGTGTGTGTGTGTGTGTCACAGAGCAGGTCCCGGTGCCCTGGCCCTCTTCCCTCCCTCTTGCCCCGCTGCAGAGCGGCTCATGCATGGATACAATGTGCTCCTCTGTGCTCTTTGAAGGCCGGCATTACCGTTCACACGCAATCCCCACCAAACACTGATACGCTTCTGTCTCGATTCGCTTCTTCAAGCCGCTGTTTATTTCCCCTCCCCAAATAAACTTTTACTTTTATTTCGCCCCGCTTCTGACGGCGCGCTGGAAAGCCATATTTGTTGTTAAAATGAACACACTTTTTCCTTTTTCTTTTTAGTTTTAAATCTACGGTGTTCCTTAGAAATGTCAAATGAAATGACGACACATTAAACTCACCTGCAGTACAATAACTACTGAAAACAAATAGGAGATAAGTCTGTCTTTAATGCAAAGCAAGTATTTATAAGGACGAAGGTGCTGAAGAACCATATATTCATTTCTTTAGTTCATTTGGACACAACGGAAATCAAAGTATGGGATATTTAGTTTTTCGAGTAAACGCTTACATCAAGCTGTTTTCATTTCTTCATTTAATGAAAACAGCTTGACCATTAAAGTTTTAACGTGTCCTAAATGATTTCAGATGTAAAATATCAGCAGAATGAGACTCTAACTCTCTTTTGTTTTTTTTCTTTCTTTGCCTCTTTATTCATTTCGTTCTTTGGAAGCATAAGTGTACGGCGTGGAATCTTTTTTTTGTAACGTGCAATAAGCTACAAACGCTATAGTTCAAATAGTTTTGAACAACAAATTAAAAAAAAAAAAAAAAAAAAGCGGAAAATGTGAAAAACTTAGTTAAATTATTTACTCGGATGTTTGGTGAGTTAGTAGTTGTCAGAATATACATATTTAAAAAAATTTTTTTTTGAGTTTAAAAAAAAACAAGTTTGGACGAAATTGTTCCACTGTGAGAATAAACTACATAAAACAAGAAAAAAATTAGAA
>VMRN01000051.1:1523534-1576166 GCA_010277015.1 Poeciliopsis turrubarensis
TATATATATATATATATATATAAGCTTCAGGATATGCAAAACATCTACCCAAGAAATTTGAATCTTTATTTGGTTTTGCAGAATTTTAAATGCATTTTTATTCTACCTGCTTTGACTGAAAAAACAGCAACCAACCGAAAGAAAAGCCTGAATTTTTAAAAATCTGTAATCGTCTCCTGCATTAAAGCCATTTTTTTCCTCAATGGCTACCATTTA
Organism: Poeciliopsis turrubarensis; assembly: GCA_010277015.1. NCBI lineage: Eukaryota > Metazoa > Chordata > Actinopteri > Cyprinodontiformes > Poeciliidae > Poeciliopsis > Poeciliopsis turrubarensis. Next base: position 1,523,751 of record VMRN01000051.1, read on the forward strand.
TCTGTTTCTGTGTGACAGTGATTCTGATTTTTAGTCATTTCTTTACTCATTTTTACTGAAAACTGTTGCAGATGTTTGCTAAACACTTTTGCCTCTTAGTGGTCGCTGACAGAAATATGAAAATAAAACATTCAAAGCCAGGATTAAAAACAATTTAAAAGCCGTTTCATTTTGTCCATAGCAGTCCAGCACGGAGCCAGCATCCTTTTTTTTTTTTTTTTTTTTAAATGCTAGTTATTAATAGTGTTGCTGTTGCTCTTTACTTCCTCGTCTCCGTCTGCAGATGGTTGAGTAGTCAGGCGAAAATAATCCCCATCAGACAGTTATGTAATAAATGTGACAGGCCTTACAGTAAGGCCTCGCTGTCCTCTGTCTGACTGTATGTGTGCAGACTGAGAGCATTTCGTCAACATGCTCGCCTGCCTTTCACTGCCACCTTACGCGTTTTGTTTTGTTTTGTTTTGTTTTGTTTTTGTGCTGCATTTTTTGACCTGTGCTGCTCGTTTCTGCCCCGTGGTGTGAACCGGTCCCTTACGCCGTCACCAGACGGAGCAAAGGAGCGGACCACGCACACACACACACACACACACACGCACCCACACACGCGCACACACACCGTCTTAGTTGCAGTGCAAGCATTTTATTAAAAACAAAATAATAATAATAATTATAATCATAAATGCTCCTTCTTTCACTTTTCTTTTTTTCCCCCCTTTCCCTGCCTTTTTTATACGCTCTCTCTCTCTCCCTCCTTCCTTCCTTTCCTTGCTCTCTTCCTCCGCCTGCTTCAACAGATCGTTTTCATAACCACTTTTCTGAGGTCACAGCTTCGTCTGCAGTAGTCACGCAACCCTTTGCCTGCTCAGTCAGCGTTACACACACACACACACAGACACACACAAACACACACACACACACACACACACACACACACACACGCACACACACACACACACACACACACACACACACTTCGCCACAGCAATACTACGCCGCGCTACAGAAGAGTCTTAAAGAGACAGCGAGCGTCTTTCTCCCAGCCTCCACAGCATGCTACAGACTCCACTCTTTAAGGGTCAGCGGGTCTATTTTTGGCTCCTGGAGCTCGGAGCGCTGACACATGGGTAACCTGTGTCGAGATGTGAGGAGCATTTATATTTCAGTTCTTTGACTGGATAAAAATTTCACAATTTAATCTTTAACATGCGAGAAATTGTTTTGTTTTGTCTTTTTTTTTTTTAACCCCAATGTGTACAAACGAAAACACAAGGAAATGTTTTATGCCACTCCAAGTAATGTCCTGCATAAACCTCAACCTGAGGTTGCAAAAGAGTTAATTTGACTACAAATGTTTTTTTGTTGTTGTTGTTGGAGCATCCTTTTTTGTGCTTGTGTTTTTTCTGGTGTGGTGATGAAGACTTGAGAAGGCAAAGCCATGCGTCCTGCTGTCTCGATCAGGAAGTGTCCAGTTGCTGCGCCCACCCTTTCATCACCTGAGGCCCCCGAGGGGGAAACTACAGTAACTGGGTTTGACAGTGGGGCCAGATGAGGAGGAAATGAGCAAATGGTGGGCAGGAAGAAAGTAGAAGTCGCTGATTATGAATGAACTCAAGAGGCCATACAAAACAAAGGGATTATTCATGTTACCGCTGACGGAAAGCAAAACCTTTGCACAAGTATGCGGCCACTCTGGCATAAAGATACGGTCGTGGTGGAGAGAAATTAAATTTGATTTAAATGTTGGCATTTTATATGTCTTGTATTGGGGTTTTTTTTTCCCAGAAACGTTGACATTTTGCTGTCATGTATTTTTTGAAAAAATTATTGTTATTTTTTTGAAATCGTTGATTAAGTATTTTTACACTTGAGTAATAATTTCTTTTTAGAAAAATCTCGTTTTGTGGTGGTATTAACCGGGATAAGATTTCCAATCTTATTAAAAGATCATCTAAATCTAAACGTTTTTCATCGACAGACGTTCCTTTTATGAAACCAGTTTTGAGCCAAGCTAGTCATTGCACATTTTTGTTCAACTTAGTCAAAATATTAAAGATGATATTTATTGTTTTGCATTCATCCAGCATCTTAAATTGGACTTTTGCACGTTTTCGAGCCACAACAGAAGCTGCGTCCATCTCTTTAACCCCCGTTTCATTCTGTATCTGAGCTAGCTCGTTTGCAAAAAATGTTCGCTCTGCGTAAACCTGAGCCAAAACGTCCTTATGTTTGATTAAAAATACGCACTAAGAATGTCGTGCTGATAGCTGAAAGATCCCATATCCTGTTACAGTTTGTCAACAGCTCAGGATTTATTAAAGTGCAGAAGCAAGATGAGGAAGGCCGCAGCTGAAGAAGTGGAGCGTCTTCCCCCTCTGCTGATGCACACTGCAAGCTAGCTGGCTGAAAGTAAATCCTTGTGCTTGCTTAAAATCTGACTCTTTGGAAAAACAAACAAACAAACAAAAAAAACTATAAAAACCAAAAATGGGTGGAAGATTTCAAATCCTGGCCAAGAAGCACTTAAAAATCACAGATAAATCTAACGGCTGTTTAATCTACTTTTTGGTTGTTTTTTTTGTTTTTTTTAGCTGTGCATCAAATTGACTAGAAATATTTGTTATGAATGACGTTGTTAGAGCAGTCAAAACAATATTTTTTGCAGCCATAAGGACTGTTGCGTTTCTATTTTAAAAGAAGATCATTTTCAAATGGTTTTAACTTCTCCGTATGAAATCTATGTCAGTACCAAGGTGGTACAAAACTACTTTAACACAAATCTATCGCAACTGAAATTTTAGTTGGCTTAAACCTTCATTTATCAATTAAAAATTCAGTTTGTATCTATTTTAATTTTTACATCGACTGCAATCTGAGAATGTTTTAAATATATTTATTCAGTGTCGGCTTAAATGATACAAAAGGCTTTTTTTTTTTATTATTATCTTCAACTTCCTCTAAAAAACACAGTTGAAACATCCTTTACTTATATTAATGATCAAATTTAAATAAGATTGAAAAAATTCCCCACACGATTACGTCACTCCTCCCTCTCTCACCATTTTAAATAAACATTAAATAAACAAAAAGCTCTAAGCACAAGTTTCAAAATGACATAACATATGCAAAGCCTTCCAGTTGTCTAAAAACCGCGATTGGTTTGGTCTGGTTTGAGCATGTCGCTTATGTTTGTTGTATTTAATGTTAATCTTGTTTTTTTAATTTAAACCAACTGTTAAAGGTCCCAATAGGGACGGGTGTTGCAAACCAGTCCTGGCTATAAACTAGCAAAAAAGTAAAAAATAATTTTTAAAAAAAGCATACAAGATTCGAATGTCGTTACCAGCACACGCCCTCTGTAATTTAACAGACTTTATTGATATTTACCCTAAACATAGTGGACAATAATTCCTCACCAGCTGGAATGAGATGTTCCAGCTCATCAAATTGTGATGTTTGCTTTTTTTTTTTTTTTTTTTTTTTTTTTTTTTTGTCACGACACCAGCGAGTGGAACGCTCTGAATATGGCCTGGAAATCGACAGGGGGTTTGGCCAGGAGACGGGTTGCATGAGAAGAGGAGCGGCTCGAAGTAGCAGGGAGGAGAGGAGCCTGCCAAAACTGAAGGCTTAGGCCTGAAGGCTTTTGGCAGGTGTTTTGTCTCTGCTATCCATCCAGCTGCTGACTACAAACATGGGAGGCGTTTCAAGAAAATCTATTAGCTGTTTGGACAGGCTGTAATCTGAATGATCTTCTGCTTTGCTGCTTTTCCTCATCTCTGCAGGCTGACTGCTAATTCATTTTTTTTTTTTTTTTTTTTTTTTTTACAAGACTACATTTTATGAAATAGTAAAACAGTAAAAAAGAAGAAAAAGGACAATGTCTGCGAGAACCTAAAATTAAACTTTAGAGCCTCTGCTGTGACCTGCAATAAGTTGGGAATTACAACTTATGTGTTTTTTCTTCTTTTTTGAATTTTCAGCAGGGGCGTCACAAGATTTTTAAAGAAATGACCCAACATAGTTGCTCCTCAATATTACAAACGGAAGGATGGATGACGCTGCGCTGAACCGAGATTCACTAAAGCACAGTTTGAGATTCATGACACCTTTTTCTTAACTATTCTGTTCATAAAGGCACAAAAAAAAAACGTGCATTCCAGCACTTGAAATTAGGAAACAAATTCTACAATGTCTCTATGTCTATATTCTGTGTCTACTAAACTTGCGATTCTTAGTTCCTAAAAGTATTACAGTGACGTTGTCTGATTTTGTTCTTGTGATCCCCTAATCGTGTATCGTCTCATCTCGTTTTGAGGGACGCATCGGTGCGTCTCCGTTGATTAGCAGACGAAAATGCATGCAGTCTTTCTTCAGACGACTCCTCGCTTCTGGAAAATCAGCAGCATAATTAACCGTCTACCTCAACAGCCTCAGCGCCATCAGCGATCACATGGCTCTTCCAATTAGGTCAAGCCCGAGCCTTTTCTACATGAACTGGCCCATCTGACATTTTTATAACAATGTTGATCCAACAGTAGAGGGATGGGGAATTGGTGTTGTGATGGTCCAATGAATTATGCAAGCCTGTTTTTTTTTTTTTTTTTTTTTTTTTTTGTGCTCCCCTTCTCCCTGCTTTTATTTCAGACGACTTCTGTTTAGCTCGCAACCCCCATTGACCTTTTTAAAGCACGGCACTCTGTTCAAATTATTCATGGTGTTAAGGCTGCCGCGACATGTTGACCTCAATTCAGAGTCTTCCTCGTGCTGCGTATCTTCCAATCAGAGGCCTTTCACAAAACTAGTCGAGAGTTGAGCAAAGCGAGGAAAAAAATAAAAAAAAAAAAAAAAAAAAAAAAAAAAAGGAAAAGGAAAACTCCGGCGTCGGTGGCTAAAATAGAAATAAAGTAAACAGAGCGCGTCAAAAGAGGAGAGTGGGAAGCAAGCTGGAGCAGCAACAGACGCGGTCAGGCTGAGGCTGCCCGACACTTGACTCTTAAGGTGTGGCGCCTTCTACAAGAGAAATGGGATTGAGGGATATTAACGAGCTCGGGGAGAGCAAAACAAAACCAAAGAGAGGGCGGCCGTAGCTTGTGGCAAATGTTCGTTTTTCCACAATCTTTGGAGCTTCTGCTTTCCAAAACAGTCGTAACTTTGTCAATTAGATACATGAGTTTACAATTTTTGTGTGTGTTGGATTTTCTAAGATTAGGAATTTTTGCAAAAGTCGCACATAGACAAGTGTAGCAATTGTGAGCCGCATCAAGGCGTTTGAAGTTGTTTTCCATTAAAGCTGCAGTACGTAACTTTTATTAAAAGAAATATATATATTTTTTTGCTTGTTTATTGAAACCATCAATATTTTGTGACAGAATGGTATAAGATAGTTAATCAGTGAAACAGTGCTATCTAGAAGCAACTCCTGCTGCGCTACGGCTAACATAGCCGGTCATTAACACTCTAGCTAGTTAGCATGGCCGCTGATGACGCCAGATATCGGTTTTCCTGTAACCAGAAGTTGTCTCTCCGTGTTTAGCACATTTAGAAGCGAGTACATGAGGTTGATTGACAGCGCTAAGCCCCTCCTCCTTGCTCCGATTGGTTGTTTTTTGTTCTTCAGACGCAGCATTAGCTCAGGGAAGAGATGGAGGAGAACAATTTTTTTCACAGTTTATTTGTCTTACACAGTCACGACATGGACACAGTTTTAACGAAGAGGTAAAAAATGAAAGAACACATACCGCACTTTTAAACGTGACTAAATAACTCATTAAAAATGTAAACGAGTGTGCCATAAACGTGTTATAAAGATAGGGCAATCCAAAGGAATCCACCATCGACATCAGCGCAAGGTAGAACCGCAACCAGTATCCGCGGCGCACAAGGATTTCTAAAAGCACCACCGCGTCGTCATGCCTAAGACATGTGAGCGGCCGCAGCGCCTTCGCCCCTTAACTCGTTTAGGGACACGTTGAGGTCATTTTTTCCCCCCCGGTTTACACAACATTGCGTGACAAGGCGATGGGTATCTGGTGGATCCAATTGCTCTTTGCGAGGGCGGGTAGTGCCTTCATGAATGTGGCCTTTGAATGGCGATGGGCTGGTAGACATCCAGACAGCCGGTACTTTACTGTATGTGGGAAATGGCCCTGATGTGACTTCAAAGGCCACAAAGATGTTATTATGCCACCTCTCTCCCCCCCTCAAGCATCTCTTCTTCTGAGTCACAAGGAGGGAGTCTCTCCTCTGATCTGTTGTGTTCCCTTTATGGCTTGGTTCAAATTCCTGTTTTTACTTTGGTTGGTCGATCTCTCTCAGAGAGACAGAAACCGAATTAAATCTCTCTTGGTCATGTCATTTATTCTACTGAGCAAAAATATTGTTGTAAACACTGGGCATCAAAAGAATGTAATTTATAGGGCGTTTGATTGAGAATTTGCCTTTAAAAACGTTGATTTTTAAAGGAAAATAAAGACGATTTGAAGGGACGGAATAGAATACATAATTTATATAAGTATTATAAATGAGGATAGCCAATCATTAATGTGTTCAAATCTTCCACTTACTTTAATGTCATGATAAAACTATTTCCTTGAAATAGCGTACAAGGGACCCTATTTCCAAACCAGAACCAGTTTTGGTTCTGGTTTTGGACCAGAACCAAAACTGGTTTTGGTCCCAGTTTTGGTTAGCTGATCCTCATGAAATGTAAAAGGTTGGTTGCTTCCTGGTAGTATTTGTTATTTATTGGAGGAACCTAGTCACGGTTTATCAGACTATTAGGACGTCCGCTTTGATTCGGCTGCTATATTTACCCCAGACGCTGCAGGGCTGCCACATCAACACCTCGCCTTGTCAAAACTTCTGCTGGGCCGAGCAAATGTTTGACGGCACGAAACGGGGTAACACCTCGGCGCGACGGCGTCGACGCGTCTAATTTGCCGAATGACGCTGGCGACATCCTGAGCAGAACTCGGCGCGCGAAGCGAGCGTGGAAGGATGAGGCCGCGGTCCTTTTGTTCTCCTCCGCCATTAACCGACTGTCACATTGTTTTGACACCGCTACTTGTTCGTTGCAAAAGCCCGAGGCGTGAGTATCTGCTTCAGAGAGAGGGAGAAAAAAAAAAAAAAAAGGTCATCCTGTGATGCGATTACGATCGATCAATATTAAATGAAGAGATTTATTTCAAATTTCCCAACTAATCTTTCTGCACTCAGACTAATTGCTGAACATTATAGAGCAACAACCACGACTACAAATTGGGACTCATCTTTTATGTGTGTATAAAAAAAAAAAAAAAAAAAAATGTAGCGTGACTTTAAGAGTTTTGTGTGCAAACAAACACGGGTCCTACCGGCTCTACATCTGACAAACGACTCTGTATGAAAACAGGGATGAGGCTGTCAGTGCTCCGGCTGGATGAACCCGCGCAGCGCCGTGGAAGAACATGTGATGCATATTTAAAACATTTGCAATTTGATGATGAAAACAAATCCTGGCACATTAGCGCTGAGAGTTTCACCCCTTCGCACGCAAAACTTCCAGCTGGGGAGGGCCTCGGAGTGGGCGTGCGCATGTATATATGTATATCTATAAAGCGTGTGTGTTTTAAGTGTTGCCATGGGTGAAGCCCACAGCTGTTTAAATTCAGTTCGTCTGTGCAACATGCCAATTTGAACAAGGTCCTCGGGGGACGAAAACAGAGCGACACCTCTCTTCAACGTCTCTTTCCCGCTCTTTTCCACGCTGCTGAACCCGTTTTGCTTCCGTCGCCAGATTCGTACGCCTCCCTGCCCCCCTCACCGCTCCTCCATTTCACTTATTCAGGCTCAACAACCACGTTGAGCTCAAGCACCTGATATGATGATCCGACCCGATCCCTCCGCTCGCCGTTATGCACCATCTGTCAGAGGTCGCGACCCCGTTCTTAAAGAATTAGATCGGCGCTGCGTTAGCCTCTGAGAAAACAGGTCTAAGGCGCCGCCACCTATTGCAGCTACGTGTTCGTAAGAAAAAAAACAAAAAAAAACAAAAACAAAAAAGGTCACGAGGAGCGTTTAGAGTCCATTAATGTAACTGCAATTAAAGTGTGGAGCGCGGCAGGAGAGTTGATAAACTGTCAGAAGCGTCATTTAAACCGAGAGCCTCTGTTGCAGGAGTTGAGAAAGAGTGACAGCTGAGCTGCTGGCGGCAGGCAGCAGTCGGTAGAGAAACGGCTGTATGATGAACGGAGAGAGGGCGAAGGGGGGTGAGGGGGGAAAGCAGAAGGTGGGGGTTTGTTTTGGCTTCAGAGCGAAGATGTGAGATTTGAGAGGATTAAAGGTGTCAGCTCGGATGCCTGCAATAAAACTAAGTGAAGTGTAACTTTCAAGACTCTACAGAAAGTCAGTCATCACCTCTCACTAGAAAGGTTCACATCCTCCATGCTCAGTATGCTGTCCCTGCATGAAAACACTGGCATTTCAATCCAAAAGAAATGAGTAAAAGAATAAATAAAATCCGGCTGCTTTGATTTAAATCTGAAAAACAATTACTTGCACCTCAGCTAACACAATATAACGTCAAATATTACAGTTCTAATGGTGTTATCTTTGATTTTTTTTTATATTAAGGCAATCATTTAAAGGCGGTATTGTTTATTTTCCAAGCATATATAATATGATGCTGTTTTATTGCATCATATTCAAGTATCTTAAATTGTAAGAAAATGCTCAATATACTATTGTGATATCAAAAGAAATTTGATGTCGCAATTTAAGGCCATGAAATTGAGCTCTGTCTCTTTAAGAAGCTCCTGCTGCTTCCAATACTTCGCCTTCGGCACAGGAAGGCAGCACCAAAAGATTTTATTTACTTGAACTAAATAATAATGATCAGTTGCTGGTTCGGAGAACAGGCTGCAAAAAAATAAAAAGTATTTCTCCCATCGTATCTTTGACCTTTTTCCTGCTTTTCTTTCTTTTCCACTTGAACTGCGGTTCAAACCACTCAGAAACCTCTGGAGAGCTTTTACAACTAATTCTCCCGCAGGGGCTTTTTGGTTGCTGAACATGCAAGTGAAGTAGTTACTTACAGATGACTTCTCATTAAAAAAAAAAAAAAAGACTAACTAATTCGAAATATCTTCCAGGGAATTTTACCCTGCAAAGTTGGGGTGGTTTCCAACTTCTCCCAACAGATATTATGTGCACTCGAGAGGATAAATTATTATTTTTATATGTGTCAGCACACAGAAAACGATGCACCGCTTGGATGAAATCCGGTTTGGAGCTCTGTTTACCGTGGAACATTTACACTACACCTTCCTTTCTGCTGGCTAACAGCTTCTGCCTAGAGGCTGGAGAGCTAAAACAAGCACAAGTCACGCAACTGCCTCACCGTCTCTCTCTTTCTCTCACTCCCTCCGTCCCTCCCTCTGCGCTCAACAGAAACACACACACACATATCTCAATGTACACCTGTGTGTCTTGGCGAGATGTTTGCCCCTGTAACAATGCACCTGAGTGCCAGCGAATCCGAGGCTACCCTGCTAGCCGTCGGCCGAGGTACAGCCTCGTTCCGTCTTCATTTTTCGTCCCCCGACAGCAAGAAAGCGTCCTGTACGTGCACGTTCGTTCTCGATAGGGGAGAGTCGTCCATCTGCTCGTCTCTCTCGCGTCGTAGATGAAGAAATTGTCATTATTTCCGTCGTCCAGCTCACTCATTCGATCGTAATTCAGCGGAGGGCGAGAGTTCATTGAAAGTTCAGACTGATGTGGGAGAGAGTGGCGAAGGCCCTGCCAGCCAGCGAGAAGCACAAAAACCTTTCAAACACATTCTCTTGTCCTCTTTAATTACGCTGCCCGTTTCTCACAACAGTGTCTGCCTACGATGCCGCGTCAGCATTCATTCAAATTAGATCGTGCATCTCTGAGCTTAAATAAAACAATGCACCCCCGCCCCCTGCCTCCCAATCTACCCCAAAGCTTCCTCGGCCAACTCTTAACTTCATGTGACATGCTCTGAGGAAGTATTTTCACTCAGCCGGGTATATGCCCTGCTGTTTTTTTTTGTTTGTTTTTGATCAAAAATGCAGATGAAATGGGACTTCGTCTGGTTGACGGTAGTTGCCGTATCGAGCTGTATCGGGTCAGATGCCGCTTTGGTCTGCAATCTTTTCAAGCTCATGGAAACATATCGATTAGCTGGGGGGGGGGGCCCGGACAGTTTGCGCACACTGATGCATGCTTTGATTTAGATAAACGGCGGGTGACGGATACAGCAAACAGCAAACAGCCAGATGACACCAGCATGCAGAAACAGGTGGACGACAGTGGATGCATGCGTTAAAATGTGGTGAGGCTGTCTCGCCAGTCTCTCACTTCGAAAAACCAACGCGATCTTTATCAGTGAGGCGGCTTATCAAAGGCACGTGCCTTCTCTCTTTCACTCTGTCTGCCGTTTGTAGAGCAATCAATAATTATGGTCAGCAAGCTACCATTTGTCCTCTTACTTTGACTACAACTTTGCCTCTTCCACATTTTTTCTACTGCCTCCTGACATTGTGTATCCCTCCACCAGCTCTGGCCGTAGGCAGACTGCACTACCGACACCCATGAGGATGGCGTGCTGGCGGCCATGTTTATCCAGGATATTGTATTATGAGTCACCAGTCAATGCTAGAAGTGAAACAGAGCACTGTTGGGCTTTTCTTTTAAAACGGCCAACGTTTAGGAAACTTACGAGACACTTTGGATATTTTTTTTTTAAAGTGATATTCTAAGAAGTTTTTCTCAGTAACACTTCTCTAACTTTCATAGAAAGATGTTAGTTTGAAGAAAACAGAAGGAATTCCCTTCATATTGGAAGGCTAACAGCTTGTTTTAGCTCATTTTTTGCTCCGTAAGTAAAATTAAAATGCTATTTTTAGTGTATGGGGCGCAGCAATGTGGTGGGAGATATCAAACATTACCTCTTTCCACTGTATTTAACGCCAGAGCTGTTCATTTGTCTCTGTTCTCTGAACCAAACAACGTGAAATCTTTGATACCGTCGCATGAATGACAAACCAGTAACCAGAATACAAACTCCACTCTTTGTAGTTTTCTGTGTGCTTGATTAGTCTCATATGCCGCTCGTATTTAAACAGCACAAGACAAACTGGTTTTCTCCCTCAGCCAAACAAGTTTTCTCCAGAGCAGCGTGTGAGATTTGTAATCGTGTAAATTGAACACGCCGTTTAAAAACAGCTGGGAAATGTCAGCATGTTTTGGAGCATTGCTGCACTGTTAAAGTGTCACCATAATATAATTATCAAGTTAATCTCCCGGGGCTTTGGAGGGCTTGTTGCTTCCCTCCTTATCCCTCTGCGCTCCCCTTGCTGAGGCGGAGCGCCTCGCTAAGCGGTAGCCGTGACACTAATTACACACGACAGCTTCCAACAATAGTGTTGGACCAACAAAGGCTTCTGCTCTCTCTGCAGGAGTTCCCGGCTGTCTATTCATACTCACTTGCACCCGAAACACACACTATACCCGACTGTTTGCACACAAACACACCACCCACTGCTGCGTCGCTGCCTCTAGCTGTTACAGTGAGGAGTCTAATGGAGCCCCCTCTGCAGTGCTGATGGGAGTAATTCACTTGTGGCCTCTGTGATCTTGAGGGCCTCTGCTGGCCCCATTTCCTTTAAAAAAAGTCCCGCTCCGTTCAAGTGAATTCAGTGTCAGTTGAGAGGCCCCAGCAAATCCAGGGTCATTCCTTGATTTAACTGTCATGCTTCTTAGCACACACAAGGGATTAGCATTGCTACGCTTTAGACGGCAACAATTGTGTTTCACCGTAAAAGAGGATGGTCAGAGTCGCACATTAAAAGAAAAGAACCAAACATATCTGTGTCTTGTTTTCCAATATTTCGATTGCTACAACTTACTCAAATTTTAGGATGCAACCTGAGCGAGAGGAAAACCAGCCTAGTCAAAGTACAGTAAGCCAAAATAGGCCAATAGATAAGCAAAGCAAAGGTCTACTGGTTTAAATTCAGCTTGTTTCAAAGCAAAAGTAATGTTTTAACACAAAAAACATTGGCGTTTGAGTTCAGCCCCCTTCGCTTGCACTCCCTTAAATAATAATCTACCTTTCGAGGTTACCTAATTGGTAAATAAATGGGCAATGCTATGCGGAAGAAACTGACAATTGCACATCATCACCTGTTTTAATCGTGCAGGTGATCAATTCAGAGTTATGAGCTCCTTACATTTCTGTCCCAAACAGTGACTTGTAAGTTGGCCAAAAGTTGGTGTTTTAGGTCTAATTTGCACAAACACATTTTTAAGAGTTTTGGCCTTTCATCAACACAAGAACGTTATGATTACTAAAACCGAATACTTATAAAAATGTAAAAAAAAATCTGACCAAAGTGGAATTTCGAGAAAACTCCATGTTTGTTGTTTGCATGTCTAGAGATTTTAGGGTCCAGCGCGTTACAGTCTGCAACAAGTAATACGCTGATATTTCCACATACTTACTTTGACAGGGTTCCTAATCAACACCGTCTAGTTGAGACAACTTCTCTCACATGTTTGCGTCTACCCATCACCTTTGATCATCTTCCCAGTTGCTGCTAAAGAAAAAGCAACCCTACATTGTGACGGGACTTCTTACGGCTTCCTTCTTGCCACTCTCTTGAGAAGTGCTTGACTAATTCTTGTCAACAAACACGACATTCAAAACCGGGGCTCTTGTGCGCCTGAATCAAGGAAAGGGACGTTGAGAAAGTGAGTCAGCCTGCAGTAGGTGTACATCAACCTAAGCGCTGTCAGTGCTTTCGGCTGTAATACATCTTCACAACTTGTTGCACGAACGCACAGACATTGCATGTGGAGGAAAGAGGAAGAGGGAAGCTGTAGCAGTGGCACTGAGGCCTGATCACGCACTGTTCATGGTGGAAGGTGATTTTCCTCAACAGATGCCGGGGCAACGAACAAACGTGTTTCAGAAACGACTGAAAAGGATTCGGGAGAGCAGACGATAGAGGTCGGTCTGACCTGCCCATGTCGCATGAGGAAAGTTGTAGGTGTTTTCACACCAGTATCATCGCGTAATTGGGCTACTGGCTTGGAGTGACATTTTAGTCTTTTTTGGAGAGAGTTTTGAGTCTGTGCTGGTCCACTGAAGTGCGTGTCAAGTTGATTCCTGCTATCTAATCATGTTTCACTGAGTCCAAGTGATGCTTATCTCCTTGACCCTCGAACGCCATAATTGGATCAGGCAAGAGGTGCAAATGGAAAAGTCAAAGGCTCTGGCCTTCGCAAGGTTTAAAGGTTCAGTCTGACAAAAGTACAGATAAAATAAAGATATGCAATTTTTAAACAAAAAGAATTTAAGGTACACTTAAATTCACTATTTGTCCTATTGCAGCCACAAATTTCAGTGTTTTTTTTTGTTGTTTTATGATAACAAACACAAGGTATATGAGTAAAGGGGACTTTGTACAAATCAATGCCACACTTTTCAGATTTCTTTGCTTGAAAACTAAGTATTAGTTTCCTTCTGTTTCACAATAACAAGCTACTTTGTGCTGGTTATTGCCTTTCTCAGGCCACTATCTGAACATTAACTCAAACATCAGACACAGCCATTAGATAAATAACTTAAGAGACTCAAATTTTATAGGAAACTGTAAATATTTTAAATGATTTTTCTCCTCAGTGTCATCTCCAGATTGTCAAGACATTTGTAAAAACACCATGTCTGAAGTAAATCTGGTAGCGAACTAACAAACTTCGTGCTTTGTTTAAGAATATTTATATAATCCAATCAGCGTATCAAAGTTGAAGATCTTCCCGTGTAATTAAATTGTCGCATTAGAGAACGAGAGCCCCGCTTTAGATGTCAGCAGTGGACGAATTTTGTTTCAGAAACAATAAATTGACCACGCCGTGACCTTTCCGCGACTGAACCTTTACACTTCATTCGCTATCGTGCCGATACATCTCGGATTCCGCCTGACCATCTTGTCTGTGTCTTAAGGAAGGAAAAAGTGGAGGGTCACTGGGAGTTTAGCAAACACAAAAGTCTGTCTATGATTTGACCTGATCCACAGTTCCACCCTTGAGCAAAAAGACTCCATTCAGAAGCGGCTGTCACGCTACTGCACTTCCCGCTTTATGAAATCAAACGGCCTGCACTGGTTACGGCCAAATTTGATACAGACCTGATACGGGAAGAAGAAACCCAGAGTGATGGCAAAGTGGTGGCTTACCTCTGTGAAATTGTTTTTAATTAGCTGGTGATACAATAAAGATTCAAACTTGATTGTTGTGTCTTTTTTCCCTCCTTCCTCTGTCGGGTTACAAAACTGTCTCCTGTCTACTTGCTGACGTCACTTGCCTGGCGTGAGTCTGTGGGCTCTGTGGTGTTTCTCTTCCTCTTTTATTATAGCTCAGCAAGCAGATAACAGCCCAAGGAAACTCATTTTGAAACTGCACTGCATACGCTTGATTAGCAACTCATATCTACACCAAAGCGCAGCCATTTTTTTTTTTTTTTTTTAATATTCTTTTCTGTCTATGTTTATGTTTTTCTACCTGGTCGCTACCTAACCTGGCATGAAGGCTGAGAAAGGAGGTTTAATGGAGCTCGATGTGGATAGGTTTACATCAGAGGCCTTTCTACACAGCTAGCTTATGAGACTCGTGTCAGAAAAAACACTGGCTGGTGCGGTTCATACCTTATTACTCCTATGTGCACTATAAAAATATATTTTTGGAGAGGATAGACATAAGCCATAAAACGATTCACACTTTCAATCAAGCTAGATTCAGTTTTAAAAGCTAGTGTCAGATAAAGGCAATGTTTGACCAGTAACCACTTTATTTTGCAAACTTGAACATTTGAATGAAAATCTAATGGTGTTGGGTTTAGTCAGCTGCAATTGCAGTTCACCGTTTTCAGCAGAGATCAGTAAGGCTGGCGTGTTTATGTGGGTTATATTTTTATAATTTAACTTTGAGCAAAGCCTTAACTAGCTTAGTGCTAATGCCGAACTTGCTAGCAAGTCGAAGTCCTGAAAGGGAGAAGGCTTTGAAATAGATTTTAAAAAAGCTTTTTAACTATTTCATCTTTTTTTTTTTTATGCCTTAATTGTATCTGTTTTGCAACAGAAAATAGTTGGGCAGGTATGTTTATACAGGGTTATAGTTTGAATTGAACCGTGAACTTCGCCCTAGCTAGCTTAATGCTGAAGCTGCACTTGCTGGCCAAGACGATATCCAGGGAGAAGTTTCTGGAATAAATTTTAAAATCTTAGAACCATTTCATGTTTTTTAGGACTTAGTAGTAAACACTGTCATTTTTAGCGGAGGACAAACAAGATATCTAGATGAAAAGAAGGATGTCCAGCTCGAGCTAACAGGTGTGAAAGTAACGTTACTATTTACATATCGTTACATGTCTAGATCATGGTTTGATCTAGACATGCAGGTTTTAAGCGTATTTTAAATGACATTATTCCACGTGAGGACATTTTCAAATACGTACTATAGTCTTGATGATAAACAAATATATAAACATGAATGACAACGGGTACAGTTTTATTTATTCCAGTGTCTTTTAGCCCTTGAAACTTAACGTGACATTCAGAAAATGAAAGTATTTCTTCGTCTGTAATAAACAATCACAAAAAAAGTGCAAAGATTTTATTGAAATACTTTTATTCAGAGAAAAGTATGATGATCTTAACTATTATCCTCAAAGCTAATTCAGTAAAGGGATCTGTGCTCAACGTTTCCAGTGGTTTTAAGAAGCCAAATTAAATGTGTTCTAAAAGTTTCTCTGTGCATTTGACAGACGTTTCTCACAGCCTTCACACAAGCCAGATTTATACATTGAGAAAAAGCAGGAAAAGGAAATGTTGTATAAATAAACTGGTGTGTAAAAATATAAGGTTAAACATGAACCATGGCTTGATTATGCCTGACAAAAGGCATGACCATGCAGAAACACACAGAAAATCTGTTAAACAGATGCTAGTTTAATATTCTTGTTTTTGGATTTTCATGTTTTAATGCACAAAAACAAATATAGTACTAGGCGTGTTGCTTCATTTTTTGTTGTGGTAGGCTTTCACGTGATGTTGAGTCAATTTAATGAATTAGGGACGCCACCGAAACAAGATGTTGGTTACACCATTTCCCTATTGGGCAACTGACAATTAAAAAGCGCCCACTATATGCAAACACCGGTCTTCTTGAAAAGGTGGCCTTCTTTTAGAGAAAAGAGGCTTTTAAAAAAAAGCAACAAATTTCAAGGGTTTGATTGCTTTGGGGAGTTTTTTTGTTTGTTTTTTTTTTTTTTGGGTATGCATATGCAAAACCATCTCCGACACAACACGAAGCTTTGTGCTGCCGGCCACTAACTTACTGTGCTAATCGGTACATTTGCAGAGCCTTAAGCTTTCTAAAGTAATATAAACGCTCCGTTTGTGTCCAAAGAGAGGGGAAACCGTTGGCCGCAGCAGGCAAATTAAACACGTGCTGCACTCCTGGTTGAAACCACAACACAGGCAAACAAAGGCCACAGAAAGCAATGCAATATTGTTCGGCTTTGCTTTCAGACACATAGCGTGCCAACAGCAAATAGGTGGGTGAGAGCAAGAATTAGATCAGCTGATCTGATAGCCTGAAGAGCGTATTTCATTAGGCTCATTTACTTTATGAGACCGCGGGCGTTGGAGAATAAATAGACTTTCACCGTGAGGTCTTTGGGTTCTCCCGCTTAAAAAGTCTCTTTTTCTCTTTTATCAGTGTGCAGTGTTGACACCTCGCCTGTTAGGCTTTCATGCCAGATGAATGGAAATGTATCATACCTGTCAACTAAGAGGAAGAACATATGAACTCCTTGCAGAAAGACCTTCTTGTTGCAAGGCAACAGTCTGTTTCTTTGTTTATTTTTTTTTATATATATATATATATATATATATGTGCAAAAAAATACTAACAGCAAGAAGCATAATGTCAGACCTTTTGTTTTACATATTCAAGGCAGTGGGGTGGAAGTGCAAACGAATCAATATTCCCGCTCCAAATAGTAGTTAGTAGTTAACACATCACTACAGTATCTGTTTGACGTTAATTACAGTGGGTGAACAGTTGTTCTTTCTTTCAATTTCACCAAATTAATGATATAAATAACTAACTTTAACCAGCATGTGATAATTTGAACAGTTTTGTCTGCTAAGTGTGAAACCCGCAGGAGAGACGATCAAAGAGTGTTAAATTAATGCTAAATATTTAACCGACTCGGCAGTCACAAAGAGGGCAGCGACCTAACACGGCAGAGAGGAAATTACAGCTCGCCCGTTGACGTGCGAGCAAATTCACACCTGACTGGAAAGTGGGTGAAAAATAAAACATTTTTTTTTTTTAAAGTAGATTTAACTCAATCTTTGAGGAAATACAGGTTTTCACTCCTAACAGTTAAACACGTCTATGATCTGTGGAGAGTTTATATTTAACTTTTTATATCATCATTCACTGTCTTAAAATCTATCAGTTTCCACATACTAATAACCCTTTTCTTGCATGTTATATACTATAAGATATAGTAGCATTTTAACACACTTTCCATCCTTATGACTATTGATTACTGATTGCATTTTGTTTAAAAGTACATCAAATCCTGATTGGCTGACTTCCTTGAGATCAAAGTGAAATGGTAAAAACTGTCAGTTGCTGGTTTTTATTTACACACACATGCAGGTGCATACAGCCTGCAGGTATATTTGTACAAAGCACACAGAAGAGCATCCTGCAATCGAACCTTCCAAAAAGCACCTGATTCATGACATCACCGTCTCTCTGAATTGTATATTTTTATTTATTTATTTATTTATTTATTTGAAAGAACTCACTGTTTCTGTGAATAAATGTGTGTTACAGTCCATATCTAACATCTGCATGATGATCAGCAAGTAACTTCACACAGTCCCCTGCTGGACATAGTTGATAACTGCACCCTCAAAACAAAAAAAAAGAAAAAAAAAAAGAAAAAAAAAAAGAAAAGAAAAATAGATCCTTCCTCAGTTAAAACTGTTCATACAGACAAATGAAACTTAAAGCTGCAGGTTTCAGGGTTTCATGTCTTATTTTCTGTCAGTGACTCATAGACAATTCTGACTGTTGTTTGAAACCACAGGAAGGATGTGGACATGTACTTTGCTGCTCATCTTAGATTTATGTAGCAATGCTCCAGCCTCGCTCCGCGTTCGCACATCGGATGGGGATGATGAGGGCGGAGGGGGGAGAGGATGGGGCGAGAGGCGTGGGGAGGTGTCGATAATGTGGGTCAAGGCAGTTGATCGGATGGAGGCCGCGCAGAGAGACTCCAGATGTAAACACAGCCAAATCCCTCATGTTCCTCTCTAATTAATCTCATTTGTGAAGCATCAAAGGTCAGATAAGCCGGTCACTACTGCCACTAATAACAACAGAGGAGGAGTAAACAAATACAGGCCGCGGGCCAGATGCATATTCCAAACGCTCGCAGCGTTTCCCACGGCGTTGTCTCATGGGATGTTTGGAAAACGGGAACGCAACGCCGAGCTGACGAAGACGCCAGCTGACAATGCCACTCACTTCCATCGTTTTACGAGAGTTTTCCAGGAGTCCATTGGCTGGGATGATTCCCGGCATTGCCCCGCGCCTCAGATGCGAAAGATATCTTTATCTCCCCGTGAAGCCATGGCCGCTTGGTTACTCAGATTAGCACCTGTTCTTCAACGTTGCGTGCTGGCTAAGCTAAATGAGTGTTCAGGTACATGCCAAAGAGAGAGAGAGAGAGACAGAGACAGAGAGAGAGGGAGAGGGAGAGGGAGTAAGCATGTGTGTAAGAAGGAAGGAGCCAACAGGATGCCAGTTGTTGGGTGTCATGTCAAACCAAGGCACCGGATGGTGGAGATTAACCATACTCTGGAGATCACCGGGGCAAGGGGGCAAAACCTTTAGCACAGATGAAGCTTACAAATCCCCAATGAGACTTCTCAGAAACGATGATGGGAACTTTGTTTCACCCCACCGAGGCAGACACGGTAGGCGTTGAACTTAGCGGGACCTCGACTTTTCCTCCCCGTTCGCCCTTTCATCCTCCGTGCTCAGTTTAACCGAGGTTTCAGAAAGCTACGGTTTCAAAATCGCTCGAATTTCTTCCGTCACACCGTTCCCACAGTTTGAAGCGAGAGAAAGCTTTCGCTGGGAGCAGAGCTTTCAAAGCTCACCCTCAACCATCAGTCACTGCACTGGTCATCTGGCAACAAGAAGCCTCCTGACCCCATGTGTGTGTGGCGTTGCTGGAGGACCCAAACACAAGCAGGAGGTAGGAGCGACACTTTTCAGGTGATTCATTAACTTAGCAAGTTGAAACACAGAGGGAAAACTCCAGAAAAACACGAGAACAAACAAGAGAATCCGGTGAAGAGAAGTTGAAAACGGGGCGTATCAATACTGGGGACAATGACTGCTGAAGCGAGGAACCTGTGAGTACAATTAACTCAATGAACTGAAAATCCACACACAGGGAAACACCAGAGTCAGAGGAACTAACTAAACACAGGTAAACAGAGAGTCTAAAAGTGTATTTCAACTATATTTTCTTTATACAGGCAGAGAGTATCAGATTGGTTGTTTTGGAAATTGTCCTTGCCTTGTAAAACCTCTTGACCGTACAGTTTCAACAACGACACCTGGAAAGTTGTTTTATAGAGAAAAGCGATTACATCTTTACTACGTTGCCGTTTATAGTTTTAAATCCCTGTGTCAATACCCTGATGCTGTGCTGTTTTTACTCAAGGTCGTCATGCTGTGAGAATCTCACATCAATCATGAAAGTTTCTCTCTGAGAAAATTAAGAGGCGAGTCTCACTCACAGCTGTTATTTCACTTGGAAGAAAAGTCCAATTTTCATCATCTGCGCTTTCAGTGTTTCCGTTAATAAAGCAGCATTCAAGGCCAGTGGCAACCGAATACGGTCTTCAGGGGCACATGAATATTTGAAGTTCACGGCGGAGCAACACGAGGAGCGGGAGGAGGAGCAAGACGGCGCGTGGATCAGAAAACAAGACTCCAAATCAGCCCGCTTTTCCACTCGCATGTAGCAGGAGTAAACAAAGGCGCAGCGGTGATGTAAGCCAGAAAAACAGACTTTTTCTCTCATATTCATGAACCGTCTTGAACTCATGACTCATCCTGAGCGGCCTGGCGAAATGTTTATGCTGTGGAGTCTCTCGCAGGCATTTTAAAAGAGGGGCGCAAAGAGAGGTGGAAAACGATGCCCTTACAGAATATTCTCCATAAAAAAACAACAAAAAAAAAAAAAACCCTTGAAATTCACTATTTTCATCAGCTGAAACACTCCGCGTCGTCTTCCGTGCTCGCACAGTACCTCCTGTGGGGGAACAAAACGTTCTGAGCACCGCGACGCAAACTTTCGAGGCGCTCTTTACCTTGGAAGAAGCTTTTGACGCGGAGGTAGGAGACGGCGAGGCGCAGCACGGACAACTTGTCCAGTTTGGAGATGACGTCCGGAGGGAACGGCAGCAGGCTGGCCAGGCGGTCCAGCTCGGCGTTGAGCCTGTCCCGGTGCCTCTTGGACGGGTTGCTCTTCTCGTTGGCAGACGACGGCTTCCTGTCGACGACAAGGCGGACGGGGAGAAACGTCCGAGACGTGAACGTTCGGGTTCGGGCGGGGTTAAAAGGCAGAAACATGGCCTTCGGCGAACTTCTGAAGCAAACTAAAGACTTGAGAAAACAGCCGACTAAGAATCACGCACTTGGTGAACTTCACTTAAAACTTTTTTTTTTAAACTGATAGGGTATGTATTTAAATTTACACTTTATGTCAGGTTTTTAACATCACAGGGAAAAAAAAAAATACACCTGACACATGTGAATCAGCTTAGATCCTGAAAGCAAAAATGACTACCATCTTTATCAATTTTGGAGCAAACCTTGATTTTTTTCAACCAAAGTTGCTTTTAGGAAATAGCGTATGTTAAATGCAAATCTAGCCTGCATAACTCTCTTAGCACAAAAACAGGTTTCTTTTTAATGACTCTTGCAGGGAAAGCGCCGCAGGTTGCAAACTAATGCAGAGAGTCGGGACCTGATAAAACCACACTGCCCACAAGGAAGTCTTCCCTCTCTGCCTTAAATATATCATAAAACCACATTTATTTGTCTCTTCTGACAAACAGGCTTGATGGCGGGAAACAGGAATCTTGCAAGACAAAGCCCGATAAAAAAGTTAGTGCGTGATTCTTCCCGGTGTTATCTTGGACAATCGCCGTTGGTTTGACTGGAGCATAGAGGCATAAATTAAGATTTTTGTTGTTTTTTTTGTTTTGTTTTGTTTTTTGTTACTTTACCAAAAACAAAACAAAAAAAATCAAAGGCAACCACAAAAACAGCAGAATACCAGCGTGCCTGTTTCATTTTAGGAGCTGAAAAAAGTCCATGCAGGGAAGTGGTTTTGATGTGGCAAAGATTTCCTCTCAGATCAGCAGCAAAAGGCAGGGACTAGTAGAAAACTTTATAAAATGCCACAGGCCGTTTTTTTTTTTTTTTTTTTTTTTTTTTTTTTTTTTAGGGGGATGGGGGGTCAATTACCACTTCCCTCTTTATTAACTTATATAACAGTCACCACTATTCATTACATCCCTTAGGATCAAATACGAGAAGTCTGCATCACATAAAAAATACATTTTAAAAAAAGCCTAATGTGGCCACCATTCTGCCTCATCATCTTGAAAGCATGAAGTTGGACGAAAATACTTGTAAAATCTGACTTAATTCAGAAGAAACAACAAAAAGTCCAAAAAATAATTGTGCTTGTGCACAAATGCGTCCAACAATCATTAAGAGTAAGCCTGGGGGGAAACAAATGTATTAATAATAATAATACTAATAACATGCAAGCACTTGTCTAATGCATGCACAAGATCAAGCGTGGCTCCTTAACTGTTTCTGGACGGGCTTCCTCCTCTTCCTGCCCGCGTACATGCAGTCTCCAGGTGGGATCATGGTCTCGCGCTCCGTGGAGGTAACAGGTGCGCTGCGGATCAGACACGGCAAGTTTAGAGCTGCTTTGCGACGCTGCCGCGGGAAGACGCTTCCAGCACACGTGCGGGATGACAGCTTCAAAAGCAGCGCGTTGTTGACCATTATTGCGTTTCCAAAGGTCAAGCGGTTGACCCCCAGCAACCCCCCCACCCCCCATCCCCCCTACACACACACACACACACACTCTCCTGGCCCCTCCAGATCAAATGTGTGGAAAATGAGTGCAGCCCTCCCAGCCGTACTAAGTTTAAATGCTTAAAAGACCAAGAGTGTTAATTGTAACTTATTCAAAAACAGTAGAAAAATGACCTCTATTTAATTTTTTTAAATCACAAAACTTAAAAAAAATATATATATAAATAAAACTGCTAATTTAAAGAAAAAAAAAAATCAGAGAATAATACACTAACCCAGAATCTCCGTGGATTAAATCCAGAATCGAGTTGGCTCCTGAATCACATCCACTTTAAAACGGTCCAGAGAGACGCACCGGCTCCGGGAAGCGATAGATCCAGCGGGAAGGCGAAACACGAACGCGGCCGGGGGTCCCTGCACGAGCTCCGCGCTGATGTTTTCATCAGCGTCGCTCTGCTCGGAGGCAGATGTTGGCTGATTCTTTATACCCAATCGAGTCGCCTCGACTTCCTCGCGTTTCAGGTGGCGGATTCCTCTGAATGACATGTCGAGCTCTTCGCACGCAACTCGCTGCCTCGCAAAAAAAAAAAAAAAAAAAAAAAAAAAAAAACCGGCGCGAGCGCACCAACATACACACACACACACACGCGCGCGCGCGCGAGCGCACGTACACACAAAGAACGGGAGCTTATGCTGCTTTCAAGGGCTGCGCGTAACGTGGGAATTGGTCGTTTTGATGTGGTTGGAAGAAGATTGAGATTGTGGTTCCCACACTGAGCGTCCAGCTTGCCCGGGACTCCCGTGGGCGGGGGGTCTGTGGCTCCCATCTCCTCCATGTCTGCCTCGGGTACTGGGGTGTGTGTGTGTGTGTGTGTGGGGGGGGGGGGTTCTGTGTCTCCTCACCCTTGCCATTGTACATTTCTATGGAGAAACCTTATACACACACAAGCTTGTATTAATTAGTCTCGTGTGCTTCTCAATGACATCATTGTTGTAGTTACATATGTTGTTGTGTCGCTGTGGTTTCTTAATTCTCGCTTATTTTCTTTCTGCAGGTGCAGAAGCAAATTTCTGGGGTGAATTCTTACGCACTATTTCCCCTCCTCTGTTCTTCACTTCCACTTTTCCTCTTAGCTTTTTACTTTACGTTCTTTCTTCTCGCTCTGTGACAGTTTTTCCTGTCACAGAGGAATTGCATTTGAAATGAACATTTTGCATTTTGTAATACAGCTATATGAGCTATTGTTGCTGTCTATTTATTTAAAAAGGGACGATTCACATCACATCGCATGCCAGAGGCAGCCAAAAAGGCTGGTTGCCAAGTTTAGTTCCTTAGTGAGTGTAATGAAATGAACAAGTTTCCTCATAAAAAAAGATAATAAATAATAAAAAGCCTTTTTATCTAAAACAAAATGTTAATATGTGCATATATATTAATTTTTTTTTCCTCCAACAGGTTCACGTCATTGAGCTGGACACTATGCCAGGAACAAGTTTTGTTGACTGACACCCACAGTGACCAAGACAATTACCGGGCTCACCAAGCTGAGAAATTACTTTAACGCATTTTGTGCTTTCAAACAGTGTAGAAAAAAAAAAAGATTCCTTTGGTTTCCACATTATGACTATCCAGAATTTTCACTTTGAATTTCGCTTTTCTCAGAGGCAAGCGAAAGCTTTTCATCAGCCACCAACTTTCTCTCGTATCTCAGGGCAGAGTGTGGGAAATTTGAACGCTGCAGTCGCAAAGTGTGCACGAGTTGTGCATACCTTGTTGCGAGATGCATGCTGATTAGAAGTGCAAATAGGCCCTTTTTTGTTTGTTTCTTCTACTGTAAAGATCGGCAGGTTTAACATGCAAAGCAGACATTTTGGATTGTAAGGTCAGGTTTGGGATTTTTTAAAATCTTTTAAGCTGTTACCTTCTGAGTAAACATTCAATGCACAATAAAACTTTGTTTGATACTGATTATGCAGTCAGTAGAAAACTATTATTTATTTTTTTCAGCAGCGAGCATAACATACTGTCCCACTGTAAATTTTATTTTAAATGTCTTCCAAGATGCTCGTATTTGAATAAGTGCTTGCTATAAAAGTTTGATAACTGTTGCATTTGGTTTGTTGTTTGTTTGTTTGTTTTTTGTTGTTGTTGTTGTCGTTGTTCATCGTTTTCATAAGAAAAAGAGGAAAAACACGTGCTGATCTGGATCCCAAGCCCTACCACTTTCTTTTACTTTTAAGGAAAACCTCTTCTACATTTCTGCGTTATGTTTGTGTCAACCCTGTTTCGATATTTGTGGCGACATTGACGTTAAAACTCCAAATAAGTCTGCGCCTATCAGCTTGGATCTTTTCGAGGAGCACGTGAAAGCAGCATACGCTTAAAGCGACTCGCGCGAACTGCCCCCCCTCGTGCGCGGCACACAGACACAACCAGAGGGGCGGGACCTCGCTCTCACTCCGGTGGGTGGCGGTCGCCATTTTCAAACAGGACAGAGAGGAGGCTGCCGACGCGAAACTCCGGTCGAGAACCGGGGAGGGAGGACTCGTGTCGGGGAAACTGGGGCTTCACAACCAGGCACGAGCTTTCCTGTCCTTCCCTTTCCTTTCTCTAATGGACTAACGGGGAACCAACTTCCAGCAACCGGATGGTGCAGCGGGAAAAGGCGTGACAGTTGCGTCAAACGTGAAATAAATCCTTTTGTTTACCCCCGGAATCCTCTTCAAAACAAACACGCGCGGCGCCTCTGTAAAGTTTGGCGCCTGCGTGGGCTGTTTTTACATGAAAGCGTCACGAAGAGTGACTTGATAGATGGGGCTTGCGAAACCGCACTGGGTGAACCTATTTGTAAAGAGCTGCGGTGATCTCCAGTCACCTGTCTCGAATAGCCTCGGCTTCCAAGGGCGGAGTCTCTGACGTCACACGGGGGCTCCGGAGAGAGCCACTCCTTCTGCCCACGCACACAAACAAACTTCCAGCGTGCGGAAGAAACCGGCCACGGAAACAATTCCATTGCATTGCAAAAGAAAACGTTGATACGACCCTGATAGATACAGTTGAAAACATCCACAATCAGTGCTTGTTTTACTGAAGAGTCTGAAAATTATTTGTTTTGTGGCTTCATAAGGAGAACTCTCAAAATCTTTCTCACCGGTGCCAGCCCGGCGCTTACCACGAGGGGGCGTTCATTTTCTTTGACGTGACATTTGAACAAGGAGAAGAAAACCGCTAGCGTTAAAATGTTCTTGTCAGCACTAAGAATTTGTTTCCATGGGGTAATATTACTTGACAGTGTTTTATATATATATACTACTCAAAAAAATAAACAACACAATAATAACTCCAAGTACATCAAACTTCTGTGAAATCAATCTGTCCACTTAGGAAGCAACACTGATTGACAATCAACAATGATTTTGTTGTCAGCACATTCAACTTTGTACAGGACAAAGTATTCAATGAGAACATTTCATTCATTCAGATCTAGGATGTGTTATTTGAGTGTTCCCTTTATTTTTTTGAGCAGTGTATATATATATACATTAAAAGTTATGTATTTTTCTTTTCCGTTTAGCTTCACTTTGGACTCTTGTGTGTAATTAAAAAGAACTTTTTTACGTGACTGAACAAAATCGGCCGATTGAAACTCGGTTTTGTGAGCAGGAGACGTGCAACCGGACATGTAAGCTCCCATCTTTCCGGCCTTAAGGTTCCAATTTATGAATATCTTCTCGTCTGCACACGCGCAAAACGCGCAGTGGCACAGAGGTCATGTGAAGTGACCCTTGCAAATCCACAGGGATGTGCATAACCGGCCATTTTTAGGGAAAGGTGTCGACGTGCGCCCTCTTCTTCGTGCCTTTTATCTTCTCTTGACTCCAGTTTCTGTAACGGCCCCTTAGACAGCCGTCATAGAAGAGGGGAAGGAGAAAAAGAGATTCAGACGGGAATGGTTTGAATAATTTTTGATACCTGTCAGGCATGCGGTCAGGTAATCCGGCTCAAGAAGTTTTTGACGTCAGCCGTTTTTATTGGCTCCAAAAAGTTTTTTTTGCGTTGCGTTTGTTTTGCCGAAACTTTGATCCGCAGGCCAATAAAGCCTGCTGACAGCATGTAGCTGTCACTGCCCATTTTGGCAGCAATATAGTTGAGTAAAACAGCTATAATCACCGCTGGTCCTTATTAATAATGCATGTAGCGTGGCGGAGAGGAGGCAGGGGGAAAAAATAATGGCGGTGAAGTTCCTACGAGAGCAACCGAATCCATGTGTTCCCAGCCTGCTCCTCTGACAAGGCCTGACATTGCATTCATTAGCGTGAAGCAGTCAGGTTGCGCTCGTGACGGCGCGCGTGGCACTTTACCTGGGGAGACGTTTTATTTGTTGTGACAGGTGAAGCTGTGGATCCATAGAGGCCTTGTTAAGACTGTCAGCTGCTGCCGTTAAAGCTACAGGGAGCTTTTGGTATCGTTGCAAATCCACAGCCAACATCGTCCAAGCTGCCTTCCAGATTAGCCGGGGCTTAAACTTCCGGTAACCCTTCCCTGGGGCTGACCTGTGCACGCAACCTTGACTGCGTCTCCGTGCAGCGTGCGCTTTGCGTGCTCGAGCAAGAAACAAGGAGCTCGGAGAGGAACGGGCCCCGGGGTGGACCCGCTGGGAGCCCCCAGTGGGATTTTGTGGAGGCGCGCGGGGGGTCCGTGACCCGACCGGTCTGATCGCAATGGATGTTCATGACTGATGGGAGGGTCAGGATCGGAAAGTAGTTACACACACACACACAAACACACAAGCACATACTCGCTGATCCCCTGTCACTGTCATTTAGAGCAAACTCTTTCTTGATAAGTGCCACATGACTGCTCAAATGGAAGTAAAGCTTTCTGCAAAACAAAGGACACAATGCGCAGTGTGTTCCGTTTGAAATGGTTCAACCTCGGTCGGATTGGATGGAGAATGTGTCAGCATCAATTGTCGGTGTCTTGCCGCAGATTCCCTATTGGATTTGCGCCTTAGGACTTTGACTGGGCCATTCTAATGCGTCACCTTGCTTTGGTCTAATCTAGTGGTGTCTGAACTTTTTGCCATATGGGCCAAAACTCTGCAACTGAAAAGTGCTTGGGGGCCGAAAAATTAAGTTTGTGTGTTCTTCATTATTCAGGCATGTAAATGCACAATCAAGTAAGTATGTTACTTATTTATATATTAAAGTTGTTGTAAAAGAAATTTGACTTTGTAATTTAACGCCTTTGAAATTGGGACACTGTGTCTTTAAGAAGCACCTTCTCTTTCTGTAACTCCGCCTTCAGGCAGTCAATATATTATTTCTCTACCAGCTATTTAGCAATGTTCCCCACACTGAGCTCAGAAGGCATTGCCCTTTTTGAATTAAAATAAAAGCACCTTTAAAAATTCAAATCTGAGAAACGTCTCAATCAAACAAAAAATGTTTTGAGATTAATTCACAATTGTGTTTTAGTCTCAGGTGTGAGGCATGTGCAAGTGTTCAACCTACAATAATGCAGCTTGTTTGTTCAGATTTCATTTTTTCAACTTTTTTTTTTTTTTTTTTTTGCCAATTATATATATTTTTTAGATTTTATTCTTGGACTTTTCGTGAGATAACATTGGAACAAATTTCTCACCGTGAACTATTGGGGCTGGATTTTGTTTAGAGACACGCACAACACGCTCCCAACCTTCGTATTAGTGAAACATTTAAAAAAAAAAAAAAAAAAAAATGGTTTCCTTCCTCTTTGCAAGTATGCAACGGTTTCTGTTTATGAGCCCTGGCATGCAGAACAAAAAAATTAATAATAATAAAAATAAGAGACAGGACTAAAGTTGTTTTATAAGATGTGGAGCATGTTCTGGCTTTTACAGATGCATGTTTTTAATATTAAGGTTTGAGCTGTTGGCTCTGATTTGGTTTAGTTGTAAAGTTGCAGAGCAGTCCGTCAAGTGTTTTAATACCACATCTTTATCGGTGTGACGTTTGTTTCGGGACAATAAGCGGATCTTCTTTTTATCTCGTGGGGCTGCAAAGCTCAAATCCGGAGCAGCGTTTGAACTAGTGACTCACAAAGAAGAAAAAGAAGAAAGAAGAAATAATAATAAATACCCTGGTTCATAATGATGATCACTTTTCAATAAAACTGCTAAAACTATCCTTATGAGAATATCCTGTCAACACTCAGCATGACTGGTGCCAGTCATTTTCAAAGCCATGCTTTGGTTTTCTTTTTTTTTTTTTCTTTTTTTTTTTTTTTTTTTTAATCTGTCATTGATTCTGTTACGGTTTGCATCGACCGCTTTAACAGAAAAGGAAAAACAAAACAAAAAAAGGTACGTTTCGGGGATTTCGGAGATAATCTTTTGTTGACGTTTGGACTTTAGGTTTTTGAAGGGTCGCTGGAGGGTCAGACGGAGGGTCAGATGGAGGGGGTCAAGCGGAGATTGCCTCTTTCTTTCCCGCGTCCCTCCATCGTTCTGTAATCTGCTCGGGCTCTTTGACTTCGCACAAGAATCGGGGACAGACGGCTCTCACGCGGCTGCGTGACGCCCGGAGTTTCACAAAGCACACGAGTCGTGTTTGTTTGGACGGCGAGCGTGGAAGCACAGGCAAACCGAAAGATTTTGTTTACAACTGTTTATAACCCACAGATCCTAGGATTAGTAAAGAGAGACAGAAACAGGAGAATCTGAATCAAGAGTCTTCCAGCTCATTTATCCACTGACAAATACTTCCGAAACCGATTTCGTTTTTGGCAAACCATTTCTGCTTTGGGTCCCCCGTCCTGCTCAGCGATTTCCTAAAATCGTTTTAATAGTTCAAAGGCTTCTCGGCGCCATACCTCTGACGAGGTCTCTCTCACGGTTTGTGGAAGTGAAACGGGGCCCCCGCACCGTCCCGCATCCTCCTCCGCGCACAGCGGATGATGCGCCGAAGACGGGTTTGTGACTAGAAAGCTCGATCTCTTGTCTCTTCTGCTACCGAAACTCGGAGCTCTCGCGACGATCCTCCCTCTTGCACTTCTCTAATCCTCCTCACCTCACACGGCCAAAGCGTAAACAAAAACAAATATGTAAATAAATCAATGAAATAAAAAGGCCTTCTGTTGCATTTGTGTAAAACAAAATATTAAGAAGTGTCGGTAAGCCGTTTTGCAGCAAAATTAAATAAATCACAGAAATGCTCGTCTAATAAATAAATGTATTAAAACTTGGGCTTGAAATAAAAAATCCAAACACAATCAGTGACCTCACACTACTTTGGTAACAAAAACAAAACATACGCTGGTGCTTTTTGCACGTCTTTATCAGAGAGGCCACAATAAGTATGGAGGTGAATATCAATAAAATAAAAATGGTCTATAAATACATGGTGATCCTGCTGAGAATCAACGCTTGTAACCCAGACGCACAGACACAAGGGAAGTAAAGTCATCGCCTGAGGTTATTCACATTTTAAAACAGCTTTCTCTTGTACAACCAGAGGCTGTGGTAAATTATTTATTGGAAATGTTGGATTTATTTGGAAGCCCCCCACACCAAGAAACAAAACAACAGCAGGGATCAAACATAAGCAAAAAGGGACACCGATGACGGAGTACTTTGTGTTCTTCCGCATTCGTATGATTTCCTGCTCTCAAATGGGACTTCTGAGCTCTCGTGGGGAAACCCAATTCCGAAATCTAATTTCACGCCTAATCTCGCCCCCTTCACGCCGCCCACACCCTCAACTTAGGCCCGGATCGCCTGTGGAAAACCAGCTGCGGCATCAGGAAGGGTTTTCTGTCCTGCTCGGTTTGAGACGGACTGTTGGGAATGCCGGGAAAATTGCATAATAAGGTTTCATGCGCAGAAATCATCATTTCAGCTACGAAATACGTATCTTTTTAAAGAGTTTGAGCGCGATCGGATTGCACTCAGGCGTTTTCTTTTGGCGTCTCGGTGAAAGCAGTGGCGAGTCAAGTGTGACCTCGCCGGTCTCCTTTGGCAGACATCAGCAAAAGCCAAAAACAAAACGACAACAAAAAGTTCACTTTTATTATTCGCCCCGAACAATTTCTAAACATCTTTAACCGGTCACAGTGACCAGCTTGCTCCCAGGACGCCACCGTGATTCATGAACGGTGCTCCCAACCACAGAGCAACTACTGTACTGACAGCTACAAACAATATTATTTAATGTTATTCGACGCAATCAAAAGCATGTGCGCATGAAGGCAATTACGAGGAAATTGAATGAGTCACCCCATTTGCTTCCCACATGCCGCAGCCATGTTAATATGTTCCAAATGCAGCTCTCTCTCTCTCTCTCTCTCTCTCTCTCTCTCTGAATGTGCATCTGAGGCCCGGCTCTGTCGCGGCAACAGGAGAGGGAAGCCTTCCTGCGCCGCAGCCATGTTTTTCATTAAACTCTACAAGAACTCTGTCGCCTGCCTGTCGGCTTCGTCTACATCCAGGTCATCAAAAAAAAAAAAAAAAAAAAAAAACCCTAAAAAAAGGGCCTAAAGGGGCCAGTCTGTTCCAGATTTTGGTCAGGTCTTGTGTTGAGGCATTTCAGAGATTGCAGCTGAAGAGGGTCTAAACCAAAATTTGTTCGTGAAACATAAAAAGATGTACACGAGAACCGCGACATGCATAATCTCCATGGTAATGAAACGCACAGGCCCACTTCACAGTGGGCTTTTCCATTCCCGCGCGATCCCAAGGCCGAAAACAACGTGTCGCGTATTCCTACTCCTCTCTCAAGCTGGAGCTGTACTATCTATACCGGACTAAAATAGCACTCTCGCAACATCAGCACTCGAAAGCCTTTTCGTGCTGAGAAATCGAGAATCGCGAGGAGAGTCAACAAAACGTCTCCAACCGAGAAGCAGAAATTCCTTTACACTCCCTTTGAAATCACAAACCGTCGAGGTCAACCTCAAAAGTTTCCTAAAACGTGCAAATTCTTCGCGTGGCCAATAATATGACTCACGAAGTCGACGTCCGCAAACCCCGTGGAAGCTTTTCGGGGGCATTCGTCGTCCGCTTCTCGCTGTTTTGACGGTTTCATTGTTGGCTTCATCTGCAAACATTTAAAACTGCCGCACGCAACTTTTAGAAGCGACGTTTCGCTTTTTTTGCGTGTTTGCTAAAACTGTCACCGAACCATAAAAGTGCGGCACGGGTCAGATCAACTGGAAATAAGCAAATACATAAATCTAGCAGCCATTGCCTCGGCTAGTTAGAACGCTAACCGGTTAGAAATGCCACCAATGACAACTGTTTTCCTGTACTGGTAAGTTGTTTCACCGTAAAAAAAAAAAAACAAAACAAAACCTCAGATTAGTCTATGCAAGTCTTTTTTTTCCACTTCTTTTTTTGTTTGTTTGTTTGCTGAGGAGTTTCAGAATTTAGAGGAAAATACTTTCTGCTGCTTCCTCTAGAAACCCAGCGGAAGCAGTGAGACAAATTTCAGTCTAATCCACTTTCAAGCACTGTAGCAGTTTCAGTCATGACATTTTTTGTGTGTGTGTGTATGTGTGTGTGTGTGAAACGAGCCGTTAAATGCCTTATTAGACGTGGTGATAAATAGTCCAACAGGCTCAATTAAATTCACTGAAATGATCTGGGAGATTTGGGACGCATGAACGTCGTGCAAGCCTGCGGGCGAGTTCTGCAGCTTTAAAAGTGATCCAAACCTTGTTAAGAAAAAAAAACGAAAAAGAAGGAGCGAGGGAGAGAGAGAGAGCGAGAGAGAGAGAAAGTTGGCTGGGTTGTGTTGTTCATTTAACGTGAAACATTTCGAGTTGTAGTTGCACAAAAATGTCTCAGTCTGTGCAAACGGTGCCAAATATATCCTTGGAAAGGAAAAATGACGATGAAGCTTTTCCAGACAGCCGCATTAAACCCTCCAAACGTGTTTTACAGCAGGTGACGAAATTGGAGCTCGCAATTTTTTTTTTTTTTGGAACCTCTTTGCAATGACGGCCTGCGAGGAAAAGGACGTAAATAAAACCCGCGCGGGTGGAAACTTCTGGATGATTTTAAATCAACTCCCTCCTAATCAATGTTGGCACAAAACAAGTTTTTGTGCTCGTTTTATCGATACGGCGCAGTCCGAGGAGGAAAAAAAAATAAAATAATAAATGAAATAAATTTTCTTTCTTTATCTTTTTTTTTTTTTTTTTTTTTTTTTACTATTGCTGAAGTCTTCAACTTGAAGCAAAAAAGTTGAAGAGCAGAATATAAAAGTTGAGGAGAGCTGAGTTTCTTGTAGCAGTAAGAGCTTACTGCCCCCTGCTGGAAGATGGGGGGATTTTCTCCTCCGTGTTTGATCGTGGCAGCTTTCCTTCAGGCCAGAGACAAGAGATTTAATTACTTCCCGTGGTCAGAGAATCGAACTGTGAAGCCTAAGAGTAATTCAGATTCCTTCGATCGAATTCACCAACTTTCGAGTGAAGATCGTCTTCTCTCCGGCTGAGCTGCGCCGAAGGTCCGATCGGCGTCTGTAAGGCTCTGCGGCCTTAAGAGTTGTTTTGTGCACTCAGATGTGAAAGAATAACAACAAAGTGTAACATTTAATCATCGTTTCCTGTTGTGCTGCCTTGCTCTTTTTTTCCCCCAGTGTTTCCTGAAGTTGGACCGAAACATTTTCACCCGCAAACTCAAAACTAGCAACTAGCTTTTCAGCAGCATATGAAAAGTTTGTT
Source organism: Poeciliopsis turrubarensis (assembly GCA_010277015.1). Classification (NCBI taxonomy): domain Eukaryota; kingdom Metazoa; phylum Chordata; class Actinopteri; order Cyprinodontiformes; family Poeciliidae; genus Poeciliopsis; species Poeciliopsis turrubarensis. Next base: position 1,556,674 of record VMRN01000051.1, read on the forward strand.
TTAAATCAATTATTGTTGAATATTGATCAAATTTTCACAGGCATGTTTTTTTCACTTCTTGAAAAGCAATTTAATTGTGTGTCTTATAAGAGAAACATTCTGCCAGAGGAACTATTCTTTTGACGTACTGCATATCTACGATGTTCCGACTCTCGACATTAAGTGATTTTTTTTCTTTACATAAATTGTAAATATAACATTTGTAGCCACAAAGAATTGCAGGTTGAAATAATTTCCTTGTATTAATGATGAAAAGACACAATTTCTTAAACCCACATGATGGATGCAGCTTCGTCCTTTTAGTGCTTCAGTCATTTCACTTCAGAGCCAATAAGAGACCACCCAGACACCGTCTACACACACAACCGATTTACTCTTTCATCAAACCAACGCTTTTACGGCATGTTTGCTGCATCTCACGTCCTTATCACAAAATGTCTGTTAATTTACTTGGTGTACCTCAGGGATTTGTCCCAACACTCCTGGTCTCTCCATTTTTCCGCTTCCTGTTTCCCAAGCAGCTCACGCTTCGGTGGAAAGCAGAGGCTGCTCCCTTGCTTCCCAGCTTGGTCCAGCCATGTCCCATAAAAACGCTCTCTCAACCGGAGAGCGTGGCACTTATTCCTGTTGCCGTTCAGGAGCCTCCACAAAGAGTCGTCAACGTCCACGCTCGTCCTGGAGGGACCTCTGGAGTGTTTTCCTTTAGGGGGGGCAATGCAGATGAGGTTATCTTTTGCTGGAGGAGCGAACTTGATGCCTCATCCAAGTTGTTGGAGCTGAATAAGAAAAACACAAAAAAAAATGATGACAAAGGATAAGAAGTTGTGATGAATGCTCTTTTTTTTAAAGTCTACGGTAATCGTTTTGTGCTTACACCGCGACTGGCCTGGTGGCCTCGGGTTGCTGGCGCTGCTGCCGAAGGACGACTGGAAGTTGTGGATGGTCTCTTGCAGGATCTGCCTTTCCCGACCCTAGAGGCGGCCAGAACCCAACGTCATGAATACATGTCGACAAGAGCGAGCGCGGCGACGTTTTGAACCGAGCACAAAGAGCTCCGGCGAGCTGGAAGCACCTTCCCAGCGTTGAGTTCAGATATGGCGGCGAGGATCTGCTGCCTGGGGCCGTCTGTTTTGATGCCCAGCTCCTTCAGGTCTCCGTCTGTGAGGGTCAGGAACGCCTCCATGTCGACCTGGGAGAGAAACAAAGAAATAATAAAAACTAAAAAAAAGAGTTTTTATTATCTGGAAAAAAAAACAAAGTAGATAAAATAAGATGGAATACCTCCTGCTCCTCAAAAATAGGCTGGTATTTCTCAAGAGACAATTTCTTCAAAATACTAGACAGCTCATCTGAGGGGGACAAAAAACAAAAAACAAAAAAACAAAAAAAAAAAACGACATTGAGGTTTAAGAGAACGTGACGAGTCTGTGTTGACGGCAGAAAGAGCCGCCACCTTCGTCGGTGATGGTGCCGCTGCTGGAGCCGCCGCTGCTCTTGGAGCGCGGGTGAGACGAAGCCGACGACAGAGAGTCGCCCGGGCCGGCGGGGATCTTCGGCGTCGGGGACGGAGACGGGGTCAAAGTGGGGGACGTGCTCTTGGAGGTTGACGAATTCCCAGACTGCGATCTCTTTTTCAGCTCCATCTTCTGCAGAGAAGGGCAAATGAGAGGGCAGCTTCCATGCAGTCAGTGCCGGCCAAAAGGCTTACACATCCATCTGGGGCTTTTAAAGGGGCGGCATCGTGTGACATCCGGGCACTCGGTGTCGTTTTATAGCGCAGTCAAGTAACTATGTCAATTTCAGCTATTATAAAAACGCTGCATATGTCAAAAAAGACCTGAGCAAAATTTGACTTTGTAGCGTAACACCTTGAAGTTGGCCTCCGTCTCTTTAAGAAGCTCCGGCGTGGAAAAGCCAGAGCTCGGTGAGACCACAAGTTTTGAACAGCTGATTGGTTCCCACTAAAGGATAAGTTTATTGTGGAGTTTCTACAGATTCGTGCACCAATATTTCAATAAACTCAAAACTTTTTATGGCCATCAACAAGGCTCTGGAATAATTTCGGCTAGTTGTTTTGATGGAACCGATGAGACTAAGCTGGATACGTAAACTGGATGATTGGCTGACACAGATCCGAGATTACAGAGTCTGGAAACGTTCAAAGAGCGAAGGTTGAGACCCGTTCAGAAGTAGAATGTCACCGACGTGAAATTTTGAGCAGACAGCAAGTATTAAAAGGGCAGTCTTATATAAAATTGACTTTTTTGAGCTTTGCATCATGTTATAATGTTTTTCCTTCATCAAAAACATTCCTGGAGTGTTGCCTTGATTCTTCAACACATGTGTAAGAAATCCGTTAATCTCCCGTGGCAACCACTCAGCTGTGCAAAACGCCTGTTTGGACCTGACGCCACCACTCAGCTCCTTCAGTCTCGTATGAACCTCTGACCAGAACCGTATTAACCGTATGTAAAACTGTGGAGACGTTCTGCTGGAAGTCGGTATTAAAAGGAGCCCAAACCCTTCTGGCGTGGAGATCCGAGGCGACCAGGCTCGGGTTGGACGGGATGTCAGGCAGGCTGACGGGAACCGACGCCGACAGAGGAGCCGGGCTATGGTGCTTCTCTGTGGTTTGGGTCTTCACCTCTATCAGCCCCGCAGCTCTTTTACGCTGGGCAGCTATCTGGGAGAGAACACTGTCTGCGCTGCCCCCTGGTGGAGGTGACAAAAAAAAATCAATATTGTTACGTTCACCCTCAGCTCATTTCCATGGAGGGATGTGCCTGTTTGCACCTGAGCGATTGTGAGAGTCCCGGTTGATCCCCGCTACTCCGTTGGACCCCCCGGAGGAGTGGGGAGAGTGGTAGTGACCAGAATTAGAGGGCGAGGATGAGGAGGGTCCCTTAGGGATGCTCGGAAACTTGATGGACCTGTTCACAACACGACTGATGGACGTCTTCGAGAGGAAAACAAAAGCACAGGGAGAGAGGAGGATAGTAGACGAAGGAGTGATGGTCGTTATGGGAGTGAGAAATTTCTTTTCCCTCACAATGTCAGAGTTCCCGCTGCTGTTGAGTTTCCTTTGAGGGGGCATCGGCAGCCGCGCCGCCTCGCTCTTCCCGTCTTGGAGGAAACGCGATCGGTCGGAGTTCCAGGGCTCGAAGTTGGACGGCGGCAGGAAGGGAGGGATCACGGCTTTCAGCTTGTCATTCGGCAGCCGCGTCAGAGGAGCGCCGCTTCTCAGCTGGGGGAGGAACAAAACGTGGGGTGTGACCAATCGACAGCATCAAAACCCTGGAATCTTTAGCCTGGACCCTGAAGAAATCTTCAAAAAAGTGCATAAGCATGGTTCTGCTCCTAATAAAACAATTTATGGCAAGAAAGTTGGAAAAAATATTCAGATTCCTGTTCTGGGAAAAAAAAGAAAAAACCCAAATTGGTATCAATAATGCCAAAATTTCACAGATATATATAAAAAAAACAAAAAAACAACAACAATCGGACCTCAAAATTCTGATGGGTGCATTTCTGCTTGAATCTGTTCATGTCAAACCAAACGCTCTCACCATTGTGGTAATCAGAGAGTCGTCCTTTTCCGAGGACGTTCTGCAGTGACCTGCTGAAAGGTAGAAACTCACTTTAGCCAAATGCTGCATAACATCATAATTTAAATGGTCAAACATTCAACAACGCCTCGGTTACTGCGTCTCACCGGCGTCTTTGGTCTTGACGGCCCACGCGGCGCTCACGTCACTCACTCCCGCAGTGGCAGTAGCAGCCGCCGCCGCCGTCCCGTTAGGCACAGCTGCGGCCTTCGCGTCCGCCCTCATCGTGGCGTCCAGCGGAGTCTCGGCTTCGTCTGGAAACGGAGCCAGCCGATTGGTTGAGAGGCCGTGCCTCAGGGTGTGAGTCAGTTTTAGCCTCCGGAAGCGATTGGACATCCTGCTCCACCACGACTGCAAAGGTATGAACACCACAAAAAATACTGCAGCAACACTGCCTTATAGACATATTTACACTCAAACACAACTGCTAAGTGTAATTAGTTAACATAATAGGTATAAAGCTAACGATTACTTTAGTAAATGATTATTTTATCAATTATTCCGACGATTAATTGTCTAATCGCATAAAAGATTCACACATTCTGCAGATTTCTCATTTAACCACTTAAGCTTATTTTACACAATATTAAAAATATGCTCAAGAAATGCAAATAAATAATTCAATAACTTTTTCTAAATGAGAAAAAAACTGTATTGCCAAAAATGGAACAACAGCAAAAGAAAGATCTGCAGCTAAATAAAAACCTAAGTAAGCTCTTTCTTCTTCACTTAACATCAGTACAGTTTAGCTCTGATCTGTTGACTGTTTTTTTTTCAATTAACCAATTAATGACTAGATTGCAAATGGTGTTAAGTGGTAGAATTGGACAGATTCTGAATCGGGTGAAGATAAATATAGGACACTATGAATTCTGGGTAGAACATATTTACAGTGAAATAACGTTTTTCCTCTAAATAGCAAAATGTATGAATATATTTTTTACATTTTGGCTTAATTGCTGCCATCTGAGTGTTGTTGTTTCAGCAAATGGCATGTCTTAAGGGTCGGAATACTCCAGCGATTAATCGATTACCGAATTAGTCGACGATTATTTCAGTAATCGACTAATCATGCTTGATCAAATTAAGTTTCAGTCAGAAATGAAAGGAATCGACCTCTTTACCTTGAGGCCTCCCTTGTCATCAGGTGGCACTGGAATGTTGTTGAGGGACTGCCTGCTTTTGGAGCGGCTGATCAAAGCTCTGCCACGGTGCTTGGATTTGTCCTTGTCCACCTGCATGCACACCGATGCCAAGAGACGCACCAGCTCAGTGTCTGACGAAACGAGAAGTAAAATTAAACGCACATCAGCCAGTAAAAGCCAAGTTTAGCAAATCAGAATCCAGTAAAATCAATGTTTTTAATCTTATATTTGAGTTTGAATAAGGGTAAACAATGAAATAATGCTGGATTTTACTACGTAAACTTGTTTAGATCCTATTTATTAAAGTTTCACAAAGGAATTTACATGTTCAGTGTAACCAGAGTTGAGAGTCAAGGAAAACGAGGCGTGTCGTTCTGCACATCTACCTGGGTCGTTGAGCAGCATGACCAAATCAAAGGCAGTGTATCCATTCTTAGCTCGCAGGTTGACGTCAGCTCCTTGACTCAGCAGGTACTTGACGATGTCTTTATTGCTGGGAGAGCGCGGGAGAGCGGGCAGCAAAACAAAGAGAAGGAGAGGTGATCATTGCGTCAGCAGTGAAACCCGGAACCGAAGCAACGACAGTTTGCTTGGTGACGGCCAACAATAGAAAAGCTGCTGCCCCAAAGGTGGAAGGAGTTTGGGGGGCCGCAGCTAACTTACACTGCATGAATGACGCAACAATTTTTGCAAAGTGAAAAACATTCACTTGCCGAATTGTAATGCAAATGCACAGAAACGTTGCTTGATGCCAGAAATTTTGTGGGTTTTTTTCGTTTTAAGTTGACTGCCGCTAACGGAGGTCATTTTTTGCTCGCACAACCAGGTGACGCTAACAAAAGCACCCTGTTGTGTGTATGCAGCTACTGAGCTAAAAGGATTGAAAGTGAGATACTTTCAATCTGTTGTGTGTGCTTGGTTTTTTAAAAAAATTAAATTAGAGGGAAAACAAGGATGGAAAACGCTATTTAGAAAGAGCAAGATTTGTAGGTGGCAACAGGAAGGCTAAACATTTACAGCTATTATTTTTATCCCTTTGGGCTCCCACCGTCTGTGACGGCACTTGCTCAATTTGGAAATGTTGGCAATCAAACTAGTAAGTCTTGCAATTAAGAGAGGATGTACACACTCTAAAATATTAATAAAAACTGTGGTTTGAGTAATTCTGGCTACACAAGAAAGGTAATAGAAATTGTATTGTCAACCACTGAAATGTCTGTATGCCCGAAAAGTGCAATCAGTCCACCGAAAGCCGACACCCTTTCAAATAAGTCAGCGCCTCCCGCTTACCCGTGATAGGTGGCTTGCATTAAAGCGGTCCAGCCGTGAACGGAGTCCTGTTTGTCTACGTCGGCTTTCTTCTCCACCATCAGCTGCACCACCTCCAACTGCCCGCTCACCGCCGCCATCATGAGCGGCGACGCTCCGTCCTGATTGGAGGAGTTCACCTGAGCCGGGTCCTCCTCCAAGATGTCTTTGACGAGCTGGGAGTTTCCTGAATCGTCAGAAAAAGTTGGAAAAAGCGTTTACGCAAAAGCTTTACTTAAAAGAAAAGCTTTTTCTTTTAAGTAAAGCTTAAAGTAAAGTAAGAGGGGGCGTGGGGGTTCTGGAAAAGCGAGCTCACCAAGTTTGAGAGCGCTGAACACGTCTGGCCTTTTTCTCTCATCGTCTGTGAAAGAGGGAGAGAAGAGCAGAGACCTCAGCCCTGCTTGGCCGCACTCCACATAGCTCAGTCTGCGGGAGGCTATGTACACAAATCCTAATGATAGCAGAGTTCATCACTTACAAAAATAACAGAAATACCAGAGCGGAGAAGGAGAGACAGGAAAGCAATGAAAGAACAACAAAGTAAAGATCGTAAAAAAAACTAAACGGTTTTGTGTGTTTGGTGTCGGGATGAGGAGAACGTCGGGGCTCTCTGTCAAGCTAACGTTGATTGCAACGCGTTGTCAGGGACACAAAAACACAAGACGGGAAGTAAAGGCTTTTTCTACAGTGCAGGACACTAAATGTTGAAGGAAAAAGTCCAACATGTGCCTTCTGAGCCTGTAAATTTGTAAATTCATACAAACATAGACACACTGTATTTAAAGTGTGTCTTGTACTTCCAATACTATTAACGAAGCGAATGTATGAATGGTTCCTATGAAAAATGCAATGGGCCTCCAGGCCGCCACTCCACAACACCAGCTCGACAGTGACGCTCTACCCGTTTGAGGTCTGACGGTGGTGATGGAGTCCAGGTACGCCTTGACGTCTCTTTGCTTCAGCTGCATGGCGAGCTCAAAGGCCGTCTTGGAGAGAACGTTGACCCGGTCTGGATTGGCCCCGCGCTCCACCAGCTGCTGAGCTACCGATTCCTTCAGAACACGTCACACAGCGTTAGCGACGCTCCACACAATGAAATTGCAGAGAAAACTAGAGGCCTATTGGTAGGGCTGGATGTTATTATCAGTCGTCCTATTATGGCTTTATTACCACATACTGCCATTTTTCAACACAATCCCTTTTCATGTCAGAAACTTTTCCATGACTTGCTTGCAAGGCTGGCTGATGAATTTGATTGGCGGCCGATCAGAAAATGAGCATCAGACATAGCATGTAAATAAGTTATTCTAGCTTATATTTTGTGAAATAAATTTAAAAAATTGAACAAAAAAACAAAAATGATGGTGAAAATGTCAACATGAAAAAAATTTATGGGATCTGAGGGGTTTCTTTATTTATTATTATTTTTGCCTGTGTTTTTTTCTCATCTTCTCTCTAACTTTCTCAGGCCTCCACTGCGCCCCCTGGTGGCCCCACACTTTAAAAACACAGATTTAGTTGATGCCACTGAAGAGTTTCCTCTGCCTATAACTCCCAGAATGCTGCGTGGGTCACTGAATACTCTATGTATTGAACATCGAATACTTGATCAGATGTATTATCTATTGATATTTATCACTTGTCTGTCGCGATATATATTGCTGTTGATTTCTTGTCCAGCCCTACCTATTGATCAGCTGTGCAGAATCAACAGCGAGATCAGCCTCACCTTCCCGCTGAGCGTGGCCGCCATTAGTGGCCCCCAGCCGGTGGTCTTCTGGGAAAAGTTGACATCAGAGCCCCACTCCAGCAGCAGGCGGACGGCGGCCTCGTGACCGTGCTGGGACGCCACCATCAAAGCTGTGATGTCCATAAAGTCCCTTCCTCCTCCTCCTCCTCCGCCGACTGGGTAGCCCTCAGCAGGTCCAAATCCAGCTGTGCTGTTTGGAAACACACACACACACACATCAGTCAGGACCCCGGATGCCCGTCAGTTTGACAAGTCAGGTGTTCAACCTGCAGCTGTTGTTGTTGCCGTTAGAGATGGCCTCGGCAGCCACGGCCAGGTGGTCAAAGTCGTCGACGTAGGCCCCGCCCTCCAGGAGCAGCTTGACCACGTGAACATGGCCCCCGCGGGCCGCCATGGACAGGACGCTGGCGCCGAGCCTGTTGCGGCCGTTTATCTCCGCCCCGTTCTCCAGGAGGAGGTGGGCGACGGTCAGGTGGCCGAACCTTCACAGAAAACAGAAACAGCGCCTAAGTTAGTGACGGATGGGTTTGCCCTGCATGATTTCATAAAAACGGAGGACAACACTTTATTTGAAGGGTCGTGCATACGACTGATACGACATAAACATGAAGGAGTCTTCAAAAATGTCATTAAGTGTCATTCAATAAATAATAACAGTTTTAATTAAATCAAAATGAAATTCTAACCACTTGCCCTTTGGCAGGCCATTTTAAATGATGAACCAACACAAAGTAACACGTACTTATAAAGTGGAAGACAAAGACTGTAGAATTCTCAAAGCTGTTTTCGTACAAAAATCTCAAAAGTTACGTACTTTGATAACCCTAAATAAGATTTGGTGAGTTTAGGACAGGAGTAATAAGCAAACCGGGTCCATGGATGTTGATGGGCAGACGGATGAAGCTGAACACAGGAACCACAGCAACTACTTCCCTTTTTCTTCACTGTATTTGTCTATTACATAAATTATGTGTGAAATATGCTCATGTTTGTGATTGTAACCTGAGAAAGTCGAAAGGGTTGGGCGGCTATGAACACTTTCTACGAAGCGCTGTGTTCAAACATCCTCTGATCTTTGGCTGTGTTTCTGTTACAAATGTCCACAAAAACTTTGTCCATATTCAGCACAACCAATTTCACAATTAAGGTGTTTCTATGAAATATGAAACACAATTATTCACGCGTGAACAAATGTCCAATATTCTCCAACTACTCGCCTGCCCTTTCTCTTCCTCTTCTTCGTGGTTCGCGTCAGTTGCAACATCCGGTTTGTGACTTTTGTGATGCGAAAAAAGTGTTTCAATTGCAGTTTTACGAAGTAGACCTTTGTCGTTTCGGCCAAAAAAAAAAAAAAAATTAAAAATCACTTCATCCTAGCCTCAAAATATATATATATATTCCCCCCCCCCCCGAAATTGCCGTGTTTCCGTAAAGCAAGTTTATTTTGGAAATGTTGAACTACGCAATCATATGGACCAATGGAAACGCAGCGAGTGACTTATGCCTCGTGTGACGTCACCAGAGGTTTGTGGGTTGGGAGCTTTTTATGTAGCAACGAAAATAACAACACAATCACGTTAATAACTGTATGCGAAAAGCTGATTATGAGATGTTGTGCGATGGCTGGCAGGCTACCTCCGAAGTGAATTTCACTGACTTTCCAGAAACGTCTGGCTGATGGCTTTAAAAAAAAAAAAAAAAGAGAGAAAGAGAGAAGTGAAGTTTATATTTTTACCCCGTTTGTTGTGACATTTAATAGCTCCACGTTTTATGTTAAAATGCCCAGAATTGGAATGCTTATTAAGAACATCTCCCGTGTTCAATGGATTCTGGTTCTCCGGACTACGGCCCCACCTCGCAGCCTGCATCAGCGGGGTCCAGCCGTAGCTGTTGCGGCTGTCCACCGAGGCGCCCTTCCGCAACAGGAACCGCACCAGGCTCTCGTGGCCGCTGGCCGAGGCGAACTGCAGGCCGGTGTTCCCCTCCTCGTCCGTGCCGTCCACCGGCACCAGAGGCGCCCCGTCCGGGGCCGCGCACTCGGAACCCGCCTCTGACCGCAGCCTGCTCTGCCGACCCGACTCTCTCGGGGCGCCGGGCTCCAGGAGACCCCGCGCTGTCTCGTAGTCCCCGTCGTCGCAGGCGCGTAAAAGCAGCAGCGAGCTCGCGGGGACTCCGAAGTTCATGTCTTTCATTTTTGACCGCGTCAGTCCGTCTCCATTGCTCCGGGGTTTCGTCTCATCGAGGCTGAGGTGAAAGCTGCTCTCCTCTGTCACTTGGCCTGAGTTTGGAGCTCATGACGCGCAGGGAAATAAAGTTCACCCCTTTACGACGAAAAAAACAAAAAGACGTCTTCCGCGCCCCAAAACAAACGTTAAAGTAGCCGTGTAGCTCACATTCAATCTCAGTAGTTTGCCTAATAAAAAACACAACAAAAAACTTCTGGCAACCAGCCGCGGAACTGCCCGGTTCCGTTACTTGTAAATGAATCTCAGAAGCATCAAGACGTCTTCGACACAACCGATTACTTCCGTTTTTAGCTTTCAAAACAAAACCTAATTGATTCTGCTCAAAAAGCCGGAGAGAAATTGTGCCGTGTGATTATGAAAAGTGTCTATTAAACCACTAAAGCATGCTTAACATCCTACATGTAACTGATGAAGTGTTGAGAAAAAGAAAAAAAAAAAAACAACAACAACAAAAAACATAAATCATAATGCATCCTATTATAGGTGCCAAAAAATATGCTAAATTTGAAATTAACTAAAACTCAACTGCCCGGGACATAATTCAAACTCCGCACCAGCAGGGGGCCCTCCAAACCACTTGAACTTAAACTTGGGGGTGCTGGTTTGCAAGCCACCAGCAAGGAAAAGAAGGAAAAACAGAAGTACTGGAAACAAAAAATTTCATCTTTTTATGCGCCCAAGATAATAAATAAATAAATAAATAAATAACCGTTTGGAAGATAGCAGATTTCCCTGAACTTTGCTTGCAAGATAAAGCAAATCAAAAAATTAAACAGGGCCATCCTTTGACACCCCTTGAAGTCATCCTCCAGTCCTGAGCTGTCAATTTACAAACAGAATGCTATCATTTAAAATTAATACATGTACATCTTACTCCACGTATTTTCAATAAAAAGTTGGTTTTACACTGATCTTTCTGATTTTAACTTTTCGTGTTTAAACTGTAATAATGTCATGCACAACACATTAGATTGCTCCTAATGTGTCAATATGTTATTTTGAGTCTACTGACATTCATCTAAACTTACATTCACTTAAAATAACCTTAAACGACCCTGCTAAATATCTTTCATGTTCCATCAATTATATTCTGACATGTTACGTCGCTCCTGAAGGAAACCTGCAAAAAATGATTTTATTTCTTTTTCTTTCATCTTCTACTCCTTCTTCGTTGCCTTTTTATAATTTTTTAAATTTTTATTTTATTTTACAAATTGAAGGTTTGATCTTTACTGGACGTATTAGTTCACGAATTGAATTGCATCTGCCTTGACTTGATTCAGGTTGTTCCCTCGGGATACACAAATATGCGTCTATACTGCCCTCTGGTGACAAGAATTGGGAACTACAAAAACTGACCTCGAACTTTTATGATTTGCTTTATTACCACTTTGGGATATTTATTTCACTATTTATCGAGGAATTAAACAAACAAACAAAACAAAAAAACAAGAAAAAAGAACAACAACGTTTTCGAACGGTTTTAAAAGCAGGGTTTTTTTTGTTTGTTTTGTTTTTTTTATTACTGCAGAAAATAATAGAAAATTCCAAACCCTTTAACGAACCCAAACATAATTTAGCATTTCCTCTGATGATCAAAGTTGTGTGCAGAATAATATAAAGTGTTCTCTAACTATTCTCCTCTGTGATTCGTTGTTGCACTCCTATAATCTTCTTGGTGTAGTCTGTTGCCAAAAATATGACATGTTTATGTTTCTAGGTGGTTTTAGCGAGACTCTGGACAGTAATACAACATCCATAGTCAATAATCAAAGGACATAACAATGTGAGACCTGATTAATCATATCGGTCACATTTCCTGGTTTTGAGTTTGAAGTTTGGCGAACCATAACGCGGGCCAGTAGATGTCTCTGTTCCCTCGTAAACCGCGGTGCGAATGCAGAAGAAGAAGAAAAGGCAGAGACCCGGATGAAGAGAACATAAAGAGGAAGCAGGCCTCGGCTCGTCCTTTTTCCTGTGGAGCTAACCACGCTGGTAGCGTCCGTTCCTGGCTCACCGCTGTTCGCTTGAATTTCTTCCGATTAAGTCGGTCAGGAATAACTAAAATGGTATGCTCTTTTTCAGTATACTAATATGTAATGCATATTTCATGCTTGACATTCGTATTGTTGAATTTAAAGCAAAAGAAAGCTATGTCTTTACCACCAATAGCAAGAACTCCACCTGGCTTCCCGCCGTATGTAATATAAAAAAAATACATTTTAACAGTACTGCTCTTGTCCGTGTTAAACATGTCAATTAACTTGGTAAAGTGATTCACTATTAACCTAGGGTTGATAATAATTCGGCTTAAAGAAATGTGATATTTGTATTCAGTTTGTCGACAAATGTGATGTTTAAATTGAACCACAAATCAAGCTCATGAAGTTTTTAAAACCAAAGTTCTTCCTGGTGTGAATTGGACAATATTAAAGTCGTGAAAACAATTCTGTAACTAAAAACAAATCACTCCCAAGTGCAGCTTCTTCCAAAGATTGAGGTAGAAAAAAAGAATCATCTTCACATGTCTGAGTTTTCTTCTTCTTCTTCTTCTCTAGGCTTTTAAGGACACTGGTAAGGCGCCGGTTGACTCCGAGGTCGCCATCCATCGCATCCGCATCACCCTCACCAGCCGCAACGTGAAATCTCTGGAGAAAGGTAGCTGGCCTCCATTCATTTGTGTTTTCTTAGATGGAATTGAGCGATGAGGATGAAAACATTAGTCAGTTATTAATCATGGTGACTGTATACGCTATTCTGAGCTGAGACAGTTTTGCTAAGTTTGCTTGTTGTAGTTGAGTCGATCTTCATTTTCATCTTTTTTTTTTTTTTTCTTTTAAGTCTGCGCAGACCTGATCCGCGGCGCCAAGGAGAAAAACCTGAAGGTGAAGGGACCGGTCCGCATGCCAACCAAGGTGCAGATTTTTCTAGATGCTTTTTTTTTCTTCTTCTTCTTCTCCTAGTGTCACACCACTTTTACTGAAATTGTGAAAATCTTTTGGCTGTCCTAAAGCATTCTTTAATGGATTTATTTTTTGCTCATCTCTAGACTCTGCGCATCACCACCAGAAAGACTCCCTGTGGTGAAGGATCCAAAACCTGGGATCGCTTCCAGATGAGGATCCACAAGCGACTGATCGATCTGCACAGTCCGTCTGAAATCGTCAAGCAGATCACCTCCATCAGCATCGAGCCTGGCGTAGAGGTCGAAGTCACCATTGCAGATGCATAAGCAGTGCAGTTTTTCAAATAAAAAAAACTGAAAGAAAATACTTGTTTCATTGCGTGAAACTGTTTTGATAACTAAGAATCTTTGGAAAATAAGGAAATACTTATTTTGTTATTTGAAAGTATGGAATAATTAAACCTGTAACTGTCAAATTGGCTCGAAGGTTGAGCATAAAGGCCGATTTGCCAACACGTGTGGGTAGAAGTGGCTTTAATAAGCTAAGAAATTAACATCTAAATCTGGGAATGTGTAAAAATTCCGAGATTTGTAATGCAATCAATTTTAACTAATTTTATGTATTTGAAACTAGAGCTCCCAGATATTGAAAGCCCATAATTAAGGACCTTGGAGAATTGACAAAAAGCATCCTCTGTTGTGGTTTGCTCTAGCCACTTTCAGATCCTTTCATTTTCATGAAAAGTTTGAGGACTCCAAGTAAAAACAAGAAAATCCAAAAGAGTCATTGAACAAAACCTTATGAATGGCAAAAAAAAAAAAAAAAAATGCAAGATGGGTTTATAAGATTCACAAGATGAGGTGAAATAAAATAAGAATGGGAAGAGATTGAAACTTGGAACATGCAGGATTTTTACACTTTTTAAAACATACATAATAGAGGCAAACGTGATCACTGGAGTGTACGAACTCCTATCTTCTGAAATATAAAGATAGAACATTTTAAAAATAAGGTGAAGTTTAGTATAGATGCAGTGGGAAAAGAATCATTCTAATTTGAGGTTTTCATTACTTTCTAAATGAACCGACAAATGCATCACATAATCATACAAGTTTACAGAGGTGCACCTATAATATGAGCCCAGATGGAAGTCAACTGCTCGGCCTGCAGTAAAAGTTCCACCTGTGGGATCACTCAATTATATTTAGAAATGTATTGCATTATTAAACAGAGTTTATAGGACATTGTTTATTTGAATGATCAATGTGGTGAATAATTGGCAAACATTCAACACATTTCTCAAAAACAAAAATCCATTATTTACAGTAAAAGCTCCAGTGAAGCAGTGTATTTGCGACGTGAAGTGGGCACGTTTGCACACATTTCACTGGTGAAATTGAAAAAAAAAACGCTCGGATTGTGAGGAAGAGTTGATTCTCAGATGACTGAGAAATGGGTTTAAAACTGGCTCTGAACCATTCCACACACCAGCAGGGCTGTCTGAGGTGCGGGTGAAGACAGAAAGCCATTTCAGACTAATTTACGGCCGCTGCAAGCCTGAAGCTGACTCAAAAACTACAGCACATGCATCAGTCATCACATCACCATCACACAAATCTTTACCTTTTGAGATCAAAATGCAAAACGACAAGAAGAAACAAAGACAACCTGTCGAACTTACTGAAAGTTCAGTCAGTCTTTAGAAGAAAAAGCGTGATTATCAGAAATAAACAAACGGTGCTTGCTTTGATGAGTGATCTCCAACTAAGGTGCTGATTTTCAACTAAAACTCCTCCTCTGCTTGTTCCTCATCGGTTCTGGCCGAGTCATTCGCCAGTTGACCGTGAAGGAGTGGACCTCAGTGCTGGAGCAGAACCCTCCTCTGCAGTTGCTCCCACAGGATGATGATGTGGGTCGGCTCCCACCTGCTTCCAATAAAGAAAAAATGATCACATGTCCCTTGACACATCTCACCGGTAGATCTTCCTGCAGGCAGCAGAGTGGAAGCTCATTTCAGGCTGAAAAGTGTTAGATTTCTCCTTGAAATCAAAGCTTTTCCCTCAGTGAGGGCACTGTTTTGACTTCACCAAAATGGAAAGTGAGGACATGCAGCCTGTCGACATGGATCTGACTGGGGAGTTTTCTGTCTTCAGTCCTTCACTCCAACAGGTAAGGCTTTTCGTAGCCTGTTTCTGCTCCGGTCAAGTCCCTCCAGGCCGATAACGATGCCATTCTACCTGAAACGTGTGTTTGTTCTTCTTGACCAGACTGCGGCGGCGTCTGGTGCTGAGCAGCAGATGATGCAAATTTACCTCAGAGTTCGGCCCTTTTCCAAAGAGGAGCTCGCTGGCAACGAGGATCAGGTGCAGTTTAGGCCTCAAGTAACCTTTTCAGCCAGAGTTTAAGGCAAAGGATTTGATGACTCGTGTCATTAAACCTGCGTGAATACAGGAGAAATGAAAGCTGCTTAACCAAGTGGAGATGCAGAGAGATGTAGAGAGGTGTAGTCAGTGAGATACGAATTGTATGCAACGCATAGGGGCGCCACGCTGGAGGGGACGCCAAAAAAATGGTAAAATAATTATTGTAGGTTGGCATTTTCTGCATTTAACAGCAGTTTGTGCATTGAATACGTCCAGATGAGTGCCTATAATGTGTCTGCAAGCACCTCAGAAAGTACCTTATTGTGCCACTATGGGCACAGCTATACTGCCAGAGTCTGAGCCATGTGGTCCTCCACAAGTAACCGCTACATAATTTATCATTAACATAAGAAACTGGAATCGTGTCATCAGACAAACATGATCTAAAATAATCTTGTGCTGTAGATCCTGAAGGTGATTTTAAGAATTTGTGGAAGAGTCCTGTCATTTAAAATGATTAAGCCAACCCATACCCCTTTCGCCTGTTGTCAGGACTGTGTTGTGATTGACGATGGCCAGACGGTGACTCTGAACGCACCCAAGGGATCTGCCACCATGAAGAGCAGCGAGAAAGGAGTTGGCTTGTCGATCCACAAGTTCTCCTTCTCAAAGGTTTTAAGCAAGCTCCGCACCTCCTTCAACATCTATGCATCAGACTTGCCTTAATTTGCCTTGCCTTTAGGTGTTTGGACCCCAGACAACACAAGGCGAACTCTTCGAGGACACGGTGAGAAGCCAAGTGTTTGAGTTCTTGGAAGGAGAAAATGCTTTGATATTCACCTATGGCGTAACCAATGCTGGGAAAACCTTCACAATCCAAGGTAAGTGTGGAAGCGCCTGACCCTCTGTGAATAATCAAGTCCTGAATTCGGACTTTGAAATCAATTCAGGAACACCAAAAGATCCGGGAATTCTTCCACGGGTGTTGGATGCCGTCTTTGGCTACATCGGAGCTCTTCAGTACGAGGGAATGGACCTAAAGCCATATCTGATGAATGGCGCCCAGTCTCTGGACGCCGACCAAGTCAAGCAGGAGAGAACTGCTAAAATGACCGTTCTTGGTTCAGTCAAAGAAGTGAAACCTTAGATTTACCTCCAACTTTTTACCAATCATCTGAAAATGTCTCGGCATCGTCATAACGTCAACATTCTTGCGCTCCAGGAATGCGATCATCAAAGTCTCAGCAGTAGTTCAGAGCCCTCGATCTCTCCAGACATCACTCTTTCATCTTCCTCTTCATCCAACAATCTGACAGGTAGAACCCAACTAACACTCATCAATTTGCAACTAAAAACTCTCTTTTCTTGGGCTTCCTTTCATTTAAAAAAAAAAGACATTGGATCTTCAAGTCTGGCATGAAAATCCAGACTTGAATTCTCTATTTTTTTATGTTATTTCTTGTCACGTGGCATCCACTATTTTTCCGTTTCCTCTCGGCAGAAGCCAGTGGCGACCAGTTCGCCCTGTGGGTGGCGTTCTTTGAAATCTACAACGAGTGTGTGTACGACCTCCTCCAGCCGTCCCAGTCCAAGAAGCGCTCCTCTCTCCGCGTGTGTGACGACGGGTCCGGAAACGCTTACGTGAAAGGTGCGAAAAATGTGAATACAAATGCCACATTTGACTTTGGCAGTAACTCGACGTGCTCTGTATCCGATTGTAAGATCTCAAATGGATCAACGTCCAGAACCTGAGTGAAGCCAACAAACTGCTCCAGTTTGGAAATAAAAACAGAAGTGCTGCAGCCACTAAGATGAACCAGTTATCCAGCAGAAGGTGAACTATTGAGTTTTTCATCTATTTTGTTGGAATCGGACCTATATTGAGGGAGGTCTGCATGTTTTTGGATTTTTTTTTTTTAGTCACTGTATATTCACCATGAAGTTGCTGAAGATCGATGGACAAACGGTGGAAAGGATTTCTGAGTAAGTGAAGCAGATGAGCCTCAACCATTGAGCCTCATTGTTTTCTAGAAAACAGTTTTTCTTTTTGTTTTTCCATTCAACATAGAAAAATGGCCAAATTTAGTTTGGTTTCAATATGGCACATCATCAGTGACTATTTGTACAGTTTGTTAATTTTCCAATTCTGCTGGCACCTCTCTTTTTTTCTTTTTGAAGATGCCAGGCCTGTACAATCCGATACTCAGACTGATTTCCAATATTGATATCAGATCGGGACATCCTAACTGCTGGAATTTACATCTCTCGACATGAAAGCCGCAAAATATATTTTTGGTGAATGACTCTCCCAGGTTCTCTCTCTGCGACCTGGCTGGCTCGGAAAGATGCAACAAAGCGAAGACGTTCGGAGAGCGGCTGAAGGAGGCTGGGAACATCAACAATTCCCTCCTTATTTTGGGAAAATGCATCAGCGCCCTCCGTAGTGGTCAGGCTGACAGGTAAAAGGAGTTAGAAGCCGGTTGCCGAATGCGGTGCTTTTTATCTAACTAGGACAACCTTGTGTTCCCGGTGTCAAGAACGAAGGCCGCCTACGTTCCGTTCCGAGAAAGCAAACTCACCAAGCTCTTCCAGGCTTTCTTCTGCGGCAAAGGTAGAGCC
Organism: Poeciliopsis turrubarensis; assembly: GCA_010277015.1. Lineage (NCBI taxonomy): Eukaryota > Metazoa > Chordata > Actinopteri > Cyprinodontiformes > Poeciliidae > Poeciliopsis > Poeciliopsis turrubarensis. Next base: position 1,574,616 of record VMRN01000051.1, read on the forward strand.
GCGATGATCGTCAACATCAACCAGTGCGCGTCCACTTATGATGAGACCCTCCATGTTATGAAGTTTTCTGCTGTTGCCAAACAGGCAAGTGGAGACCGTGGTCATCCCCAATTCAAATGAGACATTATGCAACCAGAGCAGTTTTTTTCCCCCCAGGTGGTTCAGGTGATTCCAGACAAACCTGCGGAGACTTCAGTCCCTGGTCTGGTCGGTGGGGATGGGAAGCCACTGATGAGGAATGACGTTCTGGGGGGCCACCCGTCCGAAGACGAGCTGTTTGAGGAAGAGGACGATCTGGACATGTCTTTGCTGCCACAAAATGTAAAGCCAGCAACTAGCTTACTTCTGTCTGCAGATATTCTTAATGTTTGTGGCTCCAATGCAAACTCTCGTCTGCATGGGTTTCTCTTTTGAAGGAGCTCGTGAACATAATTGAAAACCTCCGAATTAAATTTCTGGCCGAGCGACGGAAGAACCTGGTCCAAGAGGTGGAAATCCGGAAAGAGATGGGGGACGCCATGTTGCAGCAGCTCCTGGAGAGCGAAGAACTCCGCATGCATGTTTGGATTCATCTTGGGCGGTTCAATTTAACAAGCCATTGTTGTATGAAGGTAGTTTATAATTATTATTATTTATTTTTTTTCCCCATTAAGGCGGCAGGTTGAGGAGCTGAAAGAGAGTTACGCAGAAAAACTGGAGAACACGTTTGAGATGTACAAAGATGCGATCAAGGAGCACGCTTATCAGAGCGCAATGAGCAACCTGGAGGATAACTATGTGCCGCTCGATGACTTCACTGCTGAACAGGAGAAAGCCGAGGTAATTTTTTATTTATTTATTTTTTTCTTTCTCAGCGAATTTGAAAAGAGGGGTGTACAGAAATTCACATTGAAAGAACTTTGTAGAAGTGATCCAAACAAAAAGTCTCAAGAATATATGTGTGTACACACAAATGACAATTTCATATCGATTACACTGGCTAAACTAGCATAGCAACGATGAAATTAATTACATAGCATTTTGATACTTGCGCATTTATATATATATGATACTTGGTGTGAAGCACAACCCACATAACGAGGCCTTGGACCTCGATGCGGCCGTCACTGGTTTGATTCCCGGCCTGGTGACCTTTTGTCGCGTGTCTTCCCTCCCTCCCTCTCTCTCTCTCGACCTACTTTCCTGTCTTGGCACTTTCAAATAAAGGCCACTCGAGCTGGAGGGGAAAAAGAAAAAAAAAAAAAAATTCTAAAATATTACATAAAGATGACACGAGTCCACAAATCATACAGTTGTAAAATTGTTCCTTAATGGAGAAAAGTTTTCTGTGCATGTCCGTGACCGCATCCAATAATTTCCATGTCATTGCGTCCCATTTAACGACACGAATAGAACCATTCTCCACTACCACGAAAACAAGTTGCAGGTTATTTCACTTGTAATATCGATCGGCATAATAATGAACACTGAGCAAACTTCAGTAGTTGTGTATATTTGTTTCCTCTTGGTGTTTTTTTTTTTTTTTTTTTTTTTTTTTTTTTTTTTTTTTTT